>WIXG01000028.1:0-378964 GCA_009869945.1 Mesaphorura yosii
TTTCAATCTCTGCAGACTGGAATTAAAAAGAGAGCACAATAGCAAAAACTAGATTGGCACAATCTTCTGATAAAACTGAGATGCCACTTCGTTTGAGGTGAGACACAATTCACACTTCGCACATGCACAAATATGCGTTCCACGTGGCGTCTCAAGAATCCACACAATCACGTATTCAGAGTTTAGCTAATCAGACGACGTGTATTACATGAGAAACCATTCTCATGTCAACACAAAACACAAAGGCATGTTGAGATTTATTGCTACGCGTCTTTCCTTCGTGAGTATCTATTCCGCAGACTGTCAGTTCCTGCTGACCACCACTTTCAGCGTCTTTTTGGCACAAGACACACTTGGAATTTTTCAAGGGCTGTCACAATTATGAATTCCGCTTCTCATTGCATAATTAACAGCCGACACGTAATGGGAGTCTATTGTATTCCTAGGTGGATGACCTAGTGATCGTGAATTTAAATGTTGCGTAGCTATCGAAGTCCTGAGTTCCTGTGCTCTCTTTCAGATTTCAGGAAATCGAATCGATGGTATTTTAATTGGTTAAGGTCGTCGTGATGCGAAGTGGATCCGACCAAGTTGATGGTTGAGGCACCGCACAAACTGACGCCAAGAAACTAGTCTTGTGTGTCTTTGTCACTTGTCTAATCTTGAATGAATCTTGTTTCCCTTTTCTTCGACGGCTTCTGCGTTTGCTATTCACCCATGCCGTGGTGTGCTTGTTGATTTACAGTCCAATACATTTAGCTCAGGTATGCGCCTCGTGTCTCGCGCAGGTTCGCCGCAGCAGTGGACTCAGATGGAATCAGATACTTAGTTATTTTGTCAAGGTGGTGGTGAGCGATGAATAATTGTAAAGAGGATTCCATCAAGACCTCGTCTTCTTGCTCTTGCTGCATTGCAGCTCAGCAAAAAATGAAATCGACTACCTTTTGTCGTAACAATGCAGCAACCGTGGCTCTGGTTCAGTAATGAATCTCTAAATATCATTTATTGTTGGTCGCGCAGTCCACAATGGAGCCTCACACGCAAAGTTCGCGCATACGATGTAATTATACCTTTGACTCGGATTCGACATTCGACTCTATTGATTATGCGTGCATGGAATGCATTTAGAATGCCAACAATGCTCTCGCAAAGGAAAAATTGGAATAACACGGCGGCCTGAAGCTTCAGCCGAAGCCTTGTCGAAGCGTTCATCCGCAATCAGTCATTTTTGTCAATTATATGTGTGCTCCGCGACGCTCATCGAATACATAAATACGGGACTGTGGTTCTTCGGATGGCGATGACATGCACGGAATGATGCGTTCTGGATGCAAACCAGAGCTGACTGTGGCACAGTCGACGAACGTACGAGTGGATTAAGCGTCAGAAGAGTGATGTTTATTTCAATTCAACCCTTTCAGAGTCCAGAGTACCGTACCTCAACTATGAAACTTCCAATACCTGGAATAAAAAGAGAATGCAATGAGGCGAAAGGTGACAACAACAAAACAAAATTCAAGAGCAAAATAACTGGACAATAGAGTATGCACATGCATTCTGTCTCTGTGAAGTTCACTTCGTTTAAAAGGTCGACAAAGACCATTTGGAATACAAAGACCTTAATGACTTTAAACTCCTGAAAAAGGAGTGACCTCCATCCTGTCTGTACTCAAATTGTCGCTACTGAGAATTGCTCCCGAAATTGAAAATTGAACAAAATTGATGATCGGTGAAATTTAGATTATATTTCAGATTTCATGTTCATTTTGGGTAACTGAAAATTCGCCAATACGTGATTAAACTGGTCGAACCAGTGTTTTCATTTGCTGGCCGACAGATTCATCACATGATCTAACAGAACCCGAAAACTTTGATTCACGCAGCCCAATGGACTTGACTTCTACTCTACCGAATTCTACAATAAATTTGTGCTACAAATATTGAAAACTGAATTCATGTATTTCTAATATCAATCTATTAAGCAAAACGTAATCCTGTTTAATCCCCATCCAGTCTTGGGTTAAGAAGTTCTTTCTATAACTCAAACTCTCTCTCTTCTAAATGGACTTTGTATTTGCATCATTTTAGAATTATTTCAGTGGTGAGCGGTGTTGGTTTTGGGACGTAGGCCATAGATTCAGCGAACTACTGCACTCGCTTGTGCATCGCTAAGTATTTCCTACAAGTTTTTATTTCCAGATCATTAAACTGCGTCACGCTACGCCCAGTGACGGGCGGTGGCAATGGGTAATGCTGACACATGATTTGGTCAATATCGCCTAAACGATCAAGATCAATGTAGTGCGTAACTGTGTTGGCACTATCTATACGCATTACCTTCGCTGACTTTTAATTTAACTCATGCAAATTTCAGCAGAACGTCGTGCTCAATCAACGCTGTATCTTTCGACCCATCTTAATTTATTATTCAACATTCCTCTCGTAATTTATGCTTGTTTACCTGACCACATGGTTAATGTGTTGTTGATTTTTGGCATTATTATGGCTCGCACAGTTTTGCTTCACCTTTCAGTCACATCATCGGTTATGGCTGCGTTCGTTCTTCTCAACAGAATTCCAACCTAAGTGTGGTGATGGTGGAGTGTGCTCACTGGAGGCCGTGATAATTTGAAGTTTTCCTCTTGCAAATTAGTTCCAGTGTCGGTCACATTGCAGCGACTCGATCTGCTGCGCCTAGAGATTGATTTACAGTGTTGGGTGCCAAGTGCCAATGTCAACACGACATCTTTTGCTTCGAATCGTCGCCGTGCCAAGTAGTGATCTGGAAACCCCAAATTTGTCCTCAACTTGGCGGTAACGCTAAGATCAGGCGCTCTTGAGTGGAACGTATGCAAATTCATTTTAACGGAGGCGCCTATAATCAACGAGCCAGCAAGTGTGTAGTGCAAACGCATTGTTAAAAGGGAATCAAGAAGCCATTCTTGAGATGATGATCTGTAAAAATGACGACAATGAAGTAAAAAGCAGAATTGAATGACCCTGGGCAATCCACTCGATAATATTATTTACTATGTCAAGCCATATAGCTCGTTACAAGTGGCTCACGACTCGCGAGGCAGCCGCACAGCATCCACAGCCACAATCACCAAATACCACGTCAAATTCAACGTGAGCATGATCCATTTCGCTTTCATTGGGTCAGCACCTCAGTCAGTCTGGTGTTTGGCGGAGTCAAGAAACGCCGATCAATAGTCAATTTGTGAACTAGCCATCAAACTTGTGGATTTGTGAAATCCTAAAATTGCGATTAACGTATTCGGCCGGAATGTGTGCGTCCATTTTTTGTGATCGAGAAAATGATGTTCAGACCGAACTTGGAACCCGCGAAAAGTGAACCCGACATTCGTGCCGTTGGTGCAATGTGCTGAGTGAAAGATTGGACACGTATTTTGGGCAGGGTCCTCTTCTATTCGTGCGCCTGCGTCAGGATCGGGATGATCCCGGATCGGCGGCACAAGTCTCTCGCGTAGTGTCATTTTGTTTGTGTATTCGCGTGCACGCAGCAGCTAGTTACGTATTTGTCCTACATAATTTGCAAAAGTAGTTTTACAATGACGACAGTGATAAATGTCTCATTTTTGGTTCCAACCACAACAAGAATTACAGCTGTAATGATAACCAGCAGAGCGACTACTCTCACCTTCATCCTCACGTTCCTACTTGTATCTTTCCGTCTCGGCCAAGGTTCTGGCGGTCAGTCGCGTCGAAATCTATTAACTCTCTAATTAATTTACATTTTATTGTAGAATACCAACGAGATAATTACATTACTATGCGTATACATGCGTGAATAATCCAATTCAGTAATTCATTCGGTCGAGCTGAGTGTCAACATACAACGCAGTTAATGCAAGACGATAGGCGAGACTTCGTAAGGGGTACGTTGAGACAAAACTGCCAGGCCTGCTGAACTGATGAATACTGAAATTGTACATTGCAGAGTTTTCGGTCTGTGAGCCACAAATTCATCTCCAAGATTAGTTCAAGAAATGCTGAGCCCATTTACGACGTATAAATAAATTTTCATTCAAAGCCTTCAGGCAAATATTGAACTTTAGGTGCAACACGTCGATTGACTTGTATTTGTTCGGGGTAGTAAGCAATAATTTTTATCAACGTCAATGAAGCCTAGCGTAGTAAATCTAGGTTATTATACTCGTAAACTGCGATCTCTGCACTCACATGAGTCATAAAATCTTTGGAATGAATCATAAATATGATTGCATGTACAAATTACAGTAATTTTATGAACTAGTTTAAAGCTCGAATGCGATCGCGTGTTGCGTAAGTTTGAAAAGTCAAATATCAGTTTCACATAAATTTTTTGGCATTTATACAGCCTTGAGAGTGCGCCTGAGCCATGCCTGGCAAGCAATAGAGATGTAATTAAATGCAAAATTTACGACGAATTGCGAAATGAAACTTGGCAACTTGGCACAGCATAGCCTTACTTGTAGGCTCTATTTGCTAATTAGTAATTAATAATATCGACGTGAGATCGCAATTAGACACTGTCTTAATCAGTATTGTACTGTCTGCTTTGATTTTATACTACTTTAGCAAACAACATTAAATAGAAAGACTATAAAAACTGTACTTATTTTTTCCAGTGTTGGGGTCATGCCACACTCTCTTCGTGTCCAAAGAAGGGGTAATCAGATCCCCAAACTTCCCAGGGAAGTATCCTGAACATCTAGACTGCATTTACGACATCGTTCGCCCAGAAGATAAAAACGTGTGTGGAATTAGACTTGTTTGTAAGTTCTGTAATCTATTAAATTTAGCCATTCAGCTTGAATGAAGGTTGAGATAACGAGAGACCTGATCTGTTTCAGGGGACTCATTTGCGCTGGAACCTCCAGATCCGCAAGATGGATTCTGCAAGAAAGACTGGCTCTCGGTGGACCACTGCGTGCCCGAGGGCGGTTCCAGATTCTGCGGAAATCTGTCCAAAACAACATGTGAGGCTATTCGCTGGAGCTTGTCGTGACTCCTAAAATAAATATTAAGGAATGAATGATTCATGTTATGTGCTTAGATGATTATCCGTTGGAGCCATCAGCGGAGGCATTTCGCTTAATCTTTCATTCCGACAAGACCATCGTGAGCAATGGTTTTCAAATACAGTACAAGTTCCTGAACAATTGCTTACATGGTCTGTATTGGAATCCTCCAATCACAACAATTCCTGGCGTCCTACCTTTGAATATACCGTGCTTTACTCAGATCACAGAGAGAAAGGGAACGATCAACACGCCTTACTATCCGCTAAACTACGGAAATGATATGGATTGTGTGTATGAATTCATTCGGTAAGACCACTTCAAAGTCTGCAAAAGACTTTAAAAATAATCAGCTTAATTTGCTTTCAGCGAATCGCCATTTATGTGTGGGGTTCGAATGCGAGTTCTCAACTTTGAGTTAGACAACGCGATAGCGACAGAACTTGGAGGCGCATGTCTTGACTTTTTCCATTCCCCTGGTTGTGGCTTTCTTTGTGGCAAACTGAAATTCCGATGTAAGTTTAATGGAGCTTACAAACATTTTCCTCCAATTGTTCCTAATTTATCTTTACAGGGATCGCGAGATTCCAGCCGGGCGCCGTGAGCCTGAAGTTTCACTTCCACTCGGACGAGAATTCAACGCATTCAGGATTTCAGATTGCATTTGAGCAAGTTTACGACTGCTACTGATCACTGCTGAGATCTTACGGAAATTATGGTTTCCAAAGATAAAAGCACCCATACTACGTCAGATTGTTGTGGCAGGCGATGATCTCACTTTTAGATCCTATTTCGAGTGGGTGCGGCTAAAAATTCTTGTATCAGTTGTGGATGAAATCCCTATTTAAAGAAGTGTTTGCGATGAACTTGGCTTGGGTTCACAAATTTAAGTTGGCTATGACTTTGCAGGATTTGATTCAACTAGTTAATGAAGCCCATAAGTTTATCTCCAGTACCAGTTTTCCATATCTCCCGAAATACCAACTTCCTTTTTTTTTTACTGATTTGTATATTTTATACTGTTTCGTACTGAAATTATTCGAGGAATACAGAGCATGCAGATTAAAAATTAAAATGCAGATAACCGAAGTGGACGGTTTTGGCTGATGACGCTAATTATTATTGAGAAATCTTGGCGTCAGTTTAGCTACGACAAACGAAAATAGTTTATGTAAGCTGGAACGACTAGGAGACATCTTTCAATTTTTGACATTTGCTTGATATTTGAGACTGCGTTTTACTGAAATAAAACGAAATCCTGGTCTTCAAAATAGTCACCTTCCTGGTTCAGGGCATCTTATTGATTTGCAAATGCAAAATTGCAAACACTGTGTAAATAATTCCTTTATTCATCTGCTTAAATAGTTTCCGTTTGGTGTACAGCTTAAACTCAAATACATCCTTGCCGTGAAGAAGGGTATGGTTTCCATGTTGAAAGATAAAATATTTTGGTTGACAGATTAATGGAGTAGGACTTTCGTGGAAACGATGAATGGAACGTAGAGTCCAAAAATACTGCTTAGTGGTCACGTATTCTTCTATCTTCGCGGCGTACTACGCTATCATTCCTTCTATTTACTTAAATTTCTGGTAAAATATCCGGAATGATGTACTTGCACAGGTCTTCCTCTGAGCTCACAAACACCACTTTGCTCACTGTGTTCTCGTCCAACCTGTTTCACGCAAATTCAAATCAGTTAGTCACTGCTTGCGTCTCATGGAAAAGACGTATGCCAAAATGGATGACCTACCAGCCGCTGATCACTGTCCAGCATCCTTTGAAAATTCCAGGAGCGTTGTAGATCAAGCAAACTCCGAGTCGCTCAGGATAGTGTCGAGATAGCAGCCATGATCAACACGATTAGAGACGATTCGTTCACAGACAACCAGCCTTCAGGTTATTTGAGTAAGTCATGAATCAAATCGATACAGGTCATTAATTCGGAGGGAAAAAGAAAACCTTCGTGAACACGGGACTGGATTCACAGGGCCTTTGAGCGTTTATGTAAACGTGCAGATTACAGTAACATCCGCCCAAATCGATTTTCATCATGCATGCTTTGACTTTAACACGGTTGTCTGTGGACGAATCACGCTAAATTACCATATCAGGTTCTTGATGAGTTGGTAGTCCATACAATTGAGACCAAAATCTTTAAGATCAAATATAATACACAAATTGTCCACAACTTCCTCAAAGCATTTCTTTGATGCTTGCTCCTGAAAAGAAGGCACGGCACAATCATATGATTTGCACAAAATGTGTCGAAATTCTCGAAACGCAGATTTACAAGAGAATACAAGACCTACAAGGCAGAATACGATGAACTTCGTCAAGTCTTCAATGTTTCTGTCGTTCACATTGTGGTACTTGGCTGGAATATAAATGACAGGACGACCATGCATGTCCCGATGCTTGAGAACAAGTGCTTTCTTTCCGTCCAGCTGGCTTCGGATTACTTCATTCTCTTCCGTCAAAGACTCGACTCCATACTCCTTTCTCCATTTGTTGGTTTTCAGAATTTGCTGAAAAATAAAACAGAAAGCATCAGTATCAGCATACGCATATCCATCCAAATATTAAGCCATCAACTCATAATTCGCATTTCGAACCCGGCTGTTCGAAATAGGTCATGCCAGCAGAATAAGTATCGTTTCATAACCAGGTCACTTTCTTTTTACGTGCCATGCAAGGGAAATCACACCATGCAGGTCTACTATATCTGTGACCACTGCTTTCCTTCTGCTCGTTTCTGAGGCAAGCATAAGAGGAACAGCCACAGCTGGACAGAAACAGAAATGAGAAGAGCAATTTACGTAAATGCGTGCAATCTTTTAATCTTTCGTTTCCATTGATTTCTCGCTCAATTCATTTCACCTCCTGTTGCCCTGAGTCTTGTCAATGGCGCAGTGTTGTTTGGAACGTGACAAGGCGACAAGGAAGGACTGATTAGGTCAATAAAGTAGTCCGGTGGAATAGTACTCACATCTCTGTATTCAACGTATTGCTTTTCATTCCTTGCATTCTAAATGTATGATTTACGAGAATGATCTACGCATCATTGTCACTATCACGTAAATTAGGAAATTCAATATGTGTGTCCCATCTCTCTGGAGTATTAACTGGGGCAGCAGGCTACAATGGAACAACGAACAACCGTGCCGAAGAGCCGCGTCAAACCACTCTACTCACAGATGCTGTTCTATTGAGAACTGAGAGACGCAAAATAATTAAGTCCAAGTAGCTTGTAAACAGAATAATTTATTTACCCGGGCCTACTCGCAATAGAGACGAAAGTCCCATCTACCATTGCTATTCTAGCACCAAGCCTGGCTACCGTACCGTGTCTCTTCAGTTTGCATGGTTCTGTTTCATGCTCTCAAGCTCCAAGTTCGCAGAAATTGACAATGATGCGATGGTGGCATTACAGCTTATGGGATGTCAAGGTTATATGCAAAATTTACCACGTCAATTATTAAAACGGCAGTGTACATTAATGCCAAGCTATGTACATCATCAAGCTTTTTCCTTAGTACTATGAAAATACTGATGTGTCCCTCAACTTCTCAAGCTCGTGCAACATGCATTTCACACGAGCTCTCTTCTGTGCGACGGCTGTGAGAAGCACAACGAGCAACAACAACGCTTACAAAATTTAATTAAGTGTCTCTTACCTGGAAAGCCAAATCTACGGTTTTGAAAGCTCTCAGGTTTCCTGCAACATTTAAAAATGAGAACGCTGAGTATTCACAATAGTCACTTCATTTAGCGTAAGCGAAAATTGCTTCGTCTTTTGAACTGTGACCGTCAGCGCAGAGCAGACACATTTTTGTGTCACTTGAGCGCGCTCGCGTTCTAAGAAATTAAGTTTTGAAGTATTACTTAACAGGAAAATAAAACAAACATCATGCTTTATGCGCATTCAGTTAAGCAAGCATGTCCTTCCGCGTTTCACGTATGTCGGAATTGACAAGCCAACCACTCGATTCTGATATCGCTAGATTTCACTTGCACAATTAATTTTCGGCTTCAACATTAAATGTATGCGTTCTTAACTTACGTCGAATTGCAAAGTCATTGACAAACTGGTCAGGATCCGCGTCGAAAATCAATTTTAGGCGATTTTTCAGCTCTTCAAAGTCACTCTCGGAAACGAGTCTTGAATTTTCGCCCATTTCTTCTCTGTCGGAATCAAAATCAGAGTACATGGTTATGCTTAATGACCCTCTCCACAAATGGCAGATTTTCTGCTCACGGCACACGGCACAGACACAAATGTAGGCTGAATTTGGCTGTTTGCGGCACAACTTGTGACACTTTGGGAGCAGAAGGCCCTGTCACAAAGAACGCGGTAAAGTTCTAATGAGAGACAATTGCTTTGCCTGCACATCGTAAAATGAACTGTAAACTCTAAAAGCTGTTAAACTCAACCAAATTACCACACGTCCAATGCTCAACATTTAACCAAAGTCATTAATCTAGTACAGTGTAAATTGACTGCAAATGTGAAAGTGGAGTACTTATTGGTTTGAGGTCGACCTGTCATTCAGCCCACTCGCGTTGGCAAAAGCATAAATTAAAAAATATGCCAAGTCAAATGCCAAACCATTCCAATTTCCAATTTCGGAAAAGCCGTACAATTAGACCCAGTAATGGCTTTGAAAATGGTGACATGACATAGAGTTTGAAAGATACCTTCCAGTGAATGTAATTATGAAGACGCATTATTAAAAAGAACGATACTAAAAGTTAAACTTCGCGTTGAATCGTGAGCATAATTTCGATTGCAACTTTGCGATGCTCAACGCTTGTAGAGATACTCAAGTGTCTCAATATTATCTCATTACGCACTTTACAAAATCGAAAGTGTCTGTCGTGTTGATATTTTAAACCTTACCTTCTTGCTTTGAAGCTGTCACTAAGCTCGAGTCTTGATTCAGAAATTGCAGAAAACGAGTTTGAAGTGGTGACTGAATAATTCAGTAATCAATACTGGGAGCTAGAAAGATGCATCAATTTCAAAACTTCTGCTGATGATGAATGATGTCTATTGGACGTATGTCACGTTTGCAACTCGAAAGGCGTTCCCGTAGTAGTTGGATGCGCTCGCAAAATTGCATAAACGTGTAATTGGTAACTCCAGTGGCTGATTACAAAATGTCTTGACCGAACTAACCACAAATAAAGGAATGTGACTCAGGACTCGGGACACTCGTGAGCACACTAATTTTAGAACTTTGTTAGTGCAATGATAGCAGACACCCGTGACAGACTACAGACTAGCATGAGCCTTACTTGCACAACAATGCAATCAATCACGCTCTTGAATACTGACTGGGTTAATAATAGCGTGACTAAACAATTCAAAACTGGTTCGAGTTGTATACGTACGAGCCCACGAGTCCCGATGCAATGAGTCAAACTTTTGCAGTAGTAATGTGAAGACCTTGTGGTGTCCTTAAGCAAGTAGCGAGGTTTTTACTAATGTAGCAAACCACATAAGTCTTTTATTGATTATCTGTTCCCTACATTTGCGATTGCATAATCTTGGTGCTGGGCTGGTGCTCCCTCGCTAGCACGTAGCAGCAGCAGAAGGAGCTAAACTCGAATGAGATATTAACTTGGGAGATCCACGATAGATTTACGCCTACATTAAGTTAAAGTAGTTGAGGAAGGGGGCGAACAGGAACGACACAACACTGCGAAACAATGGAATTTTAGTACTATTAGCACAGGCAGAGTGGGTCTGAGACTTGCAAATTACGTGAAAATCTACGTCTCCTGAACAAAAGCACAATCTGTGACGACCACCTTACATCAAAATCCATCTGTGAAGATTTGCACACATTTTACATCGGCTTCGGCGCAGGGTTCCCGATTTGAGCATGTGTAGTGTCAACTGCTCGTTCCGCTAACCTGTTGTGCGAAAAGCCGAACACCCAGGAAGCACAGCAACCACTCTAGAAGGCACGCATTTGTCTCCTGTATGCAAGTACAAAGGACTGAAGCGTAAAGTAGCTGTCGATTTATTTGAACTCGTAATTTAGACTTATTCGGCATCCTGTTTGCAGTACGTGAGATTTCGCACTGACAGCTTTCAATTTATGCACTAACAAGTGAACCGATTTCGAGCCCTTAATATTTACTAATGGAATAACTGCTGCATTGAAATTTGTGCAACTGTGAAGCGGACAGGTATCCGTAAGATCCGTCGCTGATTCCAGACAGATACTCATTTATCAGTAAGTTATTATTTCTTTCGCTTTCAATTTGCTTATCGCACAAAGAACCGGAGCGAAGGGTTGATCTCTGCTGGAACCTCCTCGCCACGGTTGCAACGAAATGATAACGATAACGATCTCGAGAACCTTTTAAGAGGAAATACAAATAGAGTAAATGTGTATTGATTTCATAATTTGCTTCATACAACTCGATTTATGAACTCACGACTCGTAGTTAAGCATATTACGGAATACGTGATTGTGTTTGGTTCAACCGAATTTGTCGTAATTCATTTGCGTACGGCTTTATTTAAAAACTCGTCGCAGATACATATTGATTAGCCTTATTGAGTTAGCTTTAATTTATCTGAAGCGCATTACGTAACTGTCTTAATGAATTCCCTTTTCTTTTTATGTTTTCCAGTCTCAGTATTTCATTCAAATCTCAAGAACTCAGAACCGAAGAACTGAGTCCTTAACGGCAGCAAATTTGCGATCGCCGACTTTGGTAAGCTGTACGATATTATCATATTGCAGATAACTAAAAGTAAGTTGGATAAATCTGAAAACCCTTCACTCTTGCGACCTAGATCCACTGAACCCGAACTCAGCAACACTTCGACATTATTATTGTCTCATTTTGGATAGACTACTTACACAAAATGCATCAAGATTCAGTCAGGATTATTGCATGTGGTCCTGCAGAGGAATGTTTTCCAATATACAGAAGCTTTCTGGAGAAGGTAAAGCTCAAAACCATCGCTCAAACACATCCAGACGGTGATAATTTAATGATTGCAGAATGAGAAGCTGAAGTCTTTTCCTGCCATACCAAGTGAGACGAAAAGAGATCTGTACCCTGCAGTCTTTAGCAGAATTCGTGACAAGAGAACTTCGCCAGAACTCCTGCGACTTTCTTTGAACTTTCTGCGTGTGCTCAGGTAATATTCAATACGAATATTTCACCTTGTTCAATGCAAAACTACAGTTTGGACTTTGTAATTACAGTCGGGAGAGGTCTACATTGGAAATGTCCCTGGAACCCTCCATGATTGACACTTTGCTGAAAGTTGCTGCCCTGAAATCCCACAAAGAGTTTATTAATTGTGGGTATCCAGGTAGATACACTCTCGCGTTAACATATTGCTTGAAATCGGCCAGCTATAACTTAGAATTCTATTAATCTATTCAATAGAAATTCTGGAAAGCCTGAAAGTCATATTTAACATGGTATTCCAGAGCTCGCATGTGCAGGAAATGTTCATTGAGAATGAATTGATCGAAAGCTTGGTTTCGACAGTGAAAGGATACAGCACTCCTTTTTCGACTGAGCCATTGGACGTGAAATATTTTACGCTTAGAATTCTCTTCATCATTACTGCTTTGTGCCAATTTGTCGTGTAAGTATTTACTTATCACAGCAAATAATTGATATTTAGGTTCAGCCATCGAGGGCTCTAATCGTCTGAACTTGATCGCTTGTCTTAGGCCAAAGATTAGGCGTGAACTGAACGGATTGGCGTATCTCAATCAATACCTTGAGCAACTTGCCAGCCAGGAGGGACCGTATGACGATCAAACCGTTGTAATTATCTGTGAGGCTCAGAAAGCTTTATACAATCTTATTCACGACGTGGTCCCACACAAGTCTGGCAAAAGTTTTGTCCTTGAAGAGCAAGATTCAATTCAGTTGACGAAGTCGACCCAATTAGTGAGATTGTATCTTCTTCATGGCTGCAATTGTCCAAAGAAATCAGAAGAATTATACAGGTACAAACCCAAAACTGAAGCTATTGAAAATGTTGACTGTGCACTAATTTAACTTCGGGTGAATTGCAGTCATTCGATTGATCTCCTGGCTGGCGTTACCAACGACTGCTTTACTGAGCTTATCGTCAAGTCTAACGAGCGAACAGTTTATGAATTCGAAGACTATGACCTGGGAGCTGTAGAAGTCATTGCGGAATTTTTGCATAAAAGACTCGAGGGTGGCCAGGTGATTTGGACTCAAATTCTCAGCATATTAACTTCATGTCTCAGGATTGCTTAATATAATACGGTGTCCGTCGTTCGTATTCATTTATTTTAGGACAGATCGATGTCTGAGGCTTTGGCTCCTGTTTTATCGGTCTTGATTAGAATGACCAGCTCCGTTCGAGTCATCCGAAAGTATTTGAAGAAGCGTATTTTACCACCACTTACAAAAGCTGATGTGATGGAAAGACCGGAAGTCGGAAACACATTGAGGAACAGGCTGTGCGTACTTCTTACGTCACCTGGTTATATTAGCGAGCTGGTTTCATCTTTCTTGTTCATCCTGTGCAAAGAGAATGGTAACTGATTGAGTCTTGCTCAGGGTGCCCGGAACGATTTATCTAAGAAATAATCCATTTTCGTTTATAGTGCAACGTCTGGTCAAGTACACAGGGTTTGGTAATGCGGCCGGTCTTTTGGCGAATCGAGGATTGCTTTCTGGAGAAAAGACAAGCACGGGCGAGTATTCGGATGATTCCATGGATTCGGATACTGAGGAGTACAAGCAAATCTCTTCAATGTAAGATTGAACTCGGAATTTCAAAAGAGACTCATTCCGTCTTAAAGTTCTTAAAATCAGCGTTGATATTCTGTTAGGATAAACGATGTGGAGGGGCGAGTGCAAGTTGAGCATTCCGATCCATTTGAGGGAATGTCTGAGGAACAGAAAGAGCATGAAGCTATGGAACTTGTCAAGGCGCTTGACCATCTGCAGAAGAAGGATGTATTCCAGCCCTGCCGAATTGGTCCGGACGGCAGACCAGTGGCGGTTGAACATATTTGTGAACTGTTGGAGAATGCTTCTTCTGATCACATTATTCGCAGCAACCGTTCTGAGAGTTCCGACTCCGAGTAAACAACTGACCGCGCTTGACGTCGCGATTGAAAAGATATTTAAACTGTCAATTCCTCTAAGTAACTGCTTTTTAATTCGTGGCATTTCTAAAACATTATGCATTTATTTTTAATCACGGAGATCTCTCTTATCAGCCATCCGGAGACACCAGTCGACTGATCGCGTTCCGTTGCTTGCGACTTAACTTACATACGTTTGTGCAAGAATTTTGTTTAAAAAATAAATCGGAAAGCTTTATGAATGTGGTTTTTAAAATGCTGTGTATTTATTATGCGTATTTGGACGATGCTCGTCTGCTCGTTAGTTACTCTTACAACTTGTTTAATCATTTAAGATTGTTTGGGTCTCAGTCTGTCCGGCAAATCTGTCCTAATTCTTGGCCGGCACAAATAGCGTCGAAATATGTCAACGAAATAACAGGACCAGTACAAAGTGTACAAAAAAACGAATCCAAATATCGCCAGCACCAATGCAACAAGTGCCCAGACATCAAGAACTCGCCGTTCAAACCAAGATTGATCAATGCTTAAAGGTTTCAGACAGGAAAGGTTATCATGTCGAAGGACGTATTCTACCCACCAAACCGCGGTTTCCAAAGGAGAAGAAGGCCTGTCATTGAACAGCTGCTTCGCTTCGACCATATTCTGCTTGTATCTGGAATTTTAAGATGGACAACTACTCAAGCTGTAGAATTTTTAACCGCAGAATTTCTGAAGATGAGTTGTACGTACATTGGATTGGTCGTGATTTCTGCCAATGCAATTTCAAGTTCTTCTAACGTTAGTGTCGAAATTTCCAAACGAAGTCCTCGATTCAAGCGTTCAATTCGAAATGCGTTGAATTCTTGCTCGGCAAAGAGTGGAAACACAATTATCGGAACTGCATTGGCGATTGCTTCAGTTATGCTCAACCGCCCGCCGTGCGTAATGAACGCCCGTAGCTTCGGATGACCTGCGACGAGATAAGAGAGGCTCAAAGAATTGGCATGTTTTGCAACCTTTCATCGCAAGACTTCGCATACCAAGAATGTATTGTTGTGGCATCCATTTAGACGTGAATACATTTTCAGGGATCTCTGCTGGTCGTTCTCCTTCCCATTTCCACAGAACGCGGAGCCCACATTTCTGAAACGCCGTGTAGAAGATGGTCTGCAATTCCACTGGTGCCTCAGAAACCATGGCTGCACTTCCAAAGCTGACGTAGAGAAAGCCTTCCGAGCTGTCCATAAATTCGGCCATATCCTGAATGAAGAATTTAAAGTAAAAACACAAGTTCGACAACAGCCACGCCATGGCTGATGGTTAAAAAGGCGTCACCTGTGGAATTGCCTGCTCCCCTGTTAACTCATTAGTCTGGAGATGAATGCCACCCACGGGGATTATCATTGGAGGCAGAGACCTCGCAAACTCTTCACTAAAATGACTGTTGACGAAGATAAGGCTCGTATTTCGTTGCAATTCAACGAGGGAAGGCATATTTGGAATTCGAAGGTGAGTCCTCAGAATTTCTTCAAGTTTCGGATAAAATACATTCATTTTCCGGAAGTATGTGTACAATGGCATTAAGGTACTGATGAGTCTTTGTAAGAAAGTCATCGGGTATGGGAAAGAAAAATGGAGATCTGATATGACAGAAGATTCTGGAAGAAATCCAAACTCGTCCGGCCACCAAGTGAACAGGGACGTGGTTCCGAAGTACACATGCTTTGCATTGAATTTATAGGCGAAGCCCAGTCCGCATTCGTTCAGGATTCCATCGATCACTAGCAGGTCAAAGTTGGAGTTTTCGACAAGGTGTCTGGTTGCTGGCGCCTTCAGAAACAATTGACAGACTTCAATGGCCATCTCCGGCAGGTTGCTGGCTAGCTGAATAGACCCCGCTCTGCCTTCAGCCAAGCGTTTGCGCAGAAAGTTTTCAAACTTGAACAGTGGACTTGCTTTTATTCCCCTCAGAACGTCCTCCGGATGAAATTCTTTCACTTTCGGATGTGGATTCTTCGACGGATGAATAGTCATAAACGTTACGTTGTGGCCCTGCTCTACCAGCGAAGTTACGAGCGGCCACACGGCAATTCGGTGGGAGTATGAACTGAGTCCGACATAGAACAGAATGTTCGCACATTGCACTGCGGAAAGTATGGTCATCCAGACGACGGAAAACAAATATGAGACCCGCATTGTTCCTATTGTCTAACGTTGGCTGACTTCGATGAACATTTGCTGAAAATCCAGCTGGGAATGAAACTGCAGACTAAAGGACGTCGAGGACGACTGACCTACTGAAGATATGAAAGGAGCATTGCCGCTGTATGCTGAAGCTGTAACTAACTTTAAAGCAGTGCATTGAATGTAATATGCTAACGTATCTGGCTCTGGCGGTCCGGCTTTGACTTTGAGCGTGAAAACATATGTTTCCAGGTCCAGGTCAAGCAATAAATGACTCTGACGATAAATAACAGCAAAATTGGTCAACTGTATTGAGAAATTCGTCCACCAGAGTGAGGAGAATAAGACTGTTGATAATAGCAGGGTTTTATTAATTTTCTTGTTTAGACAACATGTCAAATTCGCAGTGACTTTAATATTGTTGCAATTATGGCTGATATCTACAAGGGATGAGCAAGTCATGCGACAGTTTTAGGGGGTTCTGCGGGGGCAAATTCCCCAAGATCTTCATCGTAGTATGCCCCGTATCTGTATGGTTTCAGTTCCCAGTCTGCTCGGCTTTCTATTTCTGTTAACATGACTCCCAAATCTTCTAAGGTTGGATTTCCCGGAGTTGGCGTGTCCGTTACATGATCCTGCAAGCAGAATGATGAGAAATCAATATTATTTCGTCAATTTCGTGGCTTATCAACGAGAACTCGCTTACTCTTTCAATTTTGTCCCAGCCCAAGAACGCGACTGGCCAGCTAGGAGCGTATTTATCCATCAATGTAACACGTAATTGAAAGAAGGGAGCCCATCTCATGTCAGTTCGTTTGTATCCCCACGCTTCGTCCCTCCTCATGACACGAAACATCCAGTCGACCAGTTCACCAAGCATGTAACGTTTGGGGCTTCAAAAAACGGTCACAAGTAATTCAAATTGTTCTCAAGAAAATGGAACATGTTTCCATACCCAATTATGTCATAAGTCTTTCCAGCGCTTTCTGGATCGCGAATGGCATTAATCACACCCTGCGCGACGTCTGACACGTACACAGGCTGCTTGATTGTGTTCTCTCCACGATTCCAAAGAGGAATTGACTTGGCATTACGTCTGAGTAGGCGTGCATAGTAACTCATAAACCGATCTTCTTGGCCATAAATATCCGCCGGTCTGAAGATTGTCACTTCAGGAAATTCTTCTTTCACTGCTTGTTCGCCTTGCCACTTGGTAGACAAGAACTTCGAACCGTCCGGTAAAATCACTCCCTAAAGAACAAGAAAACGCAATGGAATACAGATTGTTTAGAAATTCCGTGAAAGAATTGTCAGCTACTAACCTCAGGGTGTTCAGCAACGTTTAGACTAGAAAAGTGAATAAGCCGTTTAACTCCAGACTCCCTTGCTATTCTGGCAATATCTCTTGCGCCCTTCACGTGTATATCTTTGAACTTGAAGTTTTTAGTTTCCCAATCTCGACCAATCAGGTTGACCACAACGTTTGAATACATCATAGCCTAATCAAAACACATAGTGTCCACATTTAGCATCATAAAATGTCTAGCATTCAACTTTCTAATTTTTCACAATTGACAAAATCACAAAATATGTGAAAAAAGCTATTCAAGCTAACCTTTCTTATTGACTCTTCATCTCGAAGGTCGTACGGGAGAAATAAAACTTGTCCCAAATCACCAACCAATTTTAAACGTGTTATGTCGTATGCGTCACCTCGGTATGGGATTATGATCTAGAAGTATTCAAAGATAAGTTTCTCAATAACTTATCTACTGTGAATTTGGCACAAAACACATGCACATGAGTTGCAAAAGAATTTTGATCGCTCTACTGATCGTACGTACTTGTGTTCCATTTTTCCCAAGCTTATTGCAGATGTATCTCCCGACGAAACCTGTCGCACCGAGCACCGTGCAAACGACCCCATTGAACGACGATCGTCCGCCAGTACCTCTCTTTAATGCTGTTAGTTTCGGATCAAAATATGAATTAGGCTTCGGCTCGGCGGTAGGTCGCTTTGGCCCGTCATCACCACCAGATGCAGTCTTTGAATATTTAAAACTCGACAACAATACGGGTCTTAAAATAAGACCATCTGCAAACAAGAAATTGGATCACGTCCGGTTAGCTCATAAACTCAGCGCCCTTAATTTTATTAATGAAATCTTACTTGGATGTTTTAGCAGAATTCCTGATATTGCAGCCATTTGTATCTTGTCTCAATTCTGGCTGGTTTAGGTGATTAGACCAAAATTATCACCATTGAACACAAAATTTTGTGCCAAGAGAATAGAACAAGCTATTCCCTCAGTTAAGTTTGCAAATAATTAGTTAATTAACTTTTCATAAAATTTTACAAATAAATCCAAGAGGTTCGAGGCTTTCAAATGTTGACGGGAAAGTGGCAAATATCACAACATTCAAAATACAAAAATACTGCGATTCACCTTTTTTATGGAATCACCCAGCTGCTTACCTTTGCGAAAACATAACATTGTGACTTTAAGTCTTTATTGGTCAGCGCGTGCACATTTTATCTTTTAAATTTAAACGTGATTTTAATAACTTCAGTCGTAAAAGTGAGCAACTATCAAAATGGGCTAACAAACTTAGCAGATTTTGATTGTATTAAGGTAAAATGGCATTTCTTAAATCATTATTGCGATTCTTTCTTATCTCTAAAGTTTAAATCCCGCACAGATTTTGCGATGGATATTTGCACAACAGATTCCTATAAATGAGCAACACCGTCTCGTCATCGGACAATTGGCTAATTGAAATTAGTTCAAAGATGCACTTAAATAATTCAGATTGAATGGGACAATCAAGCAGCGTAGCGTCAATAGCACGGTCAGATCGCGATGGCGTCATCACTAATGAGCTGGAATTCTTTCGTGAACAAATTAGAAAACACTCACTGACTCTTCGTCAGCTGACACTTCTCTCCTACGACGACTTTCAGAGAAAAGTTAATGAATTAAATGCCTTGTAAGTCGTACGCATATTTCTTTCAATACACGGAGCCCAAATAATTCTACTGTTGTTCACATCTAGGTCCAGTAAATTCGTTGATAGCAACGGGAAGCAGCTACTCTTTGAAATTAAGCCTGGCAGTGACACAAATGTGCTTTGGAAGGGTACAGTCAGAGTGAAATGCATCAAGTTAGACCCAGAAACTCAAAAGATTGAAAAATGCAGGGAGTTGAATTTGAAGCAATTTCTTCAGGTACGGAAGTCGTAATTACACGGCAGCTGCAAAGCTACTTATTATGATCAGAGGAATAATCAATTCACTTTCCATGCAGGTCTACAATACCTTACAACAGCATTTAAACATGGGAAGTACAGAACAAGGGCAAGAAATACGCCATGAACAAGAGAACACTGCGGGTTCAAACGAACCATCGGCGTCTGGTTCAAAACCAATTACCATTCCATCACTCGTACCTCTGAATGCTTCCATTTTCTTGGACAAATTAGCCGAGTTACCTGACGATGAGAAGGCTTGTGCAAATGAAGATTGCTGCATTTGCATGGAGCGAAAACCAGAAGTCAGCCTTCCTTGTGCGCATAGCTATTGCCTGGCGTGTATTGAACAATGGTAAGATGGTTGCATTATGTTGGCTTTCCGCCTGAAGGCGTACTTAAGAAATGCAATCTTAATCCTAGGAACGTCAACAATAAGACATGTCCAATTTGCAGAGAAGCATTAGAAACGACAGATGACACCTGGGTTTTAGAAGACAGACCTGATCCAATCGAAGTGTCTAAAGAAATTCAGAAATCCCTGTTCGATTTAACAAAATAGTGTAACGCTTCAGGAAGCTGCACTATCCGCAAGCACATTACTACGCTATAGATGATGGAACTAATATTTTAAGCTCTTCAACAAGTAGACTTGGTGCTCTTGTTTTGATTAGTCCTGACTCCTGTTTCGATTAGCCTATACTCCATATTTGGTTGAGAGGAAACTTTGTGAGACGTTGTGCAATCGGGCAATCAGAGTCTTAGTATATCGGCTGTTTACTCGTCGCCTTTCTTTATCATGGAGTGAATTTCTCTCACAAGACAGAGTGAATCTGAATCACGTCATCCTGCTTCTACCTTTTCTAGTTTAAACTAGTTTCAAGAATGATTGACAAGTTTCGCTTCTTGTGGATTATTGTCGTAAATGTTTAGAATTTCATATGAAGAGTGGTGATTGACGAGCTTTTTAGTTTTACTACACTTTTAGATATTTCTCATAGATTTATTTCAAGTTCAAAGTCATTAGAAATTACTCAATCCCAGTGAGATAAACTTTTTGTTTAACTTTAGATTTATATTGCGAATCAATCGTGCAAGCACGCGTTTTTTTTATTGTTACGAGTGACGAAACTGCAGGGACTAAAGAGCTTCGCCGAAAAAGATTTGTCTCATGCGGAATTCTTCAATATCAGTTTCGTTGCGGACATCAAAGTCAAAATGTGCCATTCGCTTCCTTTTCCCTTGACATTTCCTCACTAAAAAACTCACTTTATATATTTCGAGTATGTTCAAGTCTTATTGTTTTGTCAGTCATTCCTAATCTTATTGCTGTGGTCGACCAAAAAGCCGTATCAGTTATTTATTTGATTCATTACGTTTACAAAATGACGATTAAATTGTGATATTTTTATCTCCAGCAAAATCGTACCTCACAAACCTCTACTGTCATGCAAGATTAATGGCCACACATCTCACATGTTTGAATCTGGCGATTCTAGGACGGCATACAACTGAAAATTACAATTGCTGGGCTAGCAATGATTTAAAACCAAATCCGTGAATCTAAACTGCTGCGCGCATTTTGTCTATTTTGTCTATTTTGTCTTTGACCAAGTTAGAATTGGACTATGAGTCATGCGCCCAAGGTTTGCACGCTGCACGAGAACGGGTTTAAGAATTCAAAAGTTGAGTAAGCGTTGCAGCAGAGGAACGGATCGAAGTTATATTTTTATGTATTCGTGATCACGCACGTGCTCGACTTAATTTCGAATTGCGAATCGAATCAAGAGAAGACTTTAAACTCAATCTTTCTTGCTAACGATGTGATAAGAATTCCAGTGAACCTAGTTTGCCTATAGGATCGTCGCCGTGTTTGAACCAGCCAATTACCAGTACATTGACGCCGCCAGATCGGGAAAAGAGGTTAGTTTCATGTTTATTATTTGCTATCCAAGAAAAGAGACGTGAATATTAATTAAAAATTATGGGCTTACATGCCTGGATATTACATTAATTGCTGTGGCTTAACTCACTTAACAAAGTATACAGTAATCCTTTCGTACTACGGCAAGCTCGGGACATGTATCCGACTGTAAAGTACACGTACACGCACATGCACGATATAGTTTGCAAAAATTCACTCTCTGAGCATCGGTCTCTCCTCAGTCTTGGTCTTTTTGCAAATCTCATTTTTGCACGTTTCAGCTGTACTCATTCCCTGCAGTTCTTTGAACTACGATTTACATTCTCTCATAATGATATGAAGATCAAGTACCGAGAAGTCTTTGGTGCTTAATATTATTATGGACCAATCTTCGAAAAGGTATTTTTAGTTGCTTCAGTAGTAGGAATTCAGTTCGCAACGGTCTTCTCTTTCATTCTTAATCAAGTCGGGCGCAGTAATTGAAGTGCGTTGCTTTGTTGCGGAGCCTTTTCCAATTACCATCTTTTGAAGGTGTTTCCACAACTTATTTTGCTTTTTCCTTATTTGTAGAAACTATCGCAATGTCAAAAAGCAGCCGGGCGTCAACCGCCATTGGAATGATATCATTTACCTCTTCACTTAGACACATCCCATCCCACGCTGCGGAGAAGCCCATCGGAGAAATCACGCTAGCCAACTTACTCCAAGGTAAGGTGCAACTTTCGACCGACTGTATGCTGAATCTCGATTTCATGAGTCGATAGTGATTATTAATTGGGGCATTTATTTTTATATTTATAGGGTCTCCAGAGATCAGTAAAGGAAGGCGCAGCACATCTGGATTAAACGATGGATTGCGAAGCAATTCAGCCTTTCTAAGCGCTTCGTCCAGCTTGAAGAGCAAACTCTCATCTTCACGTTCTTCTTCATCACTCTCCTCTCCGTTAGAATCTTCCAAATTAGCCATTTTGGACACACCTTGTTACGTTGAAGGTGTTGACATCCAGGGAAAGCGAAAATTGAAGAAAATGCGGAAAGAAGAACGTGAGAAAACAAAAGGGTCCAAGTGGTTCAACATGGAAGCCCCGGAACTTACGCAAGAACGAAAAAATGATTTAGAAGCCCTTCGACTTCGCGGCGCTCTTGACACGAAACGGTTTTACAAGCGAAACAACATCACACATCAACCAAAATACTTTCAAGTAGGCAGAATTGTTGAAGGACCCGCAGACTACTACAATTCGAGAGTACCAAAAAGACAAAGGAAGAAGACTCTGGCTGATGAAATGGTGGCTGAAGTCAGCAGTACAGTCTCGCATTTATAAACTAGTGGATCCTGACTGATGACTGCTCTTGTCAACTTTTGTATATAATTTTGAACTTGTATTGTTACGCAAAGGATTTTTCTGCACATGACGCGCGGGGATGTCCGAATCCCCACAAGTTCTAAAATATAAGTAGTATGCTTCCATATCAAATTTTTATAAACTTCTTGCCGAATTTGTAATTACATGTACGCAATGAAATACTGAATAAAAAAGGAATATGTTAATTGTTACTTCATTGAAATTGAAATTCGTCGCCAGATTTTTCCGGGTTGCTGACCATCTTGAATTTGAAACTCAAAGAGAACCGAATAATGGCAGTCCAAAAAGGAATTCGAACGCGGAAAAAGCTAAATGTGGCTTATATTTGCGTTTTCTAACAAATGGGCATCCGTTGCCTATGCAGTACAGAGTCAGTCGAAACTGAAGTTTGAACTCATCTCATTTTTCCTGTCGTGTGATGCAGAATGCATGCAGACTTTCATGCCCAATTGCGTTGAGTTGAGGATGCTGAACAGCGGTTTTCAGATTAGATTATTAGACGAGGATACATAAAAGTGCAATCAAAGTTTACACATGCTTCGCCGTTAAGTCTCGGATAAACAACACTATTAAACGAGGTCATTGATTGGTGCAGTGTGCATTCAGTCTTCAGGCGTCCGCTTCCTCATTTTTTGGCTCACACTTGAGTACTTTTGAGCGGAGACGCCTGCTTTGCATCAGCGAAAGCAATAACCAATAACATGTGGCGGTACGGGCGACGACGGGTGAACCGAGAGTGGAGTCATGATTAGCATTTTTGCAAACTGAAGGCATGTCGTGGTGCCGGTATCAGTTACAAATGCAACATGATGTTTACCAGTCGATGCGTGCGATCATTTTATTTTTGGCAAGCGTCAGAACAAAATGAGAAAATTAGTTTCTTTCAAAGCTTCTCCGAATTGAGATACGCTTACATGTCCATCGAACCGACAAATGAGACCGTGCAATACTACAGAGATTCCAAAGTGAGTCATGGCATGGTGTGACGAATGGTCACAAGTTTCGATGACGAAAGTTGTTGCCGAAATTTATGTTCCTTGTAATTGGAACAATTTTATGACGCCTGTATAACAAGTAGCAAGTACATATCATGTGTGACAGCATGGGCTTTACCAAGCCCAAGATCAAGAGAAGTGTGGCCAAGATTAAAATAATGAGAACATCAATCAGAACGCATCGCTGGTAAGGGGGGATTCATTGCGGGATGGCCCCTCAGACTATTTTTAGCTCAGGGAGGAGTTCATTGCTGGGTGGCCCCTTGGGCTATAAACCCGAATACTCATCTGTTTTTTTAGTAGAATTGAACGTTGATCAATCAACGTTGACGTTGAATGCGTAGCATGTGTCACATTTTAATGTGCAAAGCACAACGGGTCTGTGGAGAGAAGCCGCTCGGGTGCTCGCCAAAATGGGAAAGAGTCTGGGCGACGAGCGCGTTTTCGGTCTCAATGGCGCTCCACGACACAACACGATTTTCTTTCTGGTCCTTCTGGCCTGTTATCAGGGTTTCCTTCGTGTTGTGACCTCCGGCAAATTGGATTCGGACTTGGCCTTCATATTCAATCAGAAAGTGTTTGAAAAGCTCTATTTGGGGTTTCTGGTCACCAAGTCCGAGTCCAAAGTCGGAAATTTTGAAAAATTCTGGGGGAAGTCCCTCTTTAAATGGAAGCTCCATTGACATTCGAGTGTAAGTGAATGGAGCTGAAGGCCTTCCCTTTCTGCATTTCCTATTTTACGTTTGCTTTGAATGCCCCTTTATGTTATTGAATTGTTTTCAAGATTTAATGCTTTTGTTTTGTGTTTCAGGGCTTCCCGTCGTCGCCCGGCCTGAACTCTTAACCATCACCGTCATTCTCAGCAGTTACAATTACGCAACACCCAAGTCTATGTCTCAAATGCTCGAAGAAGAAGGGGACCGTCCGGTCGCCGCCAGGTTCAACTCAGGGAAGTGGTTCCCCCCTGAGGGCGGTGGGAAGTCGCTCCCCCCCCCCCTTCCACGCGACCTGGCCCCGGGATAGAGCAGCAGCAGCAGCTCCACCCGCGCCGAGAGTGACCACACGTCAGTCTGGACTTAATGTGACGGCCGAAGCGACGATTTAAAGTTAACGAATAGATTTATGTTTAATTTAGATTATTTTAATTGATTTCTATCGCGTGTGCGTAGACTTGCATACTCTACCACGCGATCATGTGATCTTTGTGTCATTTACGATCTTTGGTGATCTTCGCGACTACAATCCTCTGTTGTGACGAATTTTCTGAGTCGAATAAAGAATTCAGTTCCCATTTTAAAAAATTGAACGTTGATTCTGTTGAAGCAATTCAGGCCTGAAGAGATCGGTCCATCAGTCGCGATCACGAACGCTGTCGGCGCCACAGCCGTCGTCTACGTACAAATAGAAACGCCAAAGACGAGATTTCGGTGCGCCCTTTGTTAAAGCCAAAAAATCCAAACCAAACAATAAAAATTGGACAGGTGAAAGTGCTCAATCGAAGACAATGACTCACGCATGTCCACGGGCACATTCGGCTCTCTGCACGCGAAATTCTTTGACGCTGTGTCATTTCAGTTGTGCACCACCTTCGCGTGAGATTTGATGAATCATTTGTTTACTCATGGTCAGTCTGGGTCGTCAATCTTCGGCCGAAGCAAAGGAAAATACACAGAGATTGTACTGTGACCAACTATTTACAAATGGAATGAATCTGGGTGGACAAACGACCGATAAATTCAAAATTCCATAAAGTTCACTTGTCAGTGATGAACGATAAAGTCTTGTATCATGTCTCAACTGGGAACAGCAAGCCGGGCACAATTAGTGCAGACGGTTAACAAGGCCATCAAATTCAGGCATTGAGCACGTCTACAGATGACTGTCGCCAAGTAAATTTTCTCCCATACTGAAACAAATACAACAATTCGATGCATCGCCACCCCAGACGCTCATGAAAGGTTATTTTTATCCCACTGATGAGTTGTTGGAATGTGTATGGAATTCAATGCATGTAATGCATTTCGTACATTGTCTCGTGTCAGACTCCTTGTCGCTTATGCATTTCATGAACACGGTTCTGATTTCTTGTTATCTCGGGCAAGACACTTGACAAGAAGGGATGAGAAATGAAATTAGGCGTGGCGTGAATGCTGGTGGATGCGTTTCCCTGTAAATCCTTAGCCATGCACACGGCTGGATAGTTTCAGATTATATCTGTTCTATGAAAGCGTCTGCCGTGTTCCAGGCGTAAAAGCAGGCAGCCAAGCCATGCAAGCATAAACCCATTTAACTGTTTAAACAATGAGGCCCATTAAAATGACAATGACAAAAGCTCGTCCCACATGGCGATAATGATCCTGTAACCTGCTCTACTTTAATAGTTAACGTTTATTACAGTCTCCATGCATTGTTTCATTGTTCCACAGGGTCCATGAATTGGATTCTGCCCGACTTCCTTCACACCGCCGCTGCACTTGTTAGTTCGCCATCGGAATCGCATCCTTCTGTTAAAATATTTGTGTCGTTCAGCATCGCACATTTACGTCAAGTGTTATTTACATTAGTACCAAAGGGGAAATGTTTTGACGTATAAATAAATACTGTGCTCATATTGCACGCATCTCACCAGCCACCAGCACACTACCACCACCAGCATGATTCTTGAGATATTCTCTTCGCATTATGCCAAGCATGTATGCATTATTGCATCTTGCATTGTAACGCACGAGCTGAACATGTTTGGAACCCACAAAAGAAAATCACACCACAATCACACATAACCTTGTGCGGACAAAATGAAGATTTTGTGGTATTTAAACTTGCATGGACTGATTTATGGATAAATTCGCACACAATTAGTTTCCTAAAAAGAAGTTTAGTACAGGCGTGAAAATTTATTTTATTCAGTGGTAATTTGCGTACGCTTTCTACAGTGACTGTCTACGTGTGATCAGTATCCTCGCATCATGTTTCTGCCCACGTTACCAATTCTCGTCTCGAATAAGTTCGCGAACGTAGAAACCACTGAAAAATGAACCCTCGAGTGTCGAATTATCGTGAGGCCAACGGAAGGACGCAGTGGACAAGTGATTAAGAGTTTGCGAAACGCGAAATGTGAAGTGAAAACATAGAATTCATAGCGTGTAATAATTTTCTACTACCAACATTCCCGTATTTTCGTATTTTTAGAGTAGGTTTTGTATTGGACAAGTGACAAATAATTGAGAGAAAGAAGCCTGCAGCCAAACTCGAGAGATCTGAAGAATGGGCGATGCTCAAGCCATGGAAAATGGGAGTGGTGGTACGAATTACCCCGATCCACAGGCGGAAAAGCAGTACTTGGAGGACTTGGCGAAGGCCACCAGACTGAGTCTGGAGTGCTACGAACAGGAGCAACAACTCAGGAAGAAGTATAGTGAATTGGATTTCAGCGACGCTCAAAGTGGGACCACCGCGGCCAGTGCTGGAACTGATGAACCTGACGCTGTGTTTGGATCTGGAAGGAGACTATCACAACCCGAAGGAGCTTCATTAAGTAAATCTGCGATTTACGGTTGTACCTGCCGCTTCTGCTTTTGTCCCACGCTTCCATTCCTGGCCCGCCCAGCTTTGCATAATTACAACTAAAATTTACCTAATTTCAATAAATACAAAGCCGACGCTTTACACCAAAACGTAATGCACACTTCGTGACTTAAATTGCCATCGCGCACCTGTGCTGCATTCAATCGCCGGCTTGTGCTGGAGTATGACTTCTGGCTTGATTAGATCGTGCTGTGTGTTAAAATGTCAATAAGTGGTTAATGTCCTCGATCTTCCTGAATCGTGTGAATTAGTCATGTATTATTTCTATCCGCAGATGATTCCAAGCACACTTCGCGACAGGCGTTGGACTTGAAAGCTCGACCAAGGCCATTCGCACGAGGAACTTCATCCGGTGTAGAAGGAAGCATCATTTCACCACCGCCTACAAGCTTCGTCTCGCCGATCACTGGTGTCGGAACCACAATTCAACCTCCGCCGACGGCGTTCAGGAGACAAAGAAGTCTGCCGCACCGACACCGACCTCCTGATTACCCACTGCAACAGCCGTCATCACCTTCTTCGCCGGGTAATGTGACGACGACGACCGCCACTCAAGGAATTGGATTCGATCCAATAACAAGTTCGGCCGCATCGTCACTGCTCCCATTCAAAACCAACATTGCGCTCGCAAACACAAATCCTAGCAATCGCAGTGTCACTAATTCAAATAATGATGATCTCATTTCACTCGTCAGTCCGAAAGTTACTCCGAAATTTGACAAAACTAACGGCGGTGGATCTGCGAACTTTCTAAGTTTCTGTGATAATTTATATTCGACTCCAGTAGATGATACGGCGTTGTGTTTGTACTCTCCGTCGTCGTCGATTAGCAACAGTGTGATGAGCCAACGCAGCTCGTCACACTCGCCCTCGCCGCTGACACCGTTCGCTGGTGCCAACAATAAGCCGCCGATACTTTCGACCAGCAGCACACGATCGCCTTTCACTCCGTTCGCAAGTAACGGGTATCCGTACCGATTTCCGAACAATCCAAATGTGCCAAATTTTTTAAGTAATACGCCATCGCCTTTAGCACCAACTTCTCGGTTTCCGGCATCAACGTCGCCTGCGGTTGGCAACATGCTGAGCGGCTTGAACCGATCCAATTTGTCACATTCACCGTCACCGAGCCCATCGTACTTCTCACCTATGCAATCTTACCTGAATAATGGGCCGCGCCCTTTAACGGCTGGACCCTCGCCTGTACCTGCCTCAATTCGGCCAAATTCCTCAAAGGACTCATCTCCTTTCTCACCCAATGGGCCGAACGAAGCAAACGGCCCAAAATCGTCAGTTCAATGCACACGTTTGTACCAAGGAGTGTTTGATCAGCTAAAATCTATGTCGGGGAATGAAGATCTCATTGACCTTGGCAATGGTGACGGCAAAAATATCTTGGAATACTTTGATCCATTAGTTATTCGTGAGAAATGGGCAGAAGAGCGGGAACAGAAAAGAATTAGACAAGAACGGCTTGAGAAAGAGGAGCAGCGCCAACAGACGCAACAAGAAATGACAAAGGAGAGCGACTATGATAATGCAGGGGCTGCTTCAATTCAGTCTTACGGGTCAACCGCCACGACTGCGTTTTCTTATAGGCCTGGTGCGGGCACATCAACAGCGGCGTCCACTCTTGAGCGACATGAATCACAGCCCATGTCATTGTATCCAAGTTTGGACGAATTCATGGGTCCATCAAACGGCGGACCTGATAATTCATCATTTTACGACGCCTACAACCCACTCGATTATCTGTACACGGTGTCGTGTTCCTCACCTTCAGCCAATTCAGTCTACGAGACTTTGGGAACATCGAACCAATTGACATACGAAAATGGAGTCAGGAGATCGTTGGGCTTCTCGCATTTCTTCAGTCAACATCCAACGCCAGTTTTGCCGCCTGCGTTACCACCCCGAAATTCCACTGACAGTTCATCACCATCAAGGCCATCCTCACCACAGCCATCAATCTCTTCGGCCACACAAAACGACTCCAAAATCATGCTACGTCTCAAGAGTATATCACACGATAAGGTTAGTCATCATACCCTGAGACGTTTCGAAGGGGGTCCTGAGACCACTTTTTCCCCTTGAGGGCCGAGGGGTGGTCCTCGGCCCATTAAGAATACATAGGGGGAGTCTAAAGGGGCGGGTGGTTGACCAGGTCTTGAGGGAGGGTTCTGGGGTGATAGGGGACATTGAGGTTTCGGGCTATGTTAGTCATTAGTCGTCAGTAAGAAATTTGATCGATTAAAGGAGTGTTAGAAGGGCATAAACCTATTTACGTTTAAAGTGCGCCGTGTTCTTTGACTGCGTTCCACAACACTCAGTTGATTTATTCGTCCTAACTCGAATATCTGAGTTCACGAGGCTGAGGCTGTTGAATTTCTAAAAATAAGAAAAATGTCGCGTAAAAGAACCTTCCATGATTGCCGGGAACTCGAGGCATTTTGCTGCGCAACTTTCCAGAGAACTAACAATGAAACATTAAAAGATTTTTCTTAAAGTTCATTCGTCGAGGTTAAGCAGTCACGTACGCAGTTTCATGCCTACTATGCTGCCACCGTTGTGTATATTTGGTGCTCAATGTAATGTTGGCAAGTTTCAATGTTGACAAAGTATTTAAAGCGAGCAGCAAACGAAAAGTTCCATCATTCATCTAGAACTTTCTGAGAAATCAACTTCTGTTTCCAAAGGTGGAACTTTTTGATTTGGTATGTTCCACTTTCCCATTGACCCTGCCCTGTCCAACACAACGTAGACTTCGATCAATGACTAATGATCCTAATGATCTTGCTAATGCTTGTTTGCAGGCAAAACGTTCGGGCAAGTTGTACGAAAACATCGAATCCATTCGCCATTTCGCGTCGACGGACAATGAGGCTCAGGCTTTCTACGAAATGGTTCGTGACTTGCGATGTAAGTTCTTCCATTCTTTGTAACCTTTATGAAAAACATTGGAAGATTAAGACTGATCCATTAATTGATAATTGCGTATAATTTCTTTGCGTGATCTTAGTTTCCCGACGGCACGTTGACACATCCACCAACAAAGGCTACATCAAGAGTCCGACGATAGAGTCAAAATGTTGCACCAAGGGGTTGAGCTTGAGAGTGACCGTGTGGCCCGAAGCGATTGGGGCAGCGGCATGTGCTTCAGCGTCAGAGCCAGTCACCTTCACTTGTGATGGTGAGTGCATCTTGTTCCTACCCGAATTGGAACCTGTGTACTTCTGTGACGTACTAGAATAGAGTTTAATACCTGTGCTTTTGTTCAGTGTCTTCGACCGTGGACATGGTAATTGAACAAAGTATCGTAGAGTTGGACGTGGAAGGTTCAGCACGGGACTACATCTTCCGAGTCAAAGGATGGAACGAGTACTTGGATGCTGACATTCCATTGGCAGACTATCAGTTTATTCAGCACAACATCAAACTGGACCGAGATGTTCACCTAGTTTTGGGAACACGTTCAGCGCTGAGAAAGGACTCGTGGGCAAGGACAGTAAGCAGCTTCTCATCTTATGCTCGGACTATTCAGTTTATGCGTGACAGTCTACTCAAGCTTTATGTCTTACTTTAACAGCCACGGGACGACGGGAACTCTGTGAATATTCAAATCGATGACATTCTTCCGGAAATACAGTCCAAGACAATCGACCATTCCCAACTTTGTATTCCTTTGGAAATTATTGAACGAGAGGCTGATCGAATCAAAGAAACTTTGAGCAATCAGTATTTTGGGAACAACAATGGAAAGGCGGATATGGAGCCACCGCACCTGAATCCAAGCATGATTGTGCAGCCAGTGAAAGCTGTTTGTGTCTTGCTTGGTGAAGTCGTCACAGTTGAGATTGTTCATTGTCTGGATATTTTTGTCAAAACTTGCGAAGACTGGAATGTAAAGACTAAATCAAGCTCGCCAACGGGTGATCGCTCCTTCTTCGATTCTGACTCTCGTCGCCGTACGAAAGTTGGAGGTGACGTCAACAGTAGGCTATCTTACGTTGAAATAATTCCACTACAAAGACGCAACAGTGCTGAGGAAACGCTGAAAGATGTAATTCTGCGAGCGATTGAGAATGTTCGGGAGGCAGTTCGGGCTCTGGTAGAAATGTACTCGAAATCATTCCCCGTCAGTTTTCGCATGAAGGAAATCACTGACAAATCAAGAATGGAACTGAAAGATGGTAAGCAACTTGCATTCTATTTGTGAGAAGTCAAAACATTTGAAGTAATTTCGATTGCCTTTTAGGAACGGTACAAATGTCCGATATGGGAGACTCATTTTTGGTGAGAGTTGGAGCCGTGCACAGATTAAAGCCAGAATGGACAACAACGTACATGAATTATGTGCTTACGGCAGAGATTTACCACGGAACTCGTTTTATGAGCAAAGTCGCAAGCTCTACAGTCGATGTCACAAGAAGCGACAATCACTGGTTTTTCAACACAATTGTTTTTGACGCTTGGTTGGATTTCAGTAATACGGCCGTGTGTATTCTGCCTCGAGAATCCAGAATTGTTTTCTCACTCTATGGAAGGAAACCCCAGGAGGAAGGTGGTCGAGATCAAAAACCAATGTGGACTACAGTCGAATTGGGCTGGGCCAGTACACAATTGTTCAACTTCAAAGGGTAAGAAGCCAAAATGTCCCCAAAAGAAAATACTCTTCTTAACATTGACGCACGGAACGTGAATTTGTGAATCCAGGTTGATGGCACAGGGCAACTGCTTGCTACCGTTTTGGCCGGTTGGATTAGTCCAAAAGCGCCTGGGCCCTGCTCCAAATTCTTCTTTCTCGGCTGATGGTCAGGCTCCATTAATTAGTAAGTATTTTAGCGTTAATTGTCTCCGCTTCCTGTAAAGAGAGGATATAACTCTTCTCCATGATTTTTCTAGCAATTGAATTCAGCGACTTTGGCTGCGACCTTTACTTTCCTGAAGTGCCACAAGCTCTTCCAATCTCAAGAGACATACAGACTTTGGACAGCAACTCCCAAGTTATCCTTAAAGACATCGTTCAAGACAACACCTTCACGAGATACCCTCCTGAAGACCGCGAAGTTTTGTGGGAGAAACGCCACTACCTTTATGCCTACCCGACTGCATTACCAAAAATACTTCTGGTGGCTCAGCTGTGGGACTTTGCAAGCTTAGGCGAACTGCACGCGCTGCTCCAACATTGGACAGCGTTGGAACCAATTGACGCGTTCCAGTTGCTTTTGCCCTGGTGAGACTTTGGGACATTAGGACATGATAATATGCTAAGCATTTCATATATAAATTTGACTATCTCTTACTTTTATCATTTTAGCTTTCCGGACTGCAAAGTTCGAGAACAAGCGATTCAATGGATTTCTGGAATGGGAGACGAAGAACTGATCAATCTACTGCCACAGCTGGTTGAAGCGCTGTCATACGAAACTTTTGACTTGTCACCACTGGCAAAATTTCTGCTCAGCAAATCATTAAGCTCTCTACAAATATCACATCATCTCTTTTGGTTACTTGCGTCGCAAGTTGGACTTGGGAAATGGGTTAAGGAATTTGAATCTGATCATATAATATCGAAGTTGCCCGCTTCGCCCATTGAAAATACTTATGATCCGAAACGAAGAAGACTGGAACTGATGCTAAATTCCTTGATGGTCATGTCTGGGGAGAAGTGGAAGCATGCACTGTTCGCTCAATACAAAATGATAGAGGTAACATTGCCGAAACCTAAATAATCTCCATAAGATTAATTCCATGGTCTTTATTTCAGGGCTTGGCTGGCATCGCAGCGCAGGTCAAGGCTGCCAAAGATTCTGCTCGCACAACCATACTTACAAACGAATTACGAAAACTAAGTGCCAACATGTTCGATTCGGGAGAATCGTACCCATTGCCGGTATCACCATCAGCGTTTGTGAATGCGATTGACCTGAAAGCGTGTTCATATTTCAACTCCAACGCTCTTCCATTAAAAATCGCTTTCAAAACTGCCCTTCAAGAAGGCGGTTCGGTTTCAACCATCTTCAAGGTATTTAACTCCTTCCATTAACCATTTGGAACGTTCGTTCTTTGTAAAGTTAAGTCGTTGATCTAATGTTTTAACTTTTAATGTTTTCAGTTGGGAGATGATTTGCGACAGGATGCACTCACAATTCAAACGATTAGAGTAATTGAAAAATGGTGGTTGAAGGACGGCTTGGACTTGCGTATTCTTACATTCTCCTGTGTGCCAACTGGATTTAAGCAAGGTAAATGTCCTGCATTGAGACGTGAACTTATATGAACTCAACATAAAAATGTCATGCCATACTATTTCAGGGATGGTCGAAATGGTGACTAATGCGGAAACTCTATGCAAAATTCAAGCTGAACACGGAGTCACAGGTGTCTTCAGAGACTCCGCCATTGCAGAGTGGCTTGCAAAAATGAACCCATCTACTTTGGACTACCGTCGTGCCATTGATAATTTTACGGTCTCGTGTGCAGCATATTGCGTCGTCACGTATATTCTTGGAATCTGTGATCGGCACAATGACAACATCATGCTAACCAAGAAAGGGCACTTGTTCCATATTGACTTTGGAAAGTTTCTCGGCGATGCTCAAATGTTTGGCAATTTCAAGAGAGATCGCACACCGTTTGTCCTGACTGCAGATATGGTCTATGTAATCAACGACGGAGAAAAGGGCTCACTGCGCTTCCATCGATTCGTGGAACTATGCTGCATGGCATTTCGCATTATTCGTCGAAACGGGAATAGCTTGCTAAATCTGTTCGCTCTCATGGCCACTGCCGGTATTCCTGGCGTGGATCTGAATTCTGTGTCATACATTGAAACTGCATTGCTGCCAGAGTGCTCAAATGTAGAAGCTGCTGCGAGATTTACCCGCTTTATTGAAGAGTCATCAGGGTTAGTAACATCTGAAATTGAATATGCTAATGTATGGCCTGGTTAAATATTTTTCTTTTTCAATTTGATTTCTTGCAGAAACTGGTTTACGCCAGTGAATTTTTTCCTGCATAGTTTGGCTCAGCTAAGGTTTTCTTCAGAGTCAAATGAAGATCCAACGAAATTAACCTTTGTTCCAACAATTTATACGTAAGTTACTTTATAATGACACTCGATAAAAATTGCAACGAACTGGCTGACTTTTTATTCTTGTGGACAGAATGGAGACTGACGGCAGAATTGAGCGAGCTTTGGTCGTCACATTTGAAAAGAAATATGACCCTGAAAAATATTACCTTTACACGATTAAGGTGAGTGATTAGTGGCCACGATTAATACATCCCTGTTAAGCCTACATCTTACTAACACGACCTTTCAGATCAAACGTAAAAATCAGGCTGATTGGAGTTTTGTTCATCGCACCTACAAGGAATTCCTAGAGTTTCATTCCAAAATGTGCATAAACTTTCCGATGGCTGTCAACACCTTGAAAACACTTCCAAAGGGAGCTGGCTTGGGAAGGTCCAACGTGAAGCACGTTGCAGAGAAACGAAAAGTCCACCTCCGAAGCTTCCTGGAATCGTTGTTCTCATTGGCTGATGAAATTTCCCACTCGAATCTTGTCTACACATTTTTCCATCCATTGTTACGAGACGAGAAACAGCATATGGGTGAAGAATCTGAGAGAAGATCGAGCGCCAGAGGTAACACCAGTACTTCGGGTTTATAAGATTGGTTAATGGAAGTACATAATTCAGTGTTCAAATAAATCGTTCTAGCTTCGCTGACGAAAAATCCAGCTCGCATTCATGGTCAACTTAAGTTGAGCCTTGAGTACCAGCGGGGAGCACTCTTGGTCCTTGTTTTGCACGCCGTAGATTTGGCTTGTCCGAATAACCAACCACCTTCGCCCTACGTCAAGGTTTACTTGCAACCAGACGCTGGGCGTGTCACAAAGCGTAAAACGCGAGTTGTTCGTCGAAGCCAGCATCCAACATTCATGGAAATGGTGAGCTTTCGCAAATATCCAAGACCACGTTAAAAATTATATTGGCATGTCTTTCCATAGATTGAATACCGCCTGCCACTGGAAATTATTCGTCAGAAAACACTTCAAGTTTCGGTATGGCATCATGATCCGCTTCAGGAAAATAATTTCCTTGGAGGAGTATCCATCAAGCTTTCAACAGTGGCACTTGATCGAGAAACTACAGACACCTACGTGCTTGGGAACATCACTTCCTCGGCCTGACTCTCCCCGCCAATTTGAAAGCTTTAATCTATATAATCATCTAATATTAAAATTAAAACTCAGATCCAACTTGATCAGAACCAGGAATATTGTATTTATTTTTATCAGGTATATAATCAGGTATTTTGTTCTTGAGAACAAAGGTTATGTTAGTTTAGTTTAGCTTAGAATGTAGTAAATTCGTGTTTCGGAATCTTTCCGCCATGTCGCATCTTAACGTCCAGTTGCCTACAAACATTTCTCTAAAAGACTTGATATTTTAAGGAATATTTTGAATGTTATTGAATGTTAATCTTATCATACTCTCAGGCGTAATTCTAGGTCGGGTGAAAATCCCAGATACAACTCATTTCAAACACTAATTAATGTAAAAATACGCGAGTATAACGTTATTCTCAGAATGTTTGTTGCGTTCAATTGTATTGTTATGTATGTGATACTGTGACGCGTCTCTGTCAACTGAAAGTGCTGTATTTTTGTCATAAACTCGCGAATTTAAAAATCCTATCGCTGCACCTAAGTCGCCGACGTTAATATGCTATGCAAATTCATGAAACTGGAAGGCTTTATGATGAAGATTTCAACGAATATCTAAAAACTACTGATTATTTTTCGATTGCAAAGCATACCGTCGCTATTCTAGCTGATATTTGCGTTAATTAATGCGGCATTATACTCTTAATTGCAGAGGAATAAATTTTTTCGCTATACAAGTTCTAGGATTAGGGAAAAACTGGAGGTAATTCATGAAACATCGGAACAGAACTTCCATCGGAAGAGAAAAGTTTGGCATTTATGGCTCAATAACTTCAAGACATGACGCACGGCTATTAATGACGAAAATATTCTCACCAATATCAGTAATATTTATTAGCACACTTCTACATGCATTGTTCTTTTGTTCTGAAGGCTTAGAAAGTTAAAATGGTTCAAAATTTTCCTTCATTGAGTTAGTTTCACCCAATAAATTATCAATCGCACGATCATGAGCAGGCCATCATTTCACGCAGGTACAAGTATGAAAACATCGTAAGCTGCGCGGTTGCCACGCGTCATTAAGCTTCATTAACAGTAGACACCAGGCAGGGTTTATATCATGGGTTGCGCTTCTTGGAGGTTCTCGTCCTCTGGCGTTGAGCTAATTGTCTCCAATCGCGACATGTGCGCCGTCCCCGAAGAATTCGCGCCTTCGTCGTCGGAATCATGCAATGAATGCAATTGTGCAATTGATCCCGAGTTAATTGGCTGGTAACTACTGCAAGGAGTGAGACTAGCTGCCGTACAGCATTGTTTCGGCTTACAATCAGCCTCTTCACTACATGGGATGAAGCATTTTCTCTTTCTCATACTGATTGGAGAGTCCTCATTAGGGAATATCTACAGAAAAACGAGTATTAATATTCGATGACGCCATCGACCAATCCGCAACCGTAATGTGATCAAAGTATAGAATCACCTGAAGGAACTCGGGCTGAAGGGTAATGTGTGAAATTCCCTTTACATGGAGGTAGTCTACAACGCTATTCTGAACCGCGAGGTATCCCTGTGTGTGCTGAAGGACAATGTGTGCGGTGGCAATGATTCTGGCTGGAGTCAGCTGCCAAATGTGAAAGTCATGAATATCACAAACTTCTGGGAAATTCTCCTTCAATTCCTTGACTAAATTTCCGACATTAATATGGTCTGGAATTGTGAGCAGCAAAACTCTTCCCGATTCTTGAGCTGTAAATAATAATAATAATAATAATGCATGTAATTTTGAATTAGTTTTTCATAAATAATTGTAAGAAAGCCATCACGAAAATTACCTATACTGATGGATGTTATTGCTAGCAAAATGACAGTTATAATTGTTAGGATTGGGTCAATGTATTCTGTTACTCCTTTGGTTTCAAACAATAAGATGACTGTGGCACAAACGATCACAAGAATATTCCCTGCATCAAACAACCAAAAACTCGTTATACAAGTGAACTTTTTCCATACCTTTACAACATTAACAAGACGGATTTACCGAACACATCACGAAATGTAGACAAGCTATCTTGTCTCCGACCCGTTTTGACATCCTTCTGTACATATTGTCTTACAGAATCTGCATTAATAATCTCTTCGTCGTCAGTATGCGAATGCTCCAGAAAACTTGTCTGATGGAACGTGTAACCTGGAACAATGAATCACAGCGTATTGATCACAGTTCTAATGAATTCTATTCCTGAAAAATGACACTGCGACGAGCAAGTTTTACCTCCAATGACGCCATAACAAATTCCATTGACGACTAGACCGACCATTCCGACCAAAGCAACGTGGGCTGGATGGTGCATTGAGTCATGATGTTCTTGATGAATTATCGTCTAGAATGTAACAGGTGAGACAGGCTGTCTTATTATAACGCACCCGAAAATGGATTACGCCATTTCTAAGTCTGCTTACCTGGATGCATTCGACAGTGACAGAGAAACCAAGGGCTGCTAGGAAGCATATATTCGCGACAACACCACACACATGGACGCGTGTCCATCCAAATGTATTTTTGATGCTGTACCCCCTTTGGCACAACTGGAACGAGAACGGAAATAGAAATCTCCAGCTTTTGACAATTCGTATCGGAGGATCATAAATTGTGTTGTTTACCTTAACTGTCGCTATGCACGTTGATAGCGAGAGGATGTTGTACAGCATGTGGTACGCATCGATTTGTAGAATCAGCGAGTGCGTTAAATGAGCAGTGATAAGTTGAAGTATAAAATACACGACAGTTATGGCCAACACGAAATAAAATCGTGCGAGTGAAAACTCACGCAAAATGCTACGCGAAGTTGGCATCATTTTGGAATCGGATCGTGATAAAACTGTATCGTTAAACAAATTGATGGGGTAGTCTTAAAGATACTCTGAGGAAGACTTAATTGTTGTAGCCTGGTCGCTGGTTTGGTTTGAAGAGTGAGTTCAGTTCCCAGGAGGAGATCTGTGCTCTAGTTGCATTGAACCAGGTCGTATGCTGATAAAGTGGTTGAATTGTTCATGGCTTGTATCTGTAAATAACCCATTATCAAAGTGTTCATCATTAATGCAGACGGCAGACGCAATAAAGCAGGGTGAAGGCTGAAGAACACAAGTGAGTGCTGGGTAAGATAATGATAATGATATAGTGTACCAACTTACGTATTCTGAATCCACAATCCTCCAATGTAGAGTCTTATAAATATGTATTTAATTGTCCAGCAGAAGACAAACACCAGCCGCAGCACCCGTGCGTGTGGATAAATAATCTATCACTGCAACATTTGCGGGGTGCGTTGAGACGGTGAGGAATCAATGCGTATATTTTCGTCGAGAGGTCCAAATCTTGTTTGATTAGAGTCTTTTTCTATCGTCCAAGTTAACAGAAAGTCCAAGTTGTCTCTTTCGCTGTTGTATGCATAATTTCAGCAGAGCAGTCCGAGTTTTTTCATCTCACCCACACGCGTCACTGTTTTACCGGCATCTCTCACGTTTTCTCGGTGTTTTAATAATCTGCGAAGGAATGAAAGATTCACAAATTGTGTTGTGAAGTGAAAGTCGGAAAACCTTCTCTCGAGATTCCATGTTATTTGTCAAACACAGGCTACAATAACTAGAAACAAACTTTTTTGATTATTATTCTGAATATTGCACTAGAGGTCTTCGCTCATTCGTGTGCCTTGTGCAAACATTGAGCGTAGTTTGGATGCTCGGAACAAACTAACAAACACGATCGGGCCTAGCCGGGCGCTGCTCCCAACTTCTTTGCCTCTCTGAATCAATAAAGAGCTCCAGGAGGAGGAATTTCAGAGAAACAAATTCCAGATAAGCGGATTAACCAAAACAACAATTGTTTTTGTGTACGCTAAATACCACAAATTAAGCCTTCCACTTCTGGTGGACGAATGGAGCAAGTAGGGCGGAAAGATTCTTTTCTTGTTGACTCACACATTGTCTGGAGGCTTTTAAGCACTGTGTGTGACCGTGAGTCAAAGCCTGTGGCAGATGACAATATGAGACCTCTTAATTACGGTTGCGTGGAAACCGGATTAAGCCTTACTGGATGAGTATGGTGCAAAGTTTACGAGAAATATGAGACGATAAAGATTTCAGACAAAAGAAGCGATCTTGCCCACTCCACGCCCCACGCGCCTGTTCATCACACAGTTTGCCTTGGATTTGAGAACCTGTAACTTTCGGCACGAGATGCGCCTTCCAGTTGCAACTGTCGTCTCTCAAATTACGTCAATTTATTTGAGGGGCTACTTGGAAACTGTTCAGAATGAGTATTGCCAATCTCATCAAGGAAATTCTAGATAAAATTGGTGCACGGGAGCGCGTAGGGTAGACTTATAATATCCTCCACCCCAATTGGTAACAATGTGTAATAACATGCTCTGCCGTCGTTATGCTTCGACAATAAACCCACGCCATTATGCGAAGCCTTTGAAGTTTGGATATGAGGATATGGAACCAGACAATACGATAAAATACCTGCAGCTGTTGAACAAAATGCGGCTAGACTGTGAATACATGGCATGAATGATGCTAATTCCATGCAAGGTACAAAAATGTCACTCACAATAACTGACATGAATTACATTAGCAAATCAATATGTCAGTATCAATCCAAAATGACAACACGTCGGGTGCTCTTCGTGGAAATGGACACGTACTCAAGCACATGGACGAGAACTGCGAACAGTGAAGCACAGCAAATAAAGGCAGTAAAGGCTAGCAGGTTCCAGATTTATGTTCTCACTTGTGTTGCGTCCCGGTGAGAGTGCGAGAGCCAAAAAGCAGTGGAGAAAGCATCAGATTATGACAACAGAAGATTATGGACACAGACACGGCACATGGACGCAAGCAGGACCTCATTTCCTCATTTACCTCATTTCAGAAGCGACAGACGACAGACGCTTGATTCCGATGCGGCAGGACAAGATAGATATGATTTGCACCAGTAGTGTCTCCCACTCCAAGATCAAAGCTACATAAACGAGATCGACGAAGTAATTTCCATGATTCTATTTTGACCCATGTAGTACAAAAACAAAGCTTCGACTTACATGGGATTCCGTCCAAATATGAAATTGTTGTATAATTTGCACTTGATAAGGCCATAAAATATTTCTCCCGAATGTCATAAATGCTCTTGATTCAGATTCCGACGGATCCCAAATTTGTTCTCATGTTTCATAAAGAATCACAACCAAAAATTGTGCAACCTGTTGTTTGATGTTGTAGGCACTTGGCTTCTCCCTACTCATCTCTATAAATAGTTTCTGGAAATCAAATCTATTTTTACATTATCACAAAGAGGTTTTTCCGCGCAACTATCGCGTGTCCGGTTCAGATAAAGCTAAACACTAAAGACTATTTTGCAAAATTCCTTAGACTAGTTAGTTGCCAAAATTATAGAAAGAGTCAGACGAGTCCGGTCCGCTCATTAGACGCGTGCTAAGTAATTAGCGAATGACAAATTTCGCACCTTCAATGAATGAGTCTGAAACGCAATTGCAATTGCAGGTGTCTGAATTCTAAATCAAAAACATCTGTAACTTGTAAATAAACTTGAGAGGTTGACGACAGGATAAGAGTAAACCGTGTGTGGGCTTCAGCATGAGACTCGAGTATATGAAGCCAAAATACAACTGTGCACAGCTTCGGGCACACTCGGAAAGAGAACGTGCCAGAGAGACGTACGAAATGCACACAAGGTAATTTTCCTGCTTGAGGTGGACAATATTTAACTTTCTCACTTTTAGACTTTGAAGCAGACGAATTATTTCTAGTTTTCTAGAATTGCGGACTTTTAACGGAAATGCATGAATTATACTTAAAGCATGTACTTATTGTAGATCTTAGGTCAACATTACGTTTTAGTGGAGTTTCGGGTTTTGACGTCGAATGAGATTACGACTGACTGAATCGAATTAAGGTAACGGAAGTAAAAATTCATAATTTTGGCACTTAATATTTGACTTGGATGATCCATTGGAAGTGGAGCAAACACCGCTACTAATCAGTTTCTTTTTTCGTAGGGCAATTGCCTGGGTTACATCCTGCACGAGGCCATCTACAAGAAATCGACTGTTCAAATTGCCTTTTCATTTGTGGAACTCCTGTCAAGATGAGCTCAAAGCTTGGATTCTACGATTTGATGAATATAGCTGAACAAAATGCGGAACAAACTGCAAGAGTGGTATGTCCTAACAAAACACTGCTTATTAAATTTCTAGTTAGCACAAAATTCATATTATGAAATAGGCCAAGAGTCAGAAGTTCGCATCGTTCGAATGTCCAAAACCAAAGAAGCTTGACCCAAAGCAAAAGGTTCTGTCCAACAATATCCAGAAGTTTTTGGAAAAGAAGAAGGAGGAAGAACGCCGAAAGCTAGAGGAAGAAAAGTGGAAGAAAGAAAAGTTGTTAAAGCTAAGATCACAAGATAAGAAAGCTACGAAGAGAGTTGGGCAGATGCTGAGAATGACAAAATCCGCAAATAAATCAGTTTTAGAAGAAGCAAAGGATTCATTGCAAGATGCTCTTGTTGAACAAGGTGGGTTGATATTGATGATGAAGATTTTGCATAGCATATATTTTACTTTTTGCTTTTATCGATATTTTTATATAGACGGCTATCAACCTGACGAAGATGATTATGGATACGTTTCCCAGCACGCTGCCGAATATCACAAAAAGATGTTGGAGAAATATCGAGCTTTGCCTAAGAACAAGCCAGTTTCAACTAAGACTCCCGAAGGCGTTCCGATACCAAAGTCACAATCCTTGAAAACGTCGAATCCTTCTTCAGCTGAAGCACCTCGGTCTTCTGGAGTTGTTGAAAATTGCAAGTCCAAACCAAAACCGAAACGCGCTGAACCAGTCAACTTCGACACACTTATTAAACTTGCTGAAGTTAACTCCAAAGATCCGCCTAAGGCACCTGTGCCAAAACCAAGGGTTCGGGAAGAAGAAAATTTTGAGTTTGGAAGACCCATGACCGCAAAAGAGAAGGCTGAATATTTGTATGAAAAGGAAGTTCGTAGAAAGATCGAGCAAGGTGTTTTCAATCCCGCTTCGACTCCGAAGCCCGTGGCTCCTATTAAAAATACAAGCAAATCAAAGACAGCAGCTGCAACACCCGGCCTAAGTTCTTCCTCGAGACATTCAGTGATAAGTGCGAAAGGTCCAAGTTCAAACACCTCAAAGGGCGAATCTTTTAAGGGAAGCAATAAACAAGCCGTGGCCGTGACCCAGATACCACAAAAAGGTTCTAGCTCAGTCACAGCGAAAATGAATGGAATTGCCTCGAAAAAGCCTGTAGCAGGCCCTTCTTCATCATTGACTAATTTTCACGCACCGCCTTCTGTAAATGCAAGTGCCAAAATCACGAAGCAGCCTGAACGCGAAGTAAGAAATCCGGTTCCTGAAGTTCCTGTTCGAGCTCAACCCGCAAAGATTTCAAATTACCCTAAACACGACCGCCTACAACAGCCGAAGGAGCATAGTCAAAGACCAAAATTACCCACGAGCGATTTCAGTCCACGGAGGCGCCATTCGCCCCCACCGGTCAAGCCGAAAGATGTGTGCGTTCAGGACCTGGAAAAAGAAGTACGAAAGCAGCCCAAACCCGAGCCAGAACATGATCGCTTAGACTCGCCCTTGTCAAAGGCCTCAAAGCCGAAGTGTAAGTTATGACAAGGCAACCGCCTCATTCTGCTCAAGCGTTCTATACCAATTGTCTTAATTTGTTTATTCAGATCGCCCACGCCCAATTGTAAGAGCGAGGATCAGTTCTGATGAGTCAGATTCCGAGATGGACGATTTTATTGACGACTCTGAGGTTGATCCGTCATCGATATCGGAGCTTATTCGTTCTATTACTGGATATGATAAGCGCAAGTACAAGGACACAAGCGATGATGAGTGCATGGAGTCAAATGTGTGGCAGCAAATGCGGGAAGAACAGAAGAGTCTCAGAATAGGTAAAGCATTCTTCCACACGGTGACAAACCTCGAATAGATTGCTTCTCGTATCCACGATTCTTATGTAAAAGATTTTAAAATTTAATTCGAAAATATTTGTCGCAGGTATCCAAGAGGATTTGGAGGACATTCGGCGAGAAGAAGAAGAAAAGAAAAGAAAGATGTCAAAGAAGCGGAAAAAATGAATGGTTTCGGGTTTGAAAGAACAATTGCAGTGATCACGTTCAGGGATAATTAATTCTTTCTACATCAATCTGGCACGTTCACTTATCAATTCGCTGTTTTAAGTCGCTCAATACGATATGGGCATATATTTTTAACAATAGCAAATAAAATAAAATGAAATATAATTTATTCAGCAAACTGTTTGACGATTAATTTTATAGAAATAATTCTCTCGAATTTGCACGTCCGAATAAGAAATGATGACAAATTGTGACAAGCACGTAGTTGTGTGAATGATCAATCCCAATTCAAGAGCAGGCACAAAATCGACGGCAATTTTAATTTCTGCAGTGCAATTATTTTGAAAACCGCTTGGTTGATATTCCTCGACAAACTGAAAGAAGTCGTAAGCAATTTGAAGTGAAAAGAGTACGATTTATTTGGAATCAGAAAAGTTACGTCAGACATACACGCATATACGACAAAAAGAACGTGTGCGGTCGTTCGGGATTTGTTCCATTTCGAATTCTTCCGCAATCGATTCGATGACATAATTACTAAATACTTACAAATCTTGAATTTACTAACCAAAATCGAAGAGGATAAATTACAGTCAGACATTTACACAAAATTACACGTATTCAAGAGCGCTAAGAGGAACTTGTAGAATTTTGAAATAAGAGCTCCGACTTACCACGTTCATTACATTACATTTCAACAGGAACTGTCATGTGTATGCGTTGCACTGCGTGAGTGTCAAATTAGCTGAAATGGTTGCACGCGAGCAATAATTGGTTCAGAATTGCTGCACAGCAACCCAAAGTATCAATTGTCCTATCAGTCATGTTCAGTGCGCCACGAACAAGCAGACGAACAAAAGGTGGGTAATCACTCGACACGACAAATCACTGACTGCTGACTTGTTCCCAAACAATTACACACAAAATGCCCAATTACAAGTCATACGGATCAGGAAACATAATACTTGGGGTTACTAATTGTATTGTTAAGCGCAGCTTGACATTTTGACTGAGGAATAGAGTAATCAAGGTTGACGAATCAAGCAGATGAGACGCTAATTGAATGTTGCAAGCTAGAGCTGCCTTCGTCTGGTGCTGCCACAGTCTCTGATGGCTTCGCAATCACGGCTTCACTGCTGCAATTCCAAAGCCCAGACATGCTGTGGCCAACCCGTTCGTCCCTTTGTTTTACGATGATGATGGCTGTGACTGTCCTGCATGGAAGAATTACTGCGACTGTGGTGGTGGCTGCTGTTGTTCAGTTCGGCCATCTTGATAACCAAAAATAAAAAATACGGTCATACTTCATTCTGGAATTGAGTGCGAATTACAAGCGAACATCGTGGGAGAAAAGCTTGAACTGCTCTTCCGTGAGAGAAGCTTATTTCTAAGCTGAGATCATTTTCTCGAGCTTTGCCTGTTCTCGGTCTTAAGCGTTTTGGATTGTTCTGTACGGTCTCAACCTCTCAACTCTCTTCATGATCCGGCTCTTGCTTACCAATAGTTTCCCATTCACTTTAAATACTAATACCCTTTCTCAATATGCATTCGGAATTTAGAATTGTCATAATTTATGCTCTTAATGCATTAAAGAAGAAGGAATCAGCACGAAAAGCGCAAGATCAGTATAAAGGGACTCAATTCATATGCCAATGTTTATGAATGTGTCTCACCATGAAAATAAATGTGCGTCAGACAGATCGAAGTAAAGTGCCGCTTGTATTTTTTCATGCTTCGCCGTCTGTGTATGATTCATGCTACGCTACGCGCTGTGACGCGTTCAAGTTTCTCATTGAATTGTTTGCTTTTATCGTTCGTAATTTTTAAGCAGAGCGTGTTGTGGTACTTTCCTGATAGTATTCAGGTAAAAGTAGCTTGTAAGGATTTAAGGTTGACAATTTAAGAAACTCCCGTCTCCCGTGAAAAGTTAGTACTTCGACGCTAGCGAAATGAAAGCCATGAATATGAAAGGGGATGATAAGTTGAATGGGGTATTGTGAGAAAATCGGTTCCATGCGATGTACTCGCATGCATAGATTGCTTGGCTCCAGGATCGAGATCATGCAGCCACTCGAGACATCAAGAAGCAGCAGAATGCCGAGAATTCAGACCAATTCTATGGCACGGCCAGAACTAACGCCCAAGTGCTGTCCCATAGCGTAGTAGGGATAGAAGCTGAGACTGAGAAGGAGATCTGTTTTCTATCTTTAAACACAATTTCGACGGTGGTCCTTGTTTTGATATTTATATATTGTATATTTATAACATACAATATAAACTGCAAAATAAGGCGAAAGAATGGTTATTCCAAGACTCATGAGATCAGCCTCCCAGACGGACTCGATGCTATGAAAATTCAAGAAGTGCTTTTGCCAAATGCATGCCCGAGTGCGGCACCAATTACTGTGGACCGGAATGAAAAACGATGGCAGCTATCTCGAGATGTGTTATTCTAACCGTGAGAGAGAAACAATAACAATAAATCTTGACCAATTCTTCGCAGCGGCGCGCGGCAGTGCGGAATTGAATTTAGATAATTAGATTTCGCACTCCGACCGCAGACCAGCCAGACCTTTTATTGATACACTCCTAATTTGTGTGATAGCTTTTGCATGTTTTCTCCAGAAACAATGACTACACACGCGTCTATTATATTCGAGACCACCCGACCAATTACGATGCTCAGCTCTATTTATCCCATGCACGTTAAATGTTCGCAATCGAATTAAACCCGTAATTATGAACTGAATGATAAGGATCATAAAATCTTTGCACGTGGCAGCGCAGGCCAACTCACCAACAGCTCCTTTTTCCTTTTTTCATCACCACGAGCGAGTTTCCGTGAAATTTCTGCTGTGAACGCAGCTGGAGTTCGTGAAGGGTCGTCTCCTGATAAAACGTCCGACAAGTACGCGATGTAGGACGTCGCCAATCTTAATGTCTTAATTTTACCTAAAATAAAATAGGGACGGATTAAAATCTGGTGTTGAGGATGGATTTCAATGAAAAGTACTGGTGGATTCCCGTCCATATTTACATTTAACCGCCACCCGCAGCCTTGAATATTTATCAGATTACTATTGTGCTGTGCAAGACTCAGGATACATCATTTAAAGGAAGAGTTATTGATGAAAAGACATCTCTACTATTTAATAATCGCTTAATCAAAAGCTTCGCTGGAATGGGCTATCGAGTAGCCACATCCACTCGTAATAGACATTTGATCGAAGTGAGAGAGAAGAGGCGCAATCTGAGACTCGAGACGTTAAAGTGTCATAAATCATAAAATGCGAGACGTCGTACAAATTGTTCGCACCATCACATGTTGTGTTTACATAACATGAATTATGTGTGACAGTGACAGTCTGAGAGTGAGTTTGTAATGGAAACAAATCCGTGCTACCGAAGACACTCTCTTCTAATCATTCAGTAATGAGACGACAAAAAGTAAACTAATAGAAATGATTACGTCGCGGTTCAGACGTCGACTCGCTAATAAAGAAAAAATCGAAATTGCAAGCAGTAGCCAATACGAAAGCAATCAAATGGCCTTCGAAATATTTACAATTCCATATCAGAACAAGTGCAAAGTGTGAGATGATGCCATTAATGAACTACCACGAAGTCAACTTACTTAATTTAGTGTCCGCCGGAACATTCGGAATACAATCGCGGAGGTCGGCGAAGGCGTTATTAATGGACATGGTCCGCCGTCTTTCCTTCTTGTTGGCCGTGTTTCTTCTTCTCGGGGTTGCTCTCGGAGTCATGACGAGGCCACCGTTGGCGTCTCTTGAAATTCCGCCAACAACCACATTCCCATCGTCCTCATCATTTGGCGAAATTAAAAGTGGATCCTCCGGACTCGGGTGGCCAACGCTTGTGCCTCCATCGCCAACCATGCCGTGATGACCCAAGTGGGACACGGAGCTATTGTTGTGGCAGTTCCACATTTCGTAGGCTGAGCCCGTGGGCGACCTGGCGGCGGTGATGTAATACTCGCCCGGGCCGCTCCCGCTGGAGCAGCATTCTTCAGCCTCACTCCCGAGCGTCTCCATCATTTGTCCGTAGTGCTGATGCGGCTGGTGGTGATGGTGGCCAACAATCGGGCCCATGTGATGCGGATCGTTCACGCTTCCACCTCGAGGACCGATATTTAGCGGCAATCCACCTACACTAGCACCAGATTGTGTGTGATGTGCGTGGAAGTCGTAGTAGAAGGAATGAGAATTGGTGGCTGGCGACATTTGATCGTTCAGTCGATGGTAATTGCTGCTAGTGTCAATATTATAGTTTTCGTCTGTGCCCAAACTTGTGCTGTTGGGACCACACCACTCAGAGTAATTATTTGGCACTGCGTTGACTGCTTGCACGGAGTCTCTGCCTCCAACACCGATAGACACGGAACTATGCATTTTGGAAATTGGTAACAATTTGGTAAACAATGACACAACTTTGAAGATATTGTCTCATAATTCGCACTCTCAGAAAGGAACCTTTAGCGTCGACTTCTAATCAACGACTACGACTCCACGACCGCCTGCATCATCTTTTCTCTCATCTTTCTCATTTCTCAACTTGATGAGTCTAAGTAAATATTATGCGAATGTATCTCTGTTAAGTTCGCCCGTGCTTTAACTTGTGCCTTAATTTTCTGTACAAACACAGTTACACAACAGTACTGCAGAAAAGCCCAACATTGTGTCGGCGCCAAGTGCGTCTGAGTGAGTAGGATGGAACCAACTTTTCACTTGAGCATTGCAAGAACACGATGAACACGCCTTGGCTTGGTACCCCGAGCAAATCATTGACTTCACACTTGTTGTGCTAAGCACTCCCCTCTTTTCACGACTCAACGCAATGAAATCCACATCTTTTCCTGTTTAGCACCGCATTTCCACGCTTCCCCATTTCAAAAGCACTCTTCGGACGAATCCAAGCATTGAAATTGCAGAATTGGCTGGAAGGACCACGGAACATGGTTTTTAACTTCAGCGAAATGGAAAAACTCTTGAAAGATAAAACAATTCGCATAGGCGCTCTGGAGATCAGCGTGTTTCTGGCTCAATAATTGGATTTTGTTAGTCTCAATCAAATGGTTGCTTCTCGAAGGACGCAAGTTCAAAAATCAGAGCTACGAATGCAGATTAATCAGGAAGTGAAAAATTGCAGGGATTATCGGCGGTATTTTATTTTGTAACAAGTAACAAGGATCCATCATTCAGATGTTCATTCAGAACGATCGAAATGATGCAACAACGTTATTGTGCGCATGAGGGCTGAATCTTTGAGCTGTGCATGTTTCCCGTCTGTTTAACCCACGCGGCACAGCGCCTGTACCCGAGAACAGAAGGCCCTATTGTCTTTTGCCTTCCATAAAATAAACTATTCCGATGTATGAATTCCCGTGCCTTCCGCCGACTCACAGAAACGAACTCGATTCGTACTTCCATTTCCGACTCGTGTTCCATTTCTTATAAAAATGAAAATTCGTCTTCCTACTTTATCACTCAAACTGTATTTATTTCTTCTCCCGGGAAAAGTTTATGCTTGCGCACAGACAGGAGAAAGAAGATAAAAAAATGCAAGATGCACAAAGAAATTAAATCTTATTTATTGTGCTCGTTTAAACCAGACACATTTCTCACGAATGTCTTTAAAAATTGAAAGAGCTGATGCGATATTTGTGATTCATTTTGGTTACTTTTGCCAGAATCATATCAGCTGTACGCCATACTCGAGTTTCGTTCAGAACTCACAGAGTCAGAGGTTGTAAAGTGTGCAGATGCATTCGGCACCGAGTCCGACTCTGCTTTTCGACGTCACATGTGAAATTGATACAATTTTTGGTTTTGTGTAAATTTAAAACACAAGATGATTGAAATATACACATTTATTTATGTGTCTATGGGATGTGGGATGAGCTGCTGGACGGACCAGAAAAGGACCTCCTCAGTTAAAAAACAAAAATTTCTGGTCGTGTATATTTTTGTGTAAAAAATTAAAAATAACATAACACGAACCGAGCAACAACAGTGATAATTTCTTACTGTTTCTGAACATAAGAGCAAGAGTTAAAATTGTTGAATTACATGTGTACAATGCATCTCGAGAGGCTGCTTGCACTTTCAGACGAAGAATCCAAACCCTTTTCACCCCAAAATTTGATACTTTATTATTTCGGAGTAGTGTTCCGATCTCCAGGTCTCACATGTCTTACAGTGCTTTTAGCTATTAGCTGTAGGAAGGAGTCAGCATATCGGCACCTGCAGCAGCTTGAACAACTGGCCCGACTCACCAACGCCAACGACGACAGTCAGAATCGCGATGGTTAATCGAAACAAATTTCAATCAACCTAGGCGCCAGCATTTGATGTAAACAATGACGAATTCCATTTAAATGCCCAAAGTGATTCAATGCGTCAATTCACGGCGAGACGCTAGATTACTCAACTCGTGTTTCATCTCCTCCAATTCAAGGTACTGGGCACCCCAAAATTACAAACCGAGCCGCCGCCAGCCTACCGCATTACGCGCCAGTATTTGCATAAGAAGAACGAACTTGAAGATTTCCTAATTCACAATTCGCGAATTCTCAGGAACCACCCCAAAAGTGGAGACATGTGCGATGTGCAGACGATGATGAGTGAGTTTTATGCACATGTTCCTGGTAAATGCGCCAAGTACCTTCTTATTCATACTGTTAATTGAGCCGTGACGCCAAACAACATGCTGAAAACTGGTTTCTTAATTCAAACTCCACGGCGCTCGCAACTAGTTCGCCTTTTCTGAGACAAAATTAATTGGAACTCCTCAAAGCGAAATTTAAGCATCGTAATTACTGAATCAAGTCCAAAGGATGCGGCGGCAGCTTGAGAGTGAAGTGTGTGGCATTGGCGCAATTCAACACGTATAATTTTCATTATTGAGGTTTGACTCTGCTTTTCCACTCATAAATTTGCAAACACAAATACGGGATACATCTAAATAAGAACAATCGACCCAAAAAGCCAACAAACCAGTACGCAGTCAGGTACACGGCAATTTCCTCACGGGTCGAAGCCTGCGCTGCGGTTTGCCCTTTGATTTTTGTTGTGTCTTCAAAAGACCTTCTCAGTGCGGACTTGTCGGCAAATTGTGTATACCGCTTGTTAGTTTTCTTATGCCACTCCATTCGACGTCTTTGCTTTTGTTTTAAACCACGAGCAGGATCGAAGCACAAAATTTTGGGATCTCAAGCTCGGCTCCGACTGTGGCTGATGTGCTTGGAGACTTACTTAAAGTCCACTTGAGTTTTTGACAGGCAGATTAGTTTTCAGTTGAATGAGATATTTTTTAAAGAAAATAGAACCCCAGAGAGCTGGGCCGTGTTGGAAATGTGTGTAATTAGATGTCCATTGCCATTGCAAAATGATACTCTTGCTCCCTTCGTGCATGGTGCTTTGGACGCCCTTCCAACGCGAGAGACTGCGTGTGACCATGGGTGGTTGTTTTCATTGCGCACATAACAGTCCCGATTGCTTAAACCAATAGTTTTTAATGTGGACTGTCAAAAGCGGACGGCCGGCCGTAATTGAGTCGTAGCCGCATGGTTTAAGGGGCAACAGGTTTTCCTGTCTCTGAGCGAACGCTTCAGTCTTGTGCTTGAAGAGCAATAATCCAAGACTCTACTTCAAAATGATGTTGACAGGAAGGTCAGTACATTTAACGCTTCATTAACTAATAACTTGTAAGAGAACTAAACACATTAGTTCGCATGGGTTCTGGATTGGCGTTATGAGTCAGAAGAGTCAGATGCAAAAGAGATCCGACACAAACTATCAGATTCCACTTGCTGTGGTATCAGCTTGTCAAAGATCGTTCCGTTGCAATGCGCCGTAAAGGTTTAGTGTCCGTCGATGTCTGTTCGTCATTCATGTCATATTTTCTTTACGCTAAACGAAACTTGCCACGCCACGCATGTAATGTCGTAATAGCGAGAAGGCGTGCGATATGGACAATTGGAACTGGTCGCTGATTACGACGACGTCAGCTCGATAGCTTTTTGGAGATTCAATTACAAAACTCTCATCCTCGCCCCGTCCTCCCATTCATTAGCGTTACCATGCATGATTTCAATCGACCAGAACCCGTGCGATCGAAACTCGGGTTGAAGTCAGTAAAATTTGCAACTTAATTCTTTCAGTTCATCGCTTTACTCCATTGCCGGAGAATGTTCATTCATTAATTACTGTACATCACGTAGATCGACGACGTTAGAGTATCATTACACAAGCCAGAGACAGGGCACAGTAGCATTGAAACAATTCCCCTGGAACGTAATTTCATGTAAATGTTCTTCGACCGCAAGTTCAATCAGACGTAGCCGGAGCAAGTCTCTGGAGTCTCTGCTTTCACATTTTCTTGTTAATAAGAAAAACCCACAAAAGTAAATTCGGAAGATGTAATCTTCCGAACCTGCGTTTGGAAATAAAAGTCACCCAAATTATGGCGTGGCCCCTGGACGACTCCTGTAACGACTGAATAAGAAGTGGGACATAAATGTAGCAGCAATATATTAAACACTAAAGATGAGATGAAATTATTTATGACGCTGCAGGAGGAAGAAGAGACTCACCGCACCGCCGCCGCTCTATTATTGCGAGCCAAGAATTGACACGCCTACTTTTCCGGTAATTCTCATCATCATTTCTCATTCTCATCTCGCCAGCGCAGCGTTTACGGTACACCGGTCCGCAGACCCAATGTGCTGTATGTCTTCATTTGAGTTAGTACCTTAACACCTCAATCCAGTTTCTGTTGCTGAAGTCTGTGTCTGAGCAACAATGCACGTCAAGTGACGGTGCAAGTGCAAGTCACAAGAACAAGTCAAGTGCAGTGCTTGTTGCTGTTTAGTCAGTCGAGTGGTGGTCATTGCATAATGCTGTTTCTGCGAGCAGAACAAATTAGAGTGGTGGAAATGCTGAGAACCTCTTCAGCCCGAGCACGGTGGCCCTTGATGGTAATCATAACGTGCAACTACCAATATTTACCTTTCCCATTCTCTTGTAATCATCTCCGCTCCTCAAAAGAGATAATAAGCTCATTTATGATCACCATTTTAGGCCTCGCTTCCCTGCTCGGCTTCTTTGTTTGACTTTCCCCATAATTTCGAAATTGCTATATTCTGATGCACAGCCTTCTCTGCACTTCTACCATGCCTTTGAACTTTGACGCAATCGCAAAACATTGGATTTTGTGCATTATGCCTAATGTTGACAAATGAAGTCATTTAATTCTGTCTTGCGTCTTGCGGAGATTTTTGTTGACTAAGGTTAATTGCAGAGCAGAGGCCAACGGATGCTGATACAAATTCTAATTACGAATTGCGACGTTGAGTGACAAGATTATATGAACGCAAACTTTCACCAACAAAGAGACGCTTTTATTCAGTGCATCTTATAATGTGCCCAGATGAGGCTGTAAAAGACTTAAGGTTACCGCACTTGATACACGCGGTTCACAGAAAGATAAATTTATTTCATGCGCGTCGCGGACGAGGCGTAAGGAAACCGCTAATAATAATAAAGCTGTAAATTAAGAAATGAGCCGAGTTCAGATCTTCTCACTTAAAGTACTTGTACAGCGCACTTTACGTTTATGATCACACATGTGCTGTTAAAGGTCGTGTCACGTTGGGTGCAGTAAATTGAGATGAATTTTCTTTCCAAGAAAATATTTGTCAAAGAAGGAAGAACCCTTCCTCTGAAGATATGCGACAGATACATGATACATGCGGAGGTTGAACCCTCAGATGCGACTCTGCCGAGGCGAAGCTGGAGATGCACGTGAAGATGAACGCGTACGCTCACGCTAAGGAAAGCACATTACGGACAATTGTGCAATGTCTAAATAAGTGCACACATTGTACTATTTATTGCACAATGTTGCACAATTGTCACATACAACTTGTCTCTCTCAATATTTAAATGCGTTCGTATAACTCAAATTGAATTATGCTCTGCGTGACAAATAGCGCCGACCTTACACACAAACTACGCTGCTTCAAATTGTAACATCGTGTACTTGGAAGAGGATAAATATTTACGAACAACGTGAGACTTTTGGTAATGATAAAATGTGTGTATATTTATGGGGCTCGGGTCGGTCGGTCAGGAATTCCTAAATCAAGGTTGTGTTTACCGTATCACTTTCCGTTCCTTCCTTTCCTCGCAGGGCGCTCCTGTTCTTTAATTATCAACTGTTTACTCTATGGGTATATCCTTGAGAGTTTAAATAAGCTTACTACTACTACTAATTATCAACTGCTTCCTCTTGGGAATTCGGCATCAACAGAACAGCGGAACTGAGGGACTCCTCAATGCATCACAGTCTTAACCGAGAAGCTGAAAGTGAGTACGATTCAGCACTGCATCGTAATGTAAAAATGATTAAAAAGGCCCTTGAGTTTCCGAGTTGTTTCATTAACTTTGAAGTTGACCTGACTTAAGGGAAGGATGGAAGAGGTATCAAACAGTAAAGAAATATTTCGTGTAAGATTTAAATTCAAGCAGTGAGGCAAACAGAAAAGGAGAAAAGGAAACTCGGTTTCATTATAAAGTGAAACAACTTTAAGATTCTAAAGATGATACGACTTTAGGTAGATGAAACAAAGAGCAGCGACACCTGACTATAATTGCAATTCGATGTAGTATGCCGTCAAAAGCAGAATTAAAATATAAATTGTCGAACTCATTTTCACTAAAGCAAAGACTTCTACGAAAATGGGACCCCAGACAAGCAGATGAAAAAAATGAGCACCTGTCATTAATTGTTATGATGTAATTTTTGCTTCGGTTGACATCAGAAATTCAATATTCAAAGTCGAACTGGATAAACTTGGCGATGTCTTTTCAAAATCAGATTTTGGGTTTTTAAATTTTTATTGGCAACAAGTCAGTTCGATAAATGAAGGCATAACTTACGAAGAGTGTAAATCGTATTGGTTCGAGTAATGATAAGTAAGTGATAATCAGTAGTGTGTAATGCAATAAGAGTAGTAAGAACTATTGATCCTTAACGATTTAACGAATTAACTATTTTTGTTAAAATAATATAGTAATAATATGACCACAGCATACACCATGCTGATCTATGTAGTCATATAGGAGTTTTTTTAAAATTTTTATATGAATATTTATTTATATATCGATATCAAGGTTTGTTTCTACATGCTATGTTTCAAAAATACATATAGTATCAGTAATATATAGTTTAAGTTACGGTATAATATAATTTCACATTTTCGATAACATTCAGAGCAAACGCGTCTATTCGCCTAAAGTGCCAGGAACCTTTGATGTTGCAGTCGAGTCTTCCCCATTTCGAGCTTGGGTATTTGGCCCATCGTCAATGGGCCATTTGGTCGGGTCATGCTTAGTTCGTACAGATGCTGTCGCCTGTCGAATTTCCAAGTTTGAAGAAGCTAGAATGGCGTCAGTCACAATGCTGTAATCAGTTGTCATGCTTTGAACCCGTTGAAAAGAAGCAATCAATCGTATGGGCAGGTATCCCTCCTCATCCATTTTCCGCCGAAGATAAAAGTCTTTTTCCAAGTTCTCCTGACTAAAGTAGTATTCACTGCAACACAAAATTACAACAGTTTGCAAGTATTCTTTACGCCCTTAATTTAACTGACATCCTTTAATGAATGCCAAATGCTACTTACATTTGGTTTTTAACCAGGTCCACAACGTTGGCTCGGGGAGGCGGAGCGGGGGCGGTAAGAAGCCATTGTGCAGCCAGGTCTGGAGACATAATCGGAGCAACTCGACACGTCGTGGGAGCAACATATGGCATAATAAAATCTGGTACAGTTGAGAAAGGCGGAATTAGCGTAGTAAACTCTGGAGGATAGTCAGTGTACTCTGTTCGAGATGACATTGCGCTTGGTGCATAGTTATTCTGATCCTTATAGCAGCCATTTGCTGAATTTGGTCTTCCTCTCGTCGCTCCACGGGATGCTCCTCGACCACGACCACGTCCACGACCGCGTGATTCGCCATCTACAATATCACAAACATAATAATGAAATAGGATCGGAAATTCTGTCGAAAACATATTTGGGACGACGTAAGCTGAATATTTAGCGTTTAACGTACCGAAGTAGTCAGTTCTTGCCGAAGTTGATGAAGATGAGTGTGGTTTGGAGTCCGCGTGAGTCTGCGTGTAAGTTGAAGTCGTTGTTGAATATGTCTGAGTAGAAGCTACCTTATACGTAACTTTAAAATTAACCTCAGGTTTCTCTGCAGTCTTTGCGGCAGTTTCCTTTTCCTCTGGCTTTGCCTCTAAAGCCTTAGCGCCATCGTCCGGCTGCTCAGTGGTCAGTTCAGCTGGCGTCAGTTTGTGTGAAACTTCTGACAACGAAGGCCAATCAGTCGGTTTTAACTTCTCTGTGTAATTTGGGCTACTTTGCTGCAGCTTTAGAACTCGACCGCTCACCCAAGGACCTAAATCACAAATTAGAACGACGGTATTAAAATGTGATGCTATTTAATGGTACTTAGATTAGTCACAGATTGATTCCAACAATGATAGCAAAGTTAGAAGGATAACTCAAACCTGGTGCTGATTGAGCAGAAGTTGAAGCAGTGGTAGTTGTAGCAGCAGGGATCGACTTAGCAGTAGTTGTGATGGGCTTTGAATTATTGTTTAGACGAGTTGCAGTCTGAACAGGAGCGTTATCAGAAGCTTTCGTTGCAATTGCGGCCCATGTCTTGGGAGCCGAAGATGTGGCAGGAATTATTACAGCAGCAGCATTGTCTGAAGTACCATTTACTTTATTTGCAGTGGTATCCTTTTGCGCAGAAATTCCGTTGGTCATTGCTTCAGGGGCCGATGACAGTTTCAGGGGACTCGAGGAAACTGTACTTGGTTTCACCTTCTTGCCCAGCACGGCTGCAGCGTTGAAGACTTTCCAAGGATTGACAGCTGGAACTGGAGCTTCTACGAATTTCGGTTTTGTGATTGCGTCGAGTTCTGTTTGCAGTTCGTTGACGTTAACATCACCGGTCGTGCTGCTGGAAGCGTCAGCGTCGCTGGTTGGTCCACTGGCAGTACTTAAGGTACTTGTGCCGCTGCTAGATGATGGAAGCGAATTCTTTGCGATGGAAGAATCATTCGTACTACTAGTTTCTGTGGTTGCCGTTGAACTGTTGTCGCCGTTGTTATTCTTTGCGTTATTCTGCTGCTCTAAGAGCATTTGTGTGCGACGAATGTTACTAGGATGATACGGATAAGCTGTCAGTGGAACCCTGTGTGAATTGTTGTGGTGATAAGCACCTCCACCACGACCTCTCATTCTTGTCTTTGTGCCGCGCTGATGGTGTTTCTTGCATATGACGACGAATTCACCTTCACCATCATCCTCGAATTCGTCGTGTGCATGTCCATTTTCACTATTTCCGTTGTGATTCTCCATCGTCATCCCCACCGGAGAAAAATTGTTCTGGTCGAACTTTCGGCTGCTGTTGTAACTAGTCATGATGCGTTAATCGAGTGCTAAAATGCAACAAACGGCGACCTTGATACTGTTGACAGTCAATTTTGTGGAACACTTGGTTCAAACAATTCTTTTTGAGTGTTTCGAGTGTATTTTGCGGCACCATAAATTTTGGTTGGTTCGATATTGCGAGTTTTTGACAAACACGAACACGAGTTTATAAACAAAGATTTCAAATTTTGACGGTGTCGGTGGCAGTCACCTGCAACTGGAAGATAAGAATTTTGTTGATATTAGACAGTGAATATTTACTTTACACCGATGAAGTTAAGCACTGAAACTAATTCGTTGATTAATCTGAGCGAACCTCACTTAGTTAAAGTTAATTTGAGTTTTCCATGTACCGCATGCTTCTCACACACTAAAACTGGTAATGTGCATTGCCGGATAGCAAGGAAGAGTTTTCACATTCAAAAAATGTACCAACTTGCAACCACGGCAGCACAGTGCACAGGCTAGCAGGCTCTCGCAACCAAAAACCATCTTCCCACCGTCCTCTCCATGCAAAGCAATGCTATGCCATGGCTTATGGCCATTTTCTCAATGTTAGAATTGTGGACCATGCATGCTTCCCTCTACCACCACTATGCTGTGGCTGCTCTAGCCTAGCGCTCACCATAGCCATTGCCTGACTGCCAATACTGCTGCCTGTGCCTAATAATGGAACAACCACCGACCATGTAATGTAGGCAAGAATAGATTCATATAAAACCTGTACATAGCCTGCTTCTTTTCTTGGGATCCCTTTCCATTTCACAAGTGTACCTCACGTATCACTTTGTGCCTCGCGCACCATACACCAACCCAATATGCTCATTGCTTTATGCCTGCTGCATTTTATACTTTATTTTTAATTCGAAATTGAGAGCACTGAACAATCTGGCTTCGGCCTAGCTTAACAATGTGCAAATATGCCTTCAAGGTGTTTGAGGTATACGACGAGCAGCATTAACATCACATTTATCTTGTAGCAGTTGTAATACGTGGTTACAGAAATGGAAATCAACTGCAAAATGCACTCTGTTGCGTTTACCCTACAAACTTACTGACTTGCTCTACTATGAAGCACGGAATGCTTGATTATTCTGACTAAAGATGCGGTCTTTTCTATGATGGACCGAAGTTGAACCGGAATTTGCACAAATTAAGGATCAATAGACTAGCCCGGTTCGGGATCTATTAGATAAGCTGAGGGGACACTTGAATTTGTGAGGCACCATGGCAGTTTCTCATATTGTGATAACAAGAATGATAGACAAATCTTAGGAAGTTGCCCCTGTTAGAAGCCGTTGGAGTCTAAGAGTGTTTCGGTTTTTTACGTGCGCTAGGACGTTAACCGGTCTGACCTTGGTCTTACTACAGTGCTGCTATACCCACATTAGGAAAAGACAAGATTTGAATTTGCTAGCTACCAGTCTCAAGTCTCAAAAGTGCACATCACTGCCTAGCAAAACGAGGAACGTGTACATAGAATGAAATGTGGAAGGACAAGCCAAAAGCATGCACACAATGAAGCTGAATAGATGAGAGCTTAGCTTGTGTAATGGCATTATTATATAACACGTACCGGTTCAGATGCTGGTGATGATGCGAAGAGTCTCTAGTGGATCAAATGTAATGTACAAAATTGGTTCAGTCTCTTGAATACCAGAGTACGTACAGCTGAAAAATTTCTCGCGATGGACGATGATGCTGGAGAGTGCTGAATGCAAATTGAGCGAATGTATTTATGTATGTCTGGAGGAGGCTGCCTCCCGCTGCTGCGTGGGTCTATTCTGAATGAAGTGTGATAACGAACAAGGTGGCTGATTGGTATTGGAGAAGAGCTGATTGACTGTTGTTTCTGCTTGAAATTTTCAAAGGCAACTAATACTTCTGCTTGACTCGAGCTTACGATCAGTCTGCCCGAACCATGAACCAGGAAACCTAAATCTTCAGGTCGATGGCCTCGGACGTCAGGGATTTGGAAATTCTCGGCGTATGGCGATGTCCGTAGAAGTCTAAATGAGAGGAATGAACCAAGAAGAAAGGTTAAAGTTTTATGAATTTGTTGCTTCCGAACCCCAGAGTTCAAACCGAAGCTGTCTCAAACCCGTTGCAGTCGTATGACATTACAAGTAACTGTCAGCGCGCAATTTCTCCCGGAATTTCCTGGGTTAAGACTGGAGGGACTCCGGAGAAGCTGTAAGATTCATGTCCTACCTAATTCGTGCAAGTATTTAAACCGCAGCCTTATTTTCTCTATATAAAGAGTAAACGCCCGTACCACAGCCATCACGGCATAGGCTGTCAATGCTCTGTGCTCGAAAGTTCTAGAATCGGTGCGACGAGCGGTGCTACAAAGAGAAAAAGGTTCGTTGACTGTCTGGCCAACGAAATACATTGCCAGAAAAGCAAATCTCGGAGAGTCAGAAGGTACAAAAACTCATTTTAAGGAAAGAGGTCTTTGACTCAGCCTCGATTCGTGAACTCAACTCTAGATTAATCTGAAAGATGTGGCAACTTGCCCCAAAGTGAAATCAAGATGACGATAATGAGCAATTATGGACATTTAAAGACCTGGTGCATCCCTGCTATCAATATCGGAAATGTTATGCCATCAGAACTGTATTTATCTGACTAATGAGCTCATGAATTAACCATGACCACTCTGAAGCTCAGCGTGGTCTGCCACGGCCAGAATCGTGAACGAGTCCAAAACCACGCCAATTAACCACAAACAATCAGCTGTGATATTTAAAGAGAAAATATGACCATTCTGTAGCTTAATGAAGATGTGAAGTGATGTAACACGCGATAATATCTCTTGTCCGTATGAAGCTGCTTCATGAGAGAGTCCTCTGCCTCAGATACTGCTTCAAAGACCTTGCTTACAATTAATAGATTATGAACTCTTCATAAGCTAATTTTATGATTAAGATTTATACCATGCGGAAATTCGCAAACTTGCAGAGTAATGTGGACTGGACGAAGGATGGAGCGAAAAGCAAGTTACAGATAGTTCAACTTCTCAAACACGGACTCAAGCGTCGTATTTGTTTTGCAGCCTTTCTTTACTGTTGGCCATGAGTCGTAATTTTTAGACGAGTTATTTCTGCGATGATGACATTGAATGATTGCATGAAGCTAAATATTAGCATCACACAGATAAAAGTTCGGTCAAGACGGTAAATGATGTAAGAAGGTCAGCTGGAATGGTTCGCGTATGAATCTATTGCCTGCGTCTGCGACGACGACTGCAAAACTCTGACCCGTGAGTACGATTACGGACAGCGACATGAAGCAGGCGAGCGATTAAGACGCCTACTTTGTTTATTATGGGAGAATCGAATCTCTGGAGCTTGAGGCTTGGCAATGTCGCCAGATTAATCAAATGACTATTCGCGATTACATAAATCACGGTATGCACTCACGGAGAAAGAGAGGTACAATTTCGTTGGATTTGTTTGCGGCGCGATGATAATGTGCAAATTAATGGTTAAGTTTTGCAGCCGAAACAGTTCGAAAGTCGGAAAGCGTTGTCTCTTAATACACGTCAAGAATTCTGCGTAGTATGAAACGAGACAGACAGCTACAGGGCAATGCATTTTCATCATTACCGTGTTCAGTGCCAAATTAAGGCAAACCTGTGCCATTTGAGTCCATGTCATTTTGTTTACTTATTTAATTAAACATGCACCCAACATTGAACGATAAAAGGTTTTCATTGTAAATGCTGATGCAGGTTGAAAGGAAAAGGAATTTCGCAAAGTGCCAATTTAGCAAGTTATGAGCAAGCCAAAGCTTTGTGAGTGATTAACCTTTGAAAGAAACAGATACTAAAATAAATACCGGAAGACTCTATTAATACATAATAGCATGGTACAGTGCATGCAGGTTTCTATTTCAGCTAACTCGTTGAAAAGTGCAGCCAAAGTGGTAAGAGTCTGTGAAATGAAAATGACAAAGTTCCTATCGTGAAAATATTTAAACTCTTCATTTCAGGATCTCGAAGCTTCCCATGGAAGCTTGCTACCTTTCGAGGTCTGCCTTCCTTTTGTCCCGGCTCGTGAACTAAATTGTCTCGCAAAATAAATCTGTCCCGATACTCAACAACACATCCTCATTCTCATTTCTTATTCTTGTGGCTCATTTCAACGGAAAGTTTCTAAGGCTGTCTACAATTTCGGTATTCGGAAGATGTGACAAAAATTGTAGGTTTCAGAGTTTGGCAGACGCTCAACGTCTGCCTAGAAGGACTCGAGAAGCAGGAAAATGCGTCTTTCTATAATATTACATAATCTTTCGAGGAAAGATTTTGTATTTGTTCCCGTTTAGCATCTGTACAAATCAGTGCACGGGAGTCTTCAAACTTATAGCCGACAAGGCATGGAATCCGATTTTCTGAATATACACGCAAATAATATGGCCGATAGTCAAATGTGCGTGATACATTTGTTTACTGCAGATGAGGCTTAAACTCGGCACAACCACTGAGCCGTATGCTCTGCCACGGCTCTCATTCTATCCGATGACATAAGCGCAAGCCAAGCACGTCTCAAAAGTTAAAATGGTTTCTACCGGCATTCCACGCGAGACTAGCTACCAACTTTAGCTATGCCCGTGCCCATGCCGAGCACGGGCACTATTTCTAACTTGACTTCTGCAAACCTTTAAGTAATGATTTGTTTATGTATATAAAAGACAAAGCAAAGAATCAACAATTTTTCCGGCCCTGCATCTGGATCGCATGAGCGAATGAATTTAACGAAATTTGAATAGATTTCATGAATTTCTCACCGTCGTTTCCACTTGCAGTCCAGTTTCCAGCAGCAGCCGACTCGAACATGTGCGCTTGCTTCACTTTGCTAACTACACATTACTGCTGCAAAGTCATTGTAATTCGAACTGGAAGAAGGATGCGGTGCAAATTTGCAAATGGGAATCGTTACGCAAATGAAACAAGCAGTGGTCTCATTTGACTTGTGAAATCGAACTTAAATGAGGCATGCAACTTTACTCGATGCTTCAACAAAGGAAATGCAGCCACCTGTTTTTTTCCTACGCTCTCAATCAGCTCAGCAGGGAAATGAAAAACAAAGGAACGCATAAAGCATGCATTAAGATGCAGAAGTAAGAAAGGAAGGAATAAGTTTGAGAAAAGCAGAGCTGAATTGATCTTGCTGAATTCGCAGAAACTCAGAATCCCAGTGTCGTATGTCCGTGTGTACACTTATGCGTGCTTGCCGATAAAAGTGCAAATTCAGAACTCTCCGTGATTGTCGTATTCGGTCGTATGGTGATATAGCGAGACAGAGCAGACGGAAGGCTGGTCAACTAATCTAATGCCACCGCAGAAACAACACTGCTGGCCAACTGAGAACTGTGTAATATGATTTTTGCAAATATGGCCTCTGTCTCAGCGTGTACGTTGAAAAGTGGCTGTGGTGGTAGGACGGCACGGCGCACTGCTCAATTGATGAGGTTGATTATGAAATAAGAATATTTCGTACTCTATTAAAATGAAACCACGAGGAGCGAAAAGATTAAAATTCTCATTGCCATTTGCCATGCTTTTACTCTAGTTTTGCAAGTTGCGATTGGCTGGATCCTCTTTCTGCTCTGCATATGTTTATTTTAAGCAAATAATACTCATGCATTTGACTCACAGCGTACGAAGTGACAAGCAAAGCAGGCGGTAGCACAGTCACCAGTAGGGTTATCGCGATCCGTGTTCAGTAGCCGAGACTCTGCCAACATAATGGCCTATATTATGTAAGTTAATAAGTTGACATTAGTAATGACGCGCGATGTGTCCGTGTGTGGCTCAGTCGGTGGTGGTACATGAGCACTGCACACATTATTTAATAAAGCCGTAATCAAATGAGAGTTCCCATACACGCTACACACTGCTCTGCAAGTGTGGAAACTTTGTCAGTAATGGACAGACAAGCACGCGGTAATAACTGTAACCTCAACGCATTTTTAAAGTTGCAAACTTAACAATATAGCGAATATGACATCTGCAGTGCAATGCACATATATATGTTTCCAGCACCACAAACCCGGCTGACATTCAATCATCATTAGAATGCCATGCACTCCTGCAAATTCGAGAGCGATTCAGACTGGAGAAGTGCTGAATTTTTATCAGCGATGGTACACTTTGTATACGCGGAATTATGGCAAAGTTAATCCATGCTTCATTTCGTACGCTTCTGCACGCTTATCTCAATGGTTCAATGGGGTAAATGGTGCAGTATAGACAACCAATTGTGATTAGTCGATATACTCAAATACTCGATATCGCAGACCGCATTATTCCATTTTAACAGCACGACTAGTACATTGAGTCAAAATGCCTGAAAAGTATTTCATGTACAAGATGGTTGAAAAGAAATGCGAGTAAACCCTGCGCGGTAGAGCGTGTGTGGTGCTAAATTCTGGGGAATTGGCAGCTTTGTTAGCAAGAACAGGAATGTGATGAAAATGTGCCTTTTTGTTTTTCCTGAACATTCTTTTCTTATGCTTCATGCGTTGTCGTTGTTGAAGTAAGAATTGTCAACGATTAGCAAATTCTACTGTGGCCCCACCACAGGCTGATGACTCATGGAATTTTTAATATAAACGCACTTGTTTACATAAGCACGGGTCAGAAACATTAAAAATATGATCGGCATATTCATATTCAGTATTTGAAGGCCATTGGTTGGCCGAAAAGTTGCAAATCGCTAAGGTAAAAGTACGTTCACCATCAAAGGCCCGAGATTCTTTAGTACGAAAACACTTCAAGGGCGAATAAAATTGAGATGGAGACTTGGAAGTGGTCTACGAAGTATTTTCGTCTTGCACATGCTTTTTTCGACGTTGCCGACATGGGATTTGACCTATAATTAATTACTCTGCCTTCTTCGTACCGATTGCTGAATTCAATGGAAGTAATACTTGCATGCAACGATGATTAGAGATCGTGAACGAAAACTGTACCTCAAAATCGCACCAATTTATGTACAGTATTATTACTGGGATCATGTATATTTTGAGGAACCTGAGACCATGCTTTGTGATTTCATCGTAGCTTTGTTCTCAGGCCATAATCGCATCCTAATTCCATAAACTTTTTAGTAGTGAAAAGATTTGCATGGGAACGGTACAGAGAGTAATCTGCTGAGAGTGCATTTCCTTTCCAAACAGTAAAAATTGGCATTCAAGCTCAATGACTTCTGCAAAATACGTGCTTCTGATCTCATATGGAAAAACTGTGGGTCAGGTCTACGACTTCACCGTGAATTGCTACAATTTACAAAATTCGTATGGGGATGCAGATGAAGAGGCATGACCTAGAGTTGTTTATGGGACTGCCGGTTAAGCTCAAAATGAAGGACGAATTTGCACAATAAAAAGCAATGAGGTTTTCATGCGTCCTTTGAACGGCTCGTACAGATGTCAAAACATGCAACATGCGACTCACCTGCTGCAATTGAAAGCGTGATGCCAGATGAAATAGAAGCCGGCTGGATGATGAAGTCCAATGAAATGCGGCGTTATGTCACAAAAGCATTAAGTATGGCTGTTCAACGTGGAGTTCATTGTAGTTCAATGGATGCAATGGTATCGTTACACTAATGCATTGTAAGACTTCAATTAATTTCTCAAGACTAGCACTGAATTTAAGCGGTGCATAAAATTTGCTTTGATTTGGTTCAAAACTTGGAGTTTCAAGAGACAAAGGCTCAAGGCAAAGTGTTACCTTTGCAGTCGACGTCTCTTCACAATAACTTCTTGGAAACGAGGTGAAATCTTCTTCCGCGTGTTCACAACTGAGGATGTTCTGCTATACAGGCTGTTTTTAAAGAGCATCGGCGAGTATCTACGAAAATAAAATAAATATGGAAATGACTTTTGACCTGTGAAAGATTATCAAATCGAGACGAGAAATGTATGCACGAGATTACACGCTTTAGAGAAATGAGAAATGTTCACCCGTCAATTTTCTAAGACATTGCGTAGAATGATGTGAGTAAGTTGCTTCTCCGAGCTGGTGTTGGCGACAATTAACAGCAGAGGCTTGGAGTTCTGTACTTGGCTCTCGACTAAAACCGGCATAAGTTGGTTTTGGTGGTAAGATGGCTTAAGCTCTCGGTTTTATGCTTGCATTGTTGGATGCAGTTATATGCTGTGTGCCATGCACATGGAGTCACGCGTTGGCAGCCTGCACCGGCACCCATTGCTTTGAGCTCGACGAAAACAACCTGCCAATGGAGAATAGAGTCATACTACACGAGGCAAAGAAGCTTCTAGACAGACGACTGTTTTTTACGTGCTCACTCTGCGCGCTTAAATACAAAGGAGCTTCATGCATTCATTCCAACGGAAATAACACGCTCGTGCGAAAGGGTTCGATTCAAATGTTGAAAATATGCCAGATGAGATTTTATGACCTGCACAAGCTGAATAAAACTTGGCTAATTCTTTATGAAATATATCGACTTCAGAAGGATATGTCACGAAACTGTGTCTCATTAGTCACTAATTGCATGGATGAATTAACCTAGAATTAACAAATAAGAGATTCGTCGGACGATACAAAGATACCAGTATTTTTTTGCATTTAATTGAGCTTCAAAATTTCATTTTGCGCAACAGCATAATTACCTACATACTACAAACTACGAACAAGTAATTGCCAGGTTCAGTAATCTAAGATGTAGTTTCAGTAATTTGGCTTCGAACTGGAAGACGTGGAGTCTACCCGCTAGGCTAGGGGAGGAGGTTCAATGACCGCGCGAAACTTCGTCATGCATGGTCCATTCCTGCCAGTCTAAAAGCAAGTTTGGGCAAAGCAACAAAGTTTGGCGTAGCCATTGAGACTCCCCGACTTAACAATTGCATAGAGTGTATTAAAACAAACGTTTGTAGGCAGGGCAAAGAATACAGGTTTCTGAAGGTTTCAGAAATCCGTGATTTGGCTGATAGAAACGCCCGAAATTATTATGTGGTGGACAATCTATTTGCACAACATTGCACATAAACAACTCAAATAATAACATTGCTTGGAGCAAATTCTCATATCGGTAACTTGTACTCTCCGTTAATTAATCAGAATTATCCTCTTTCCTCCTAGTCCAAAGTTAAGCCTTAACGTTTCATATACACCCCCTGTTGAAAGTAGTAAATTGTCATTGGTCTGGTAAATTATTCCAGTTAATTTCCTGGCAGGAACATAACCGGTAGCCCATATTCTATCTACAATTGTTGGATTTGTATCCTCGAGTATAAAGGCATTTTTGCTTTCACGTTTGATAATTTTAGACACAATATTAACTAAATTTGTTTTGGCTCTTACAGCTAGTTTTCTAAATATTAATGAGTATCACAATTTGGCTTTCATGAACTAAAACTACGTATGTTACGTAAAATGTCACATTTTAATTACATGTTTGCATCATTCATTGTCCTCAAATTTGCTGTCAAAATTTTGCATGCGTCAGATTTTGATTGATATCGCGCTTGATTGACTAGAATTGGATTAGATTGGAGTTTGGAAGTTTACGATCTTGCCTCTGGTCTGTCTTCTCGTTTTCTGGGAATTTAAGGTTCCTTTGCCACCAGTATCTTGGGCGTTCCATTAGTGTTATACTTGTTACGAAGCTTCTCAAGTGAATCCAGGATAGCACGCCTAGCAAACGACAAGCAGCAATTTAAGCGTATTGAGGAGGACCCTGACTTACAACTTACTTACATGAAATCTTCTTGATGTTTGACATAAGCAAGAATGTGTCCCGCGTCGATGTACCGCACAGTAGCTCCAGGCCAAATATCTTGAATGCTTTTCACCCCATCTCGTAAAACATAGGCATCACTCCTGAAAATGATAAGATTGAGGATAGTTTAAGTTGCTTCATGTCGGCAAACGCAAAACTGTGAAATGCCAGGAAGGAATATGACGTTAAGGATTATAACCTAGCAGTCACCACGATTGCCAGTTCTGGGTCCACAGGTCGCTCAAAATTCTCGAGGTGAGTAAAATGGTCCATCAGCCGTCGCATGAACTCGACGGCTTCAAATGACGGTTCCATGTACGTGATCAAGTCAATCTGTGTATTATTCTCTCCTTTTGTGGTAAAAATAGCAAAGTCGGGTGAAGTAGGATTATTAGGATCATCAGTCACTTGTGTCTGTGACTGCAACTTCTGCAGGACGGTGAACAAGTATGGGTGGATAAAGGAGCTGGATTTACCAGGTACAGAAATATGCTTTTGGTGTTTCTGGGCAAGGGTTTGGTTCAGGAATTTTACTACACCTAACTTATCCAGGAGTCTAAAACTTTGTGTTTGACGAACAGTTTCTTCACGAGCTTCTTGGTTTTTCTTGAATGAATCATCCCAGCCAATCTTTGGTACAGAAGCAGCAGCATTTGTAGCATCCCCCTCCTTCTTCTTTTGTTTTGATCTTGATTTCGAATACTGATAAGAAACACACGGATTTTTTACACTCCACACGCAGCGTAGCTTAAGGCCGAATCACCTCTTCCGTCAGGACCCACGGGAAGTTGCATAATCGAGCCTGGATTTCTTCTTTGAAATCAGGGTCTTCCTGAAGCTGTTCTTTCAACTTGGCCCAATTTACAACTTTGCTCATTACACCCTAAAAACAGTACGTCGATTGATTAGCGAATGAGATTTCAGCCGAGCTTGCTTTGTCTCTTACTCTGGTGAAGACGCCAGATGCAGAACTCCACGATAGGCAAGGCACGATCGCAATTGGCTTTGGCCAGGCCGCAGCTGCCAGTGATGCCATCTGAAACAAGAGGACCAGATCATAGAGCGTCTTGATTTGTCCATTCTTAGGATTAAGACTTTAGACAACTTACATGGCCGCCCATTGAGATGCCAGTCATGCAAAATGGTCCAAATCCTTCTCTCTCTAGAAATCTTAAAATGGCAATCGACTCCAAGATCAGTCCAGCTCCCATCAAAAAAATGTTGTCCACATGATTTAAATTCGACCGGCTGCGTCAGAAACAATTTGAGGACGTATGTATTACATGGAGCTTCTAAGGAAATAATAACCTTTGGTTTTCGGGCTTCCTGCTTCCGTAGAAAGGATTTTCCATAAGAATAGAAGCTACACCTTGGTGGAGAAGCGGTCGCGCAAGCAAGTACCGTCGTCTCCAATAGTACTAAAACAAAACCAAGCACAGTGTTACGACGAATCAACATTTCAATTCTTAGGTCAAAGTTTGGCCTTACATGATCGCCGGTACCAGACATTTGGAGACAAACTGGCTTATCATAATCTGTTTGCCACTCGTTGGGAATGCAGAATTGAAAATGTGCTGTTTCACATTTCTTAGGTAAGAAGCCGGGCATGTGCTCAACAACTGGGCTCTTCAGCTCACCACGGTAGACTGTAAAATGTTTGGCTTGCTGTAAAACAATTCATGTTACACGTTAGCCTGATGATTTCTTCCAATATTAAAAGTTTCTCGCATCACCTTTGCCAATGTAAGGGAGATTGGATGGTTGGGGTCCACTAGAAGGTTGCATTGTTCTCTGTCCGCGATAATTTTCTGAAACTCGAGTAAAAACTTGAGGCGGGATGGGTTACCCCACCCTTCAGCGAAGAAATTGTTAGATAGGACACTGCGATAGACCTAAAATGCAATCAAGGTCACTAGTCACTGAGTGGAAGACGGCATGGTCAAGGGTTATCGTGTTACTGTAGCTTACCACATCAATTTGGCTGAGTCCCTCTGAGCTCATGTTAAAAACGGAACGGAGTATTCTGATCCACTGTGGTTGGAATCGCATATTGGCAGGATTCAATCATATGACGTCCGAAGTCGCCTGTGATCAGCAAGATAAAATCCTCGAATTCAATAGAAGAGTTCTTGGATCACAATACGATGTACGCCTAGTAAGTTAAAATTTATACAAAAATTAAATCACATGAAGTCAATCTTAACGTACGAGAATGGTCTAGTGATCTCTAAAAGTATCAAAAGTAAGTTGGGGATCTCTCGTTATTACAAATTACAATCAATAACTTGGATGCCATGGAATTATACTTCTCGCCTGTCATACTCGTACTTATGGGAAAATCTAGTTATAAAGTTTATTAATCATGCACTGCCATAAAAAATGGAAACAAAAACTCATAAAAGAAGCAATAAAAATTAATTGCGTTCCTTGCCAAGCATCCTCATATGAGCCTCGGTCTCTCCAGACCAAATGAAGACAACAAGCATCATCTGCTTCACCGTTATTGCTTGAATTTGCGTTTGCTACTAAATCAATGTTAATTAACTCAGCTAAATGGCTAAACCTGTGCCACGAACAAAGAAATCAGCCATTCTATAATCTACGCAGCATATCGAGAATAGGCCTGGATGAAGAGAGTTTGTGAACTTATCTCATTGATTTACATCTTCTACGCCTTGAGAATTTCACCTTTCGTCGTCAGTTATCTGACTATTTACTTAGCCCGGCTTTGGAACTTTGGGTATAGGCAATCGCTTCTGCGATTCGATCAATAACTGAACTTACCACGCTTGTCGATGAGTCTTTAAATCCCAAAACCAAACGATACGAATCGGAGGAAGGCGAAAGGTGGTTTAAGCTTGCAAGTTGATGGTGGAAGTTTGACTCAACGTAAATCTGTTAGACGTGAGGTTTCCAAAACTTACGGTGTCTGAAATTCGAGACAAGAATACATTAATGTCACGATCCTCGACTGAAATCAGGATCGAACTAAGAAAATTAAGAACTGATGAACCGGTCCAGTGCGAACTGCCTTGCTCTTTCATGTTGTTTGGCCAGGAACTAAGTTTGTCAGAAGACAGAATGACCTGGCCAGCTCGTCCATGGCAACACCAAAATTATGACAAATTGAATGTAATGGCAGGCTTACCGGCCGGCCCCCGAATTGTGAAGAGTGTCTCGCATCTAAATGATATACAGGATGTAAGATATAACTAAATAGCCAATTTAACAACGCTAATAAATTTAGCTTTCAACGAACTTACTTGATCCAGGATGCCACGAACCTATGCCCTTCAACTTTCGTTGAAGCAGGATCATAACTCCTCGAAATGCATTCTAGGATCACATTAACTTTGATCTTAACTACATGACAGGTTCAAACATCTACCTGTTGGCTCGGACATAGCCTTCCCTGGCAACACATCCACGTGAATCCTTGTCCTCTGAATCTCTTCTGCGAATTTTGTAGAAAAGTAAAGACATCTGTGATACTGTGTCACATGGAGATAAACAACATCAACGTTAACAGAGAGAATCTGAACAATTAAGGCTACTGTGAGGTGCTAGTGGCAACAAAATTAAGGGGCCTAGAACTTTATCAATCGCTTGTGCACATAGTTGGACAGAACGCCGAGAAAAACAAAGGGTAAGCTAAAAAGTTGATATAAATCTACTTTCAATCTTCGACGGTCAATAAAACTGATATGTACTGCCTAATTTTCAGTTCCACTATCGTTAATTTTCGACCTTCTTAGTCAGACTTTTGTTCTACAGGCATTTACAACATGTGTACCCTACATAATCTACTGATACTAACTAGACTATCTAAGAGAATAGTTATTTACGCACAATTGCATTTATTACAGTGAGCATATCTAATGCATGCATACATAAGCCAATTGGCCCAATTAAGCGTTGAATACATAAATCTAAGAATTTTGTAAGAGGATACTCATTAGAGTTCAATCCTGATTATATCATTATGAAGTGGCATTGCTCTAAAGACATTCCATAATAAAAATAAATTACGCATTAAAGTTACATATTGGCCGAGGATTTTGAAATGGAAATTGTTTACAATGGCTTAATTGTTCAGACTGAAGTAGTGATAATTATGAGACGTGTTTTGTTCTTGAGTGATTTGCAGACTGTTGACGATGTCCAATGGAACAGTAGGAGTTTAGAGTTTCGGTTCCGCTTTGTTGATGCATTCTGCAGCTTTTTCAGCAGCAACTGCCAGAACAATCTTCCCCGGCTTAGACTTGCAGTCAATGAAACGGTAGATCATGAATCCAGTGAGTCCGATAGTGGCAGCAGCAATCATGATTCCCAAGTACTCACGTCCTTTTGAGGCAGTCGCGACAGGAGTTTCCAGGCAGTGCTGGCTCTGACCGGAACATGTAGGCTTTGAAATGATTTGCGAAGTGGATGGAATCACCGTTTGACTTTGAATATTATCCCCACGCCCCAGAGGCTGAAGAGTACCATTCGAAGTGGAAGGGCGATCTCGATTGAGCTGATCGAAGAGTTTCGGAACTGAAAGTTGGGATGGGCGCTGAACTAGTTGTTCTCGCAAAGTCGGTTCAATAGGTTGAGCGGAAGGCCTGCTAGGAACACGTGAAGGAGTTTCAGATCGAACTGATTTAGGGGTTAGCGGTGGCACCACAGTCTCCAAATTGTTGTTGGCACCAGAGAGTATTTCTTCGTTCCGTGATTGCTGTTCTCCCGTTCCAGTCGCTGTTTCACTGATTTTACAGGGTCTGCACCAATCTCCGAAAATTGTGCAAAGCAACAGAAAGATTCCGCAAATGAATAGTCCAACCAGGGTGTATAAGGCAAAGATCTTGGAAAGCTTCATGCAAGTTTCTTTATAGCCGACACGTCCGAATTGATATCTCAATGTAGTAAGTAGCACGGAAAACGTCAAAGAGAACAACATGATTTTGTTAGCCGTCCAAACTTTATCTTCTAGCCAAACGAACCATTGACGGTTCATCGTGAAATCTGGTCACCTCGTGCCACCGTCTTGATATCTTAAGTAATCAGCTTGGTTTAAAGGTGATCAAATGATATGAATCACCACGGCCTAATCTGAAATCAAGTCAAAATCGTTGTACTCATGTAATCTCTCACCCACTTTCACAATTAGTGAAATTTGTCACAGGACAGGTAGGATCTCGGATCTTACCTTCAGCTCCTCCCTTGTGCAATGACAGACCAGTTAAAAGAAACACGAAGATACAAACCAAATTGAGTATCTGTTACCGAAATAAAGTATGATAGAAAGAAAAGTAAAAAAGTGAATGAAAGTATTGACTGACGATAAGCAGCAGAGCATGAACTCATGGACTTTACCTTCCAACCAATCAGTTACGAAGTGAAATCTGAGCAATTAGCAATAAGTTCGTTGTCCAAGTGGGTTGATTACGCAAAATAATCAGGGTGAAATAAATTTCAAAGTTAAAATTAAAATGATCAGAATCAGAACGGAGCTGACTGACGAAAGAAAAGAACACGTCTGTCTGTCTGAAGATTCGAAGTTGAAACGTTTGAGCTCTGTGCTTCAGTACTTTGTCTTTGACAACTTTAGCTTGTGGTATAAGGCTGCGCTATGCAACCACATATGTAAGTCAAGTCAAGTCAAGTCACAATAATAAGTCCCCTCAAAGTCAAGTCAAATCAAGTCATAATAATATTAAGTCTCCCAAAGTCAATTGAAGTATCAGCGTTTATTATAACGCTCTTGAAGTTATTCCTGCTCGCTTGCTTGTGACACTACACCTCCCAAACTACTATATATTGGGTAGTGCCCCGATCCGCTCCTCCACCATCAAAAAGGTAAAAAACGGGCTATATTTGTTTCTTGTTTCTGTAAGAGGCTTTGAAAAAGATGTTTTTATTGGTGTGAGTGGGAAGATTTCGCCCAATCTCAAAATTCTTGCATAAGTATGTGTATCCGAACTCTTATAATGCTCTTAAAGTTATCCTTCGTTTCTTGTGACACTACTCCGAAACTACTTAATATTTTTAAAAAACGGTTTTCACAAGCATGTACGCCATGGTCAGGCGGTGTTGTCGCGCTAAATCCAATGTCGACAATTCATTCTCGCCGGTCACTCAGTGACCAGCCGTTTTAGCTTGTAATAATAAATCCCCAAGTCAAGTCAGGTCAAAGACAAATCTTGACTTTATTAAACTGCATATTATAGCATAGGGCAAGGACTCTATGTGACTGAAGCGGACTTCGATTTTTTTAAATCGATTCAAATCAAGTCATAATAATAATCAGTCCCCGTAGTCAAGTCAAAGTCAAGTCACTGACTTTTTCGGACTGACTTTCTGTGACTCAGGTTACATGTGTGTATGCAACCGGCGATGCTCAACTCAATGAAATGCAATGTCGTCGCTGACCGCTGATGAGAGAATTCGTACTTGCTAAGAAATTAAACTGATTTCAAACTGTAACTTAATTATTCGATTTGAGCTCAATTCTGCCTGAATTAAATTGATTGAAGGGTACGTGAGTGTGATTGCTTAAAGTACTTGTTGATTCTTCACTTCATGACAACTCACTTGACACAACTTGACTCACTCGGTGCCTTTAGCCCATTTAACGATTGTACCTTTTAATTTTATTTAGAGTCGAAAGGATTGGCTGCTGATACTTGGAAATCTAACGGAAGCTGTGTGATTGGAAAATGTTGCCTGTTCAAGAAATACTGAAGAACAAGAAAGTGGTTCTGGCCAGTGGCTCTCCCAGGAGAGCAGAAATTCTCCGAAACATCGTGAGTAACTGAATGTTTACGGCAAAATTAAGTCTTACCTTGGGTCAGTCAACAAAATAATTAGTTTCTACTGATAAAATTGATTGCTTCAAGTAGTGTGTCTAACCACAAGCCAAATGAATTCTATTAAGTTCAAATCTGACGATTCGATTTCCTCTCAGATATTTTCGTCCTTCCAGACTTGGGACGAATCTTTCTCAGCGAGAGAAAGTGCGCTTCATGACTTTGATGTACTGTATTTCATTGTCTCCGTGCTTCATGGGTAATTCAAAAGTACTTAATTTCGAACTATACGGTACACCTGAGATCTGTATGACTCCCTAAAGTGTCATTAAAATGCTTTTGATTGTATTGGTCGCATTCACGAAGCTTTCTTAGAATGTGGGATCGCATTTATTTTATTCCGTTGCAGTTGTAATGGTGGAATTGTATTGGGTGGCCTAATGGACAAGGACTAAGCATCTTACACAGAGTTAAACACTTCGGGCCAATTTAATAATGCAAGTCCGATGGACGGATGGTATATGCATGGATTAGTAAATTTCAGAGCTTCAATTTAATCAGAATGCAAGACTCGGTTTAGGGTTTGCAGCAAAAAGTCAACCTTGGAATTATCACTGTGATAGGAAGGTGGTATTAAAAAATTGCCATTGGCCAATAAGCCTGCATAGTCTTGTGCACTATTACCTTTGCAAATGCGAGTCCATTCTTAGAAGAATATGAAATCTGGACTATGGCTTGCTCCACGTGCAATCTACAATGATTTTGTGTTCCATTAAACTTTCAGACAGACTAGCCAGTCCTACGCAGCAACCGGAGTCAGAACAATATTCATGCAGGTACTGTGCTAGTAATGCGCCCAAGTTGAGGCTGAGGGTAACCATGTTTAATAATTTAAAGTTCAATCAGCTCACTAAGGTAGACCTGCGAACTCTTGCTTGTAACATACAGCTTGTTTGCAAAAAGAAGCCAGGAAACAAAAGCACCTTTCTCTGATTTTGCTTTTCGTGTCTCCGATTTGTTGGCTGGCAAAATTTCCGGATTCTCCCTGTTTCTCGAGTGTGTGAGTAAACCGCCTAGCATGATCATCAAAATTCATGGGCTGACGGTTGTCCACGTTAAATTACATTAGAATTACATATTCCTAATTTTTAGTGGTCCGACAGAAAGTCACGCTCTCCTTGGTCTCCTCGTGCCTTTACCTTCATTCTAATGACTTTCTTTATGGCAATTTCTTTGCAATTGACCATGCGTTGGAATTACATTTTGGCAAAATCAAATGATAGAACCAAAGGATAGATTTTGGTCAGTCTTTTGTGGTTTTTTTTTATAAAAAGCTACTGTCCAAACCACCGAACTTGAAAGAAATCGTTGACTACGGCCCTGTGGCATTCGATGGCTGCATTATATCTACTTTTTAAAAAAGAGGACCAAATTAAATATTTAATGCACTCTTTGTGGTTGTTTGCAAGAAGAATGGGAACAATGACAACGCTTTATAATCAAGTCGCTCCGACTCGCTCCACTACGTCGTGGTGCGGGGAACAATTGTGAACACTGTAATTTAGTGGATAGAATATTATGTCCAGCCACGTCTTTTTCGTTCACCATAACCATTATTATTGGGCAACTACGTGAAAACTAATTTGATGAATTTTAAAGGCCGGTCTGTGCCCGGTTCGTCGAGCTGTCTCGCACACTTCATGTGTCACGCTATTCTTGTTCTTTTGATTTGACCAGCTTTCGGTGAGCCCACAATGATGGCTATAATCATAGGGGTCGACGGTCTCCTTGTTCATCGCGGACATCGCTTTTGCTACCTTCATCGCTCGAAATGAAAGAATAAGCTTTTAGTCTCACTAGAAGCATGCTGAATCGAAGTCCAAAATTTATTGTGTTTGACAGACTGAATAAAATCATCAGCGATAGTAAATGAGTGGGGACTGATAAAAATCCAAGTAGCACGCATCTATTAGCATAAAGATAAATCTTCAGCAGGAATATTGAAGCGAGCGAGGTGTACAGTCGGCTTGCTTTCTTTTATTCTTTTCCCTCACCACTTACAATGATCCGTTGTGCATGTTTGAGCTTTTTCGAGTCTGCACTTACTCGAAACAGGAATGAAATAGTAAATGGAATCAGCCGTGTTGTAAAGGATTGCAAGTAGACAGGGACAAATAGTTCATCATTTATTTGCATGCATCGTTAGAGATTGTGTTGATGGAAAATGTGCAGAGGCTCAAGGCAGGTGTTTTAGACAAAGTACAAGAACGAATCAAGGAGATCCTCCTAATGAAAAGATCATATCATATCATTGTGTGTTCACATTGAAATTTTTGATGGCGATAATCGTAGTGGAGACTACTCTTTGCTGCTGTAAGGGAACCTGATTGATGTGATTTTGGCAATGAGTGGATATGGCTGGCATGTGCTTCGCAAATGGTTGCTATTAATTCCATTGTCATCAGATACTATCACACTCCATGCAGCGTGCTTCTGAATCTACACGTACTCGGCCTCGGGTTTCTTCAGTCTCTTGAGGAGTGGATACGGGAAACGTGAAGGGAATAAGCAGCTCCATAAGTGCCTAATAAAATCATCTTACCGTCTCCTTGTGCCACTTCTATGAATCAATGACTTGAGTTTCAACAGTGTCAAATTGAAATGTTACTCAGGAAGTAATATGCGTATAATGGCCTTCATGCGACCGCAAAACACAAAATCCAGTTTTTCCCACACCCGTTGAGGTCAATGCAATTCGGGCAAGAATTTTGCCGTAATTTTCAATATTTTTTTAGACCTCTGGCGTTCCCTAGCGCATAGTTCGTCTGAGGAGTATTTATAGAAAGAAGACCGTAATGGATAAATGTTTCCGCATCAAGCTCGAGCTAATGAAGACATCAGGATATCTAATGGATGCATTTGCCCTTGTCTATGATTTTGTGTAAAAATGAAATAAGTCTTCATTTGCGGCATAGCTTTCTTGTTCGCCAAGCGTGAAGAAACTCCGTGACTTCAAGGGTGCTTGTGCCGCTGGGCTGGCTAAACACCCCTTCACCGTGTCACTTACGTTGAACTGGTTGATCTTACGGTGACAATTGTGGCTAATACCGTGAGTAGTAATTACCAGGAATGTAGTAAACGTTCTCAATGGCCGGTCTTAGAAATTCCGTACACAAACCTGGACCTTTTCATAAAATGATCCGCGATATAATCCTGCTGTACTGAAGTCTGTGTTGTATTTGCAATTTTACAATAAATATATCATAAACACGAGAGCTCTTGCAAAGCAGAAACATAAAGTCTGCAGTAAAAATATCATTACTACGAGCATACTCGTATATCTTGAATAGTGTTGAGCAGGATCTGTCATTATTTGTCGAATAAGGTGACCGCAAACTCAATGCCTGGTGAAAGGCACTACTACTATGAATATTTTGGACATCTGCTCAACTTCCTTTTCTCCTTTATTATTTTCGTCCTGTCCTCAGTAGCATTTTTTGTTTCGAACGTCTCCTTCTCGAGTCAAACCTCAAATACACCCAATCAAGCGTTCATGTAGCGTTCGCTCGCAATTCACCTACTCGCCTGTGAAAAGTGGGCACTTTTAATTTCGCAGATTTGTCTTCTCATGCATTCGCAAATTTTCCGGTACATATATCTTGTCCCATGTCCAATCGATTTGAGCCGGGTTTGTCTGCAACGGCTCAAGGAGAAACAAAATGAAATTCCTGACTGGCCAGGCGCGGTCAAGCATTAAGGATTGGTTGACGGATGACGCCTCAGCTGTTCGAGTTGATTTCTATTTGAACGCTCTATTTACATCTGAAGATTGGAGGACCTCTTCTTTGAAATTGCAACGTAAGACCTGGACGGACACACACATGTCCTTGGTAGGAAAGACGATAAAATTCTGCTGTCCACGATGTCTGTCGAAAGGAGCCTGGAAAAAGTAAATGGAACGGGGCACAGGCGCCTCAGTATCAGTCTGCCCGTTTTTTCCTTTTTGATAAGTTTGCATCCGCCGAATTGCGGCTATTGTGCGAAGATAACATAATAGGTAGACGTGGTATGCATGAACCATGCGATGTGGGAATGTGTTTACCTTATTTCCTTACTTCTTTTCATTGCTTTTCTTTCCCCGTCATCTTTATCTCCGAACAAATATTGAAGTTTGGTTTGTACAAGCTGTGAGGAAGGACACTCAGACAAAGACTCGACAGACGGCTTGATAGAAGAAAGGAAACCAAGAGGTGAGATAGAGAAAGAAAAATCGGCAATTGAATTTAGTTTGGAATTCAACTTCCATACGCTGCAGAGGCAGGAGAAACTGACGTGGAGAGGATGTAATATTGAAATTCAAATACCTTTGCTGTACGCACGAGTGCCAGTGTTGAAGAAAGGTGGGAGAAGAAAAACGGAGGTAGGAAGGAAGGTATCTGGTTGTGTGAAGCAGAGCTAAATGCAATAGATTGTGAAGTAAGTTATGCTCGGAGACAAGACAATTGAACAAGTACGAGAAAGTCAGACAAGAAGAAAATAATAATATATGAAGCCATTTTTTGTCGACAGGAATTTTCCGTGTTGTTGTTGGTTTGTTGTCGCGGGTGTACTTTTGTGCAATCACTTTCTCTTCCTTATTTTTCACTTGACATTTGTTATTGAGGATTTCAGTTTACGTTCGTGCAGGCCTCACATCCATTCCATTGTGCCTACCTTGCGGGGAAAGCGCAGAGGAGGGATGGCATATTATTTGCGGAAGCAATTTTGATCAAGATTGTTATTATTCTTGTGCTGCATGTGGTATTGCATTACACGACGCGAACCATTCCGTTATCATAAAATTGAAATACGCTCACTACCTACCAAACAACCGGTTGGCCGCAGCGTTCGGCTTTTCATTCCTCACGTCAATTCATTCGCGTGCGGAGCACCGGGCAGAGACAGCATGTCGGATACATTGAATGCATAATTAAATTTGTTTTGGAGTAATAGCGTCGTGTTTGGAAAATTGGAATCCTTTCATTCTTACAATTCATTCCCATTGTGAGCTTCGGAGAATCATGAACTTCATTCTTTCAGCAGTCCTAACATTTCCAGGCATCCGAAGGAAATCTGATGTGTGTGGAATGTTTGTAAATTACGTTGTAATATTCCAGCAGCTTGTACGGTGCTACTCGTGGCTATTTTTATTTTTGCATGAGATCATGGTCCAGATAGACGAGGTGCATACCAATGTGAACAAAAGCAGATAACCAGTTGAACATTCTTTGGACAGCCCTCGTGTGTTGCTTTCACTTCCATGTCATGAGTTCCGGCTGTGGGAAAACAGGGCAGGATAAACCTAGACTATCGTAATAATCATAGAATTCTATTTTACCTGCTCCACGGTTCCGTGCACCTTCTCCGGCCTGCCATTCGAGCCCCGAAGTTGTGCACACGTGTTTTCATGTCATGAGTAAATGGTGTGTAAATCTGACTGGCGGGTTAGGTGGCCAAAGTTTTTGTTGAACATAATGCGAGCTCACATACACCATAAATCTTACTCAACCTAATATAATGTACAGAGTAAATAAAATAAAGGGTGATGAAATGAAAAGGAAATGAACAAAACACACAAAATCAAAATATATTTCTTTTTCTATTTGTGCACATTCGTCTTTTCTCGTGTTCTTTTGTAATTTTTAATTTGAGTACAGATTGGTTTTCTAAATAGCGAGCGGAACGTCATGCTACGCGCTGTGGTCATGCAACAACAAAAGTGCGATAAAAACCACAGTCGTATGTGGACTTTACCAATCATTCTCGATTTTTCCAGACTGTTTTACAACTCGAATACAAATGTGCTTAATTATAATTCACATTTAATATTCTAACGCAGGGGTTGGATTTCGAGACTATAGAATCTGGTTTCGATGAGGAAGTCATCAATCGCCTTGATTTCACATCTCATGTCGCATATGTGAATCAGATCGCGTACCGGAAAGCAAGTCGGGTTGCAGAATCACTACGAGCCAAAGGAATGATGCCACATCTCGTGATTGGAGCTGACACAATTGTGACAAAAGCAGAGAGTATATACGGAAAACCAGTCGCAGAAGGCGACGCGTGCAGGATACTGACGGAGTAAGTGCCTTTATAGAAAAGCTCACGGACCCTTGAAAAATATTGTATTCATACAAGGCTTGATTACAACAGACTGAGCGGAGATTGGCACGAGGTTCATACTGGTGTGGCGTTAGTTTATTCGGGATTCGACTATAAAGTATTTAACGAAACAACTAGAGTGAAAATGAGCTCATTGGAACCCGAGAGAATTGATGCTTACATCAAGACAGGAGAGCCAATGTAAGTCGTAATTCGTAAGTCCCATGAACTATGAACTCTACTTAAACTTAAACTCAAGGAAATTCTTATAAAGGATCGCTCCGAAGTAAACAATTTGTCGCTGTCGCCAACCCGTCGTCGGTTCAGTTTGCGTGCTTGATGTGTTGATATCGGTTTCAAACTTTGCACTATCGTGAGTAGGCTCATTTTGGGACACAATGCAAAACAGTGACAATCGAAGCTCTCAAGTTTGACATTTAAGTCTGAAATCTTTCTTCCGATACATATGCGATGTAAAGGAACCTGTTACTTGTCAACACATAATCTTATATTCTCTCGAATTTACGTCATTCATGTCCTGACGTAGTCATTGTCATTTTGTCTTGCCCACTATTATTCTGTTAGAATGATATCGATGTCTGTCTGTCTTGCTTTAGAAACTGACATGACAATCTTTTTCTGTTTCTGTGCTTTGTTCGCAAATGCATTGATAAGCGTCCCGCATAAACGAAAGCTTTGCTTTTCCCCACATCGTTTACTAATGTAATCTTTAATTGGCAGGGACAAGGCGGGAGCGTATGGAATTCAAGGGCTGGGAGGCACACTGGTCGAAAAAATATGTGGTGACTACTTCAATGTTGTTGGCTTCCCGCTACACACCTTTTGCAAAAATATCGAAAACATTCGAGAATATCTTCAATGAGTTGTTTCTATGTATATTCTGTTATTTTGTATGAACGCGTAATTGATTACGTCTTTCGTCGTATTATTCATTGTGGATTAATAAAACAATACTTTTGTGCACGCTTTGATTTGAAAACGCTCATGTCGAAATACTCGATGGGCTTTTATCGCGCTGTCTAGTTGTTCACCGAATCTGATCAAAAAATCTGAAGTACGGACATTCATTGTCCAGCTTTCATTCAATGCAGGTGACCTGGCTTTTGCCCAACATGATAAAACTACAATCAGGGTATGTATCTACCTCGTCGTGCTTTATTTTGGGGTAACAATCCAAACCTGGAATTTCATATTTCCAAAACGATGAGTGAAAGCCATTTCACCAAGTAGGAATGCGATAGAAGCCAATTGTTCTACGTGTTTCCATTGAGTTCCAATCAACTTCCATTTTGTGCCAACGTCTCAATATTCCACCGTATTGCTGTGCAAATGAAGAGGGAAGCCCAATAATCATTTTAATATTAATACTCTTGTCTAGGCGCCTGTAAGCAAAAATCGGAGCGTGCAGTTCGAGTCGGGCACTTTTGTTCCCCTTTCTTTTATGCACAAAATGAAATCGTTTGATGTATGAAATCAAGCATTGAGGGCTATTTTTCTTGCCTGCTTTCATCCTATTCACAATGCTCTTCACAATCAAAACTGTACAATTGCTTCATTTAATGTATCAGACGCTCGTTTCAGAGAATTCAATTCTGAAAGAATAATGAAAGTAGGACTCACATATCTGCACTTATCACGAAATATAGCTAATATAGATTAAAATGAAGTTATATGAATTAGAATGAAATAAAATTTCATCTTTCTAGTTGGTTTCCATTAATAAGACAAGGTCTGGAAGCTAATTAAAGGATTATTAAAGTCTATGCTAGCATCATAAACGATTAACATATGGGAATATGAAATTCAGTACTCATGTATGAACAAAATGGGAATGTTTAGGCGATTGCAAATTTTATTCGTTGTTTACGGGTTGTGACATTATAAAATATCTTAACTTCTTGCGAAGATGTTACGCAACATTAATTCCCATCTTTGGAAAGGCAGCATCGTCCAAGGCATTATTGTCTCGAATGGATAGATACATGTGCGATTGTACAACGCGATAAAAATAGTGAAATTCCGTGACCTAACATAATTATACAGTGAAAGCACCTTTCATTCCATCAATGCGTTTCCTTTATCTTGAGCAGTAGCGGTACGCACGCTGGGAGTAATTGCGTTCGAGGATTATCGTATGGTGGGATGTCTGTCTTTTATAGCTTTTATGGAACATAATAGAAGTGTCTGGGCATAAACCTGTTATATTGTTGCAGATGCATTAATGCTGTCGTTGCATAATCAAGACTGGACTACTATTTTCAGTCGAACACGGCCAGAGCTCTCACATCAGTCTTACCCATGTGCACGTGTTCCGTATTGTTTTTACGTAGTGTGCTGCCCCGATAGGGATTCAAAGCACTGCACGAGTTTTCCGAAACTGTATGTCACTGCAAAGGGTGACAAGTATTTACCACCACTCTTGCGGTTCCGTTGTTACCGAAGCCGCTTGCACGCACTTTTGCATCATTGTCATGTTCTTGACATGAATTTGCATTTTATTTCCAGCTTTCGTCTTTAATATACTGACAATTTAATCCTTTGAAAGGTAGAATATTAAGTGACATTCATTCTGTGCATCTTTCTTTCCAGAAGTTGGAGAAGGCAGCAAGTACGCACTTGACACTCTATAAAATGAAAGATGGCTCAAGTGAGCGAGGCCGAGACAGGAAGGCAAAACTAGGAAAATGAATGTCTTTATGTTTAATACACATTACATTTTCTACTTGTCTCTGGCTTACTCCGCTGCTTCTCACTTCTGTCGCGTCTCCCGTGCTTCATACTCCATGCGAGTGAGAACTCGAACCGAGCCCGGCTGTCTCTTGTTTGATGATTTTCTCTCCCCTCTCGCTGTTTTCTCTTTTTCCAATGGATGATGATGCGATGTGTGCATGCCACTCCATGCCGTGACTCATTCATTTTCCAGACTTCACTCAACAATAGATTTCTGTGCAGAAATAAAAAACGAAGCTGTAAAAGTAATATATTTGAGCAGCAGGAGCAGCCAACTATAAAACTCTATCCCCTCGTATGAAAATCCCGAGGTACTTTTGTACACAATGTACCCCTGAGGTCCCCAACTTCTGCGCTCGGTACGGTTTCTCGCCTGAACTCGACTCGAAACTTGTCCGTATGTGTCCTTATTCAAAATATTACTCAACAAAATACTACTTCCATTATTAGTACGTTACGACGTTGGAGAAAGGCTTCCTGCAAAATCCTTCCACTACTTGTTCTTGTTTCGAGTTTTATCCCCAATTAATAAGATTCGTATTTGGCTGCATCGTCCAGCCGTACGATTTTATTCGTATCAAGCACTTTCAACTTTGCTCAACTTGAAACGAGTTCACATCATCAAATGTCTTTGCAGACTGTTAACTGCAAACTGATTTTTTTTTATTTGATGCGATTTGATTTGATAACTGTTCAAAATTTATGAAGAATCCGAAATAACGCTATACTTTCATGCACCTTCCGATTTCCGATTGTCTGTGATTCGAGGCTTAAACCTTATGGCGCAAAAAACGTAATTTGCAAGCTGACGACGCTCATTTTATGAGTTGTACTGAAATCTGGTAATAATAACATAGCATAAAGATTACAATCACTGGTTAAGAGTTGCCCTGAATAAAGACACTCCGGTGGGTTCCTTTCGTCACTATTGTCGTACATTTAGTGCATACTAAAAATGAGATGAGCATAAAGTGCAGTGACTTCTCAAGCACCCAGTTTACAACTTGCTGAAAGTGCGGTAAGTTCTGTTCATATATCCCGGTTTATCTGCTTGGGGATACACACGATTGACTCGGCCATGAAGTGGAAGTAAACTTCAGCTTTTGATTTCCTTTAAAAAATAAGAATACTTAATATCAATCCGTCACTGAGATGGCTCTGCTCGCATCTGCACTATCAGCAACAAATAACAGTCCTTCACAAGTTTTTATTAAGGCCAAACCAAAGCGGTTGAGCAAGGCTATCCTTCAATCTGTGACCCTGGCGTAAAGAACATCTCAACAGATCCCTTCACAGATAAATTCAAAATGTACCGAATAATTGTAATGATTCACTTTGATCCAGTTGTTTGATTCGGTCCAAACAAAATGTTCGACGAGTATTTCAATAACACAGTTACAAAAATAGAAATAAATGAGCAATCGAAACAGGCTTAAGCCGCATACGTGGATTGAGTGCATGAAACCCGAAGCTCAGAAAAAATCTTTTGTTCTAATTTTTCTAATGAAAGAGTCTTTCCCATTTTTTCTTGCCCTAAAAGAATGCAATACGGAGCTAGTCGACGTTTTTACCCTCCTCGGCTCGACTGGCATTTGCATTGTGTTTTCAAGACGAGCTTTGACTCTTTATTCTCGAAAATGGCAAGTCTGTCATTATGTGATGACAAGAGTACGAAAAAAATATTGCAACATATTTGCAATGGTTGCTATTAAAATCTGCTCAAGTCCCTGGAAACTTGACGCTATAAAATATCATGTCGCCATCCTATCATTATCTGCCTTCTCTGAGTCAGTTATACGATATCTCAAGTAGACGAAGTCGTTCTTTATGTTTCTTTATAATCTGACATGGATGGTCTTTTTAATTGCTCGCTTTTTCTCTTATCATTAACTTCCAGTCCACGAGAGCATACTTTCAGAGGACAAGACCTTATTAATACCTCCCTCAGTCGCACACGAGCAACTCAGCCACAAATTATAATGACAGATGTTCAACTCCATTTAATATTGAATTTCATGCATCAAAGTAGCTGCGTGTCTAAAAAAAAAAGCGAGGCCACGAGCCCCCAAGTAATGTGCTTCTTTGAAGAGATCAGGCCAGACCGAGCAGCAGGACTTCAGCCCGTGAAATGGAGACGGAGCGAGCCAGCGAGCAGGTTCTCGGGGCATAATATTTCGCCTAACTCTATTCCTATTGAAGCAGACACAATAATTGAAAGCTGATTAAGTCGGAAACCGGGCACAAATGGAGGAGCTGAAGAGAAAAAGTTCACTGAGCCTGCATCTCATCAATGGCTTTATTCGACTGTGATCTTTATGTAGGCAATAAGGCCTACGTAATTTTATACAGTATTCATTACTATAATTAGTGTTCATTTGGCGGGAAGTTACGGCGGGAAAATATTAAATATATTTATAAAGCATCTTCGCAAGCGAGGGATGAAGACGAGACGAGCACAGGACATTTACACGGCAACTCGCTGAATATTCGAGTTTGACCTCATTCTGCAGCTATGCGAACTCCGATTTTACCTGTTTCCAATATTCAAAAGTCCGAACAGGAAACCTGAGCAAAAGTCGTATAAAAATGTTAATTTTCTTTCTCTGGCATGGTAGGAAAGCTCCCTTTCCTTCTACCATACCTATTGAATTGAATATTTAACGAACTTCAAATGACATGAAGTAAGAAAAATTACTGCAACAAAATCTCACTCCAGTGCCCAGAAAATGCTTACGCCCTGTATTCGGCAGCAGCGTGGAGGATGCCATCATAGTAACTACAAATAATACGTTCGCAGCGTATGTATAAATATACCAAGTAATCAAATGATGAAAATTTAATAAGCTCTCCAGAATCTAGCGTTGCATGAATCTGGACCGGAGTCCAGACCCAAGAACAACTTTCTCCAGAAACTCTTTTCTCAGTTCAGTTCCTGAGCACTGCAAACAGTCGTCGGAGTCGCAGTTCGCACCGCACGGGTGTCGTTCTATTCAATTCAAGTCTGGCTGCTGCTGCTTCCTTATCCGGACTCGGGAGTTTGTTTGTTCAATTGCATCTCCTCCTCTCCTTCCAAGAGTCAGCTCTGTCCTTCACTATGCTCGAGTCAAAGTCAAGTAAGCGAGTAACCTTTGAGAAATAAAAATATTCGCATAATAATATAAAGCTTATAAATGCCGAGCTATAAGATAAAGTTTTGCATGAGAGTCGAGACAGTCAGGTTTCCGTGTCTGCGCCTGATTTTGAGGGTCTGAAGAAAGTTGCAATATCAAAAATGAGTAGCTGAAAAATTTCCTGAACCTTCCCCATTCGTTGTCGTCTTTGTCGTTGTTTTCATCCTCTCTATTCACTACCTCCACTGTGCCTGGTCCCAGAATGCCTAGAAATATATCCTCTAGTCGTCTATGTCGTTGAATGTGTCTCCATGCCTCAATATAAGCTGAACGCACAGGCATCGACCTAACCGTAAAGTTTTTCTTAAGACGGCGCAAACTGAAGGCGAAAGAAGAGAAAATTTGATTTGGTTTGTAACAAAGTTTTCTTCGTTTCTTGCGCTTTAAAGTATTGGAAGAAACGAGTCGAGTGGATTGGCGAACTGGAAATGAGAATTAGTGCTGAAATGCTAGACAACTACCGCAGGATTAAAAAGAACTGCACCCATCTGCACGTGAATAGCAAACCGCAAAGCGTTTTTTGTAAGGAGCACTTCAGAAAGATTGCACGACTCCAGAGTCAATGACGAATAGCAAAGTGTGGACCGTCGATGGAGGTAGAACAGAAATTTGACAATGCAGTAGAATGCAGTCACACTCGTGTCAAATATTTAATTCGAGTTCAGCAGTTTTTCAGGAAGAAGTCTCGGGCAATTTTTACGGTTGCATTTACGTGCTTGGTTTGCAATGTAGTAGAGTTATTAGCATCAACAAATGCGGAAAGATGCAAATTGGCGTAAAATGTTTAGGCAAATCAAATTTAAGCCAATTGAGGCATCGGAATGCAAAGCTTGTTTTTTATCAAGGGAGGCCAAGCACAACGCCGCAGTCAAGACGCGCAGCGTTCTGACGTGTCACTTGACTTGGTACCTGAGCGAATACAGGAAAAGTCGAACTCCAATAATTAACTTTACGCAAATCGGAGCTCTGGAGGAGTTAGCGGATGGAGCCAAGCAGGCCCACGCTGGAGGCCTGGAAGCGACGATGGTTGGCTGGTGGTGAATCTGCTCGCCCTGTGCAGTAGCAACAGCATGAAACCAACTTGTACAACGAAATAATGTAACATGAACTACTGAACGACTGAGCAGTAAACACTAAAGAGAGAGCATTGAACAGTGGAAGTCGCATGTTTCACAGTAGTTCAACGCTGAGCGAACGAGCGACTTGTGCATTTGGACTCGACACGCGTTCCCTTTGGTGGTTTGCGTCTGCTCCAAAAAACTCAGTCTTTGTACAGCAGTCAGAGAAGCCACACTGCAAACGTTTCTCTCTTCTCTGTCTCTCCATTTTATTGTTGTTAACCTAACTTGTCAACTCCTTAACTTTAGTCGTAGTTAAACAAGCGTCTTCGCTGTTCTTCAAGCACTCACACCATCCTTTCGCACGATTGCCTCCAGTAAACCTAATTTTAACTTTGCAATTCTGGTGCGTCCCATTTTAGTATTAATTTTAGTCTCATAACATTACCTCCCGGGAACGCTCTTGTTGTTTTACCTAAGAAACCTGCAACTTGAATTTTATTTCTGTGAATCTTGTACCAGCGTGTCATAGACGACGCCTTAGTGAGAATATTTATGGAATTGGGCATCATCATCTGATAACGGTAAGCAAATCTTCAAGTTCTTTCTCACCATCGGCATGCATGGCTGGCATTCAACAAGAAATTAGGGAAACTTGAGACGGTCTCAATAAATGCGTTTATTCGAACCGGGCCTTCTGCATCAAGCAACCAAAAACCTGTCATGTCATAAACTCTTCATATTTACTAGGTTTGACATTTTCTCTCGTCGCATCGAATCGATCTGGGCAAAGTGCAACTGCAATTGTTGCAATGTATAAGCAGGGCTATGGAGCATTGGGTTAAAAACAAATGCCCGAGAAGTTTCATAGGCAACGCATTAGACATAAATTAAGAGTTTGAACTCATAAATCCCAGGACACGCTTGTTTTGGTGTCGATAAAGGTTTACACGAAGGCAAGAGCTTCCTGACGGCCTCTGCTAAGCTAAGCTGCCCTTAATGTGTCGCACATTACAAGGCAGTGTAAATATGGAGTTGTAGTCGTCAAACCTTTTTGAAGCCGCCTGTGATTGTAATTGAGTTTATTGAGTCCAGTTCATTCAATTAGAATATTAAATATGTTTATGGTATGCAGGGCGTTTATAATCTCATTTGTATATCGGGGCTTTGTCGCTACTGTGACAGGCTTCCGTATGTTTTGAGTTTGGGCATGGTCAATTTGTCAATGGTCGTTGCAACAAGCCTCAAATTGGGACAAGTTGTGAGTATTTTCATGTGCATTTAGTTCCTTGGTTCTAAAATTCAGATTGAGATTGTGGCTTCGAACTTGGAGCTGGAAAGATTCAGGATATTCATGCTCGTTCCAAATTGACTGCCACAGAATGAGACAGCCACAGGCAAGTCCAAGCAAGAAATTGACTCGTACATATAAATATTTCATTCCTTGGAAATAATGGAAATTGTTGCGATGGTCCCTTCAGATGAACTGGTACTGAATGCATATGCTATGCAGACGTCTGCTGCACGTATGACAAATGACATTTCTTATTCCCTGTCTTGACATTTCTTATTTCTTACTCCCGAGACTAGAGCCATGAAAAATACTCAGAAATCTAATTCAATTGGACAGCGTCAGTCCAACGTTCAAGTCCCAGTCTATTTCAAAGCTTCATATGAAGTCGCAATCACGACGAAGCACGTTAAGTCTTTATTCATTTACACGGAATGGGGTCTCAAATGCAGATAGACAAATGATTGTTGTTAAGGCAAGCCTTGATGGGCATGGAAATTTGGCGCCAACTAGTACAGATTTAATTAGAATTTAATCCGTCACTGGAAATTTTCACAATAAAGGAATTTGAAATTGCGGCTGCGCTTATTCGCTTATGCAAGAGTGACTGTTTTGGTGCTCTCATTTGTTCGTATCGAATCAAGTCGTAATCTTTGTGCATTTGAAGTGATGGCATGATAAATTTATGTGTTGTCCTGGTAGCATGTGTTTGTCCCGAGTTGTGTCACTGTCACTGTTCGCAGTGCAGCGCAGTGAATTGTTCTCTTCTCATTTCCTGTATTTGATGTGTTTACACCACTCAACAATGAAATATTAGCAGTGGTAAAGGATTACACTTTATTAAGCAGTGGCACGTAAAAGATGATTCAAGTTTCATTGTAGCAGTATAAAACGCACCAGCGCATCACTTTCTCCTTTTTTACATGCTTATTTTTTGCTTCACTACCTTCATTATGCTTAATGCCGGCGAAGCAAAAGCTGAAGCTGAGACTTCGTCTGTCATCCCAGACCAGACTCCCAGACGAGCCGCCGTATCCTGTCCTATATCTTATCCCAGTGGAAGCCGCTAGACTTGCATCGGTTTCGTATTTCCCTATTTTACCTGGGCTGCGATGTGATCATAATTGCCATGCATTGTGCACTCTTTGACAGCCAACACAACGGACCGGTCGCGTTGCATTTTGACGAGGCTACGACTGCGATGGACAGACGATTCGTCCACATTCGCATTTCATAGCATCGTAGTTTTATTCCAAACAATAAAGAGAGCAACAGTAATTTAATGCCATTTTACGAGACACGCCAACACAACTGCCAAGCATTGAAGCACACGAGTAATTGTCATAAATAAAGCAGCTAACGGCGGACAGACTCGTACACTATTTTTACGCCGTGTTCATGCAATTTTATGTACTGTGCATCATAAAAAATTCCAAGAGACTTTGACTTTCCGTTTGTCAGTTGACAAATTATCTGCAAACGTTTCTAGTATCCGTCGACAGAGTGTTTTTTATTACTCTGTTGAACCCCACACGGAATAATCAAAGTGCGCAGTGCGCTGGTACTGCACGCAGAAATTTTATGGGCAGCAAGGAGGACTGACTGACTGTCTGGTCCGAGGCAATTAAAGTGTGTGTTGTCAGGTTAATTGTTTCTAAAGGTTCAAATGGGAGGGGTGGCTACAGCACGAGGGTGACAATCAGATTCTGAATTTTCTGAACCTGCACTTGATTGTTCTACTCCAACCAATTTAGCGAGATAGTAAATGGCTTCAATCTAGACCATCTTTCTTTGAACGTATCATGAATAGATATGCATACTAGTCTCGTCTTGTTATCAGTTTGGCAGGGAGGGAAATGGACTAGAAGTCTCAGTCCCATTCGGCAAACGATAGGAGGGCAAGTGCGACGACATGAAATGGCAAAGGCCTGTACGGATTCGTTTTGTTGCCATACTCATTTTGTACGCTACAGCATTTGCAAGCTCGCATCGTGCCAAGACTCGCACTGAAGTTAAAATGTGTTCCTGAACAAATACGATTTAATTAATCGTAATCGTAACAAGAATTAAGACGAGGTGACAAGTGCAAAGTAACATATTTACAATGTGATAAAAATTCACATTGTTGTGAGCTTTAATAAATAAAACGTGCCAGCACGGCTTTTCGGTCAGCAGTCGGTCAACTTGTGGGCCGTGCATTATTGGGCTGAAAAGTGAAGGGAAGGAATGTTATTTAAAGAAATTCAGCCTCAACAACGAGAACAAAGTACTTGAAATCATCACAATAATCTGGTGTAGCGTGCAGTTTGTTCGTATTGACGGAATTCAGTCCACCTTAGCAGTTGCTGTTGAAGGCTTGCGTAGGTGAATCCATTCATTATGGACTTCAGACCAGCGGCAGTGTAAGATCATTTATTAAATTATATTTTTGCATGCCTTGCAAGAAAGAGAATATTTTCCATCACTTCACATTCTCAATGAATGGGCTACGATTATGTACACAGATGAAACGGCAGCATACATACTATGACGCACTACACACTTGCTATACGCTGAAGCGAGGCATGATTTGCCGATTCATAACTCGAAGATTGCCATCCCCTGCTAACACTCATTCATTGCAACTTTTAATTGATTGACTGTGCCATGCCAGAGCAAGTCAAGTGTTGTGCAAGAGCGAGCTGGCTGAGAAAAGAGTGATACAGGAAGAAGATTTAGCAATCACACCACGCAGGGCAGGACAGATTACAAACCAGTTGACAGATGACAATTTATATCTGCTTGAGCGAGTGTATACAAATTTAAGCCCAAATAAAGCGTACGTGTACGCGTAAGCGAACTAGAACAATGTTGCATTGTGCAGAGTGACAGAGTAACAGAATTAAGGTCTTGCGTAATGGCTCACTTCATATTTGTTGCGCTTGCTGCAGAATCACTTGTCAATCGCTAAATTGCTTGCGCTTTAAGCGTACTCTTTTTCTGTGGGAATTTTTCACTACAGATTAACCACGTTGTTGCCCACATATCGAATGAATCATTCAACTCATCATCTCGCTCCACTCGTCTACTCTGTTTTCCTTCGGGGTAACGCCATGCGCCAGTGTGATTACTATAACACCAGTTTTCTGTTTCTTGCGGAATGCATTAACCTAATTTAGAGTTTCTTAATGCGTGGACACATGCAGTACAGTAAAGGACGGGATCATGACAGTCAGGCCTCGGTTTTGATAACCCAATGCTTGTATGGCTTAAATTGTAGCTTCCACCACCACGCCGTAACCTCTTTGCATCTCGCTCAATGAAAAGTGAATCTTGTAAACAGCAAAAGCCCTTACGCTACGTATCAGTATTTACTTTGAGTGAGTTTGGGATGAAGAACGCTGAGGGCTGACGGTGGCAGAGATGAGAGGATTTCTTCAATATTACTTGTTGATAATCGTCAATCGCACACGGCACACACAGAGATTCATATGATTGAGTTTTTATTCTTGAGGTTTTCTTCACTGGCAATTTTATTTGCTGATCTCGAAGTTTTCCTCTTAAATCTACAAATGCGTGTATGCGACGCTTGCGCTGAAAGATAATATTATTAGTAGAGGACGATCTTGTGCATATTCCAGACGTTTTATTCCTGTCAGATTGATGTGGACTGTGTTGGGCATGCATGCGCTGCTGCTAAGATACGGCGCATCCGTGTGAAGTCTGAGAAGGATTTGGTGGTAGAAATTACTTCGCGTGCTACGCAAGATTTTATTCAATCGCGTCTTTCATATTTGCAGATGGACAAACTCGCTTGCTTCTACTGCCTCTCGTAACTATTTCTTGGAAAAAGTGTTTCTTTTTCTTCTTTTTGATTGAATCCAAGATTTATAAAGAATTTCTTTTCCATTTAAATAAAATCTCCTTTGCTTACTCCGCTTTTCTCGCCTCCTGTGCACTTGCAACAATATTTACATTTGTTTATGTCTGCGTACGCTTCTTTGATAACAGCAACGGCCTTGATTTGCCTTGCCCGTCACCACTCGCAGCGGCGGCGACTGTTCCCTCTGATTGTTGCGCTTGTTTGTGGTCTGGTTTCCTAAAAGATTTACATACTGCACGAGTAAGAACGACGGCAAGACAATAGCTAAATGGCTAATGCATTTGTAAAGGACATGCGCCTTGCATTTCGCGACGAGAGACTACATCATGAACGAATTAGGTGGGACGAATTCAGAGTTCTGTTACAAGTAACGTAAAACGTACACTTCCTTCTTAACAATGATTTGTTGATGAATTTCAGTTTCTGATAGTCAAACATTTATCCTCAAGTACATATAAAGAGGCACGGCACGGCAGGAGCAGCGGTGGGGTGGTACATGGCTCGCATTCCACATGCATCTCAGACAATGCAAGTCTCAGGATAACGAAGATATATTTGTGGAGGTGGAATATATTCTTATGTAGCGTGACGTAGTGACTCAACGCTGAATAACGTAGGCTAAAAATGAGATTGTGGAAGGACTTTAGAATGGGGTCATTCGTGCAAAAATTCGCTCTCGCTTTGATTGTGCGATTGTTGTTGATGCGGCAGCAAGACGCTGGCAGTAGCAGTCAGTTCGCAATTCGCACAGAACAGGGAACAAGGAAGGAATGCAAAAAATCCTCAGTGAGATTAATTATGAATGAAGAAAAAACATGAAAAATAAAATTTTCATGCGGATATTAAGCGGATGAACGGGCGTACAGCGTCAGCACGGCTTCCCTACTTTAATGAAGTCAGAATTGTACTCTCCTGTCAAATACTCTGAGCGTGCAGGAGTTTAGATTGCGAATGACAGTCTCACTTGAACACGCGAACCTGAGAACCTGTGCTATAAAGACAAACTATAATGTTGCAATGAGTTCGCATCTTTTTTTCGCTTTGATTGTGAATTTCCTTTTTGGACCAAGTTGGTGATGAAGTAAGGAGAATGTTTCAGAATTTAGGTTTATTACTGGTAAAGGGATTGTGCAACAGGAATTGTAGCGTGGAGTATCACAAGCGCTTCTTTGGATTGGGCGACTTGTTTATTTGCCTTGTTAACTTTTTCTTTCAAAATCACACACCTGACTGATGCGTGTTAAGTCTTAGTGTACGTTTCGCTTTCTGAATTCATCTTTATCACCATTGTCGAAGTATTGCACCGCAAAGACAAAAGTCTTCTTCCTCTGTTTTAATGAACAACTTCTAGGTTGTGGCTCTGGTCCAATTCCTGACATTTTACTGCATATTTGCACCGCGTACTGTATTGATTGCGCTGATCTACATTGCGAGATAATTTGCAACTCATGCCAGTCTGCACTCTGCCACTCACTCAAAGTAACAAGCGTTAATAGTTAATGGTGTTTATATTGCGTAAACGAGTAAAATCCGAGCAGAGTAAGTTTTCATGCACAGTATCTCATTTCGCGCACAACCTGCTCGAAGCTCGGGCCTTGTTAAAAAGCAATTTCATCAAATTTGCTTTTTTGTACTGCGTCGTGGCAATGTTTACAAATACAGGGGCGAGTCGGGCGCAGGTAGCAGCGGACTATGATTTATTATTGAGCAAATGAAATGAAAATGCATTGCACACGCTGAATAGCAGGAGCGATTACATTATATAATCTCATTTTCATTGAACCATTCACTCGAGCTGATTCTTCATAATAACAATAACAAATTGTTTTGTGAGCCTGAATAATTTGTATTAAAATCTGGCACAATTTATTGCTCCACTGCACCGCAACTACGGTGCACTCAATTTGTGTGAACAGGAATGCGCAGCACAGGAGCGAATTATATAAGACAGCTTTTAATTAGAATTCTTTCTGCACTGCGCAGGGCGGTGAGGTAACTCGCTCACTTTTGCGATATGCCCCAATTAGTTGCTGCGTTGAGGTACTGCAAGTGTACAAGCATAGAATTAGGCTTCATTTGTTGCACACAACTTTGCGAGCGATGCACGAATGAGAACTCGTGTCTCATCTGATAACTCTGGGCCTGGTACTAATAAGTTGCTGCGCGCTGTGCTATTTCTGTGTTTATGACTTCCTGGCTGAAAAGAGAAGTTGAAATTTAATGGAGATGAAAATGTTGCGAATTTTAGCACCACTAAACTGCAATATTTCTCGTTCTTGTGAAACCGCTTTCGTAATAATGTGGCCGTACACGGGAATTTTACTCCCATAACTCAAAACCAGGGCCGCCAAACGCAAGATTTATTTGACTGGGCTAAGAACGTGTTGCTGATCTCCGACTTGGAAGTCTGGACAGTAAAATCGGATTGAAATACCAAATGCTTGAGCTTAATTTGCATCGCATGAGCCGTGTGATTAGCCGCAATTAAACGTGGTCAGAATATTGATACGCCCACCCGACTTCCCATCTCATCAGTCATGACCAGCTCCCAGACAAGGTTATGAGAGCGAGAGTGCGAATTGGCAAATTGGGGTCAAATTCTTTCTGCAGTTACGATTCGTTCTTTGTGTCTGCTGACCAAATAAATGGGATTGTAGGATAGAAATAAGCTGGAGATATTGCTACATATGGCATAATAATTTATGGAGTTATAGTTGCAAGTTTTCTCACTTGAGTCATTCACATTCAGGTCTTCTTCGCGCCCTGTGCTTATCCGCACAGTAACTTGATTCCTTGTTGTAGCCAATAAATACTGAGGAGAATGCGGATGCGTGCTCGGCCTGCACGAGACTGTCATTTGATTCACTTTTGTTATTGTCACTGCGCGGCATGGCGCGTCCCGTTGAATTGGAAGAGGCCGGAGGAAGGGGAAGACACGAATTGTGGAAAAATTCTTATTACGTTCTGCTGTTATTGAATTTCTAAATCTCGTATCAATTCGGCGCCCTTGCACGCAAGAAATCAACGTGGAATACCAAGTAGACTCGAGTTGGTTGAGTTTTCATTTCGGCCGCGCTCGTAGATTCTTTACTCTGCAAACTTTCCCAGTGCCGACACGGCCACAGTTTAAAAGTCCGTGATAGCGACTATTAGCGTTTTTCCCGAAATTATTCTCTTTCACTTTAGAAAGCAATATAAAAGTGGTTTGCTAAGACTGCAGCACGCCTTCACCGCAGCGCACAGTGATTATTCGAGTTTTAGTATCTAATGGTGCTGAAAACAAAAGAATATATACATAAACTAATTCAAGTGAAAGAATAATGGAATTCTGAGTCGAGACTACTGAACTCTCTGCGTGGTGGTTGCCGAGTGATGGTTGCCGGCAGCAGGAAAAGGGAACATGAACAAGGAACTCGACTCGCCAGAATTTTCATTCAAAAATTGTCTTTGAAATCATTTCATGCTTCTACTCCTGCTGCTCAGGCGTGGCATTGCGTGAAGAGCGATTTCTCCTTCGTCATCCGAACGGAATGAGAATGAGTGTGAAACGGTCTTTTGTCTCAGAACTTATTAGCTCTTTTCATTCTTTTACATTCCTATTAGGAAGCCATCATAACTTCTTCGAGTGGGTACAGAACAGAAACGACGAGGAGCAGGGGCAGCACGAAGACACGAACATTTATAACAAAATAAAGCAAAAGTTGTGAAAAACCCACATGGTCTGTATAATGAATGAATGCAGTGCACTGCACTGCTCTTTTCAGCGCAATGCAATTTACTTGGCTTTGACTAAATATGGAAATAAATACAAGTCTCCTCGACTTGACTCACATTTGGCGTGCCTCGCATTCCCTTCTTCCTCTCGCCAAGTACGCTGCCTTTCAAGAGAACGAGATCTGAATCTTTCGAGCAATCTTTCGAGCTTTTGAGGGTCGCTTCGGTTTTCTGAGGGATGCTGACTAAAAGAGCGAGTCATTTAACAAGTCGAGCTGGGGTGGAATCGAATCTGGTTCTGCTGCGTATGGAAAATGGGGTTGACTTCTTTTTTGCGCGTGGCACGGAAAATAAATGAAAGCATAGCAAGAGAGCTCCGAGGTCTAAGCACAGCATTTCACATTTAACTCAGATTTTTGAGTCCTGCACAGAAGATTGTGGAGTGGAGCATGGTGCATGCCGTGGCTTGGCCTGATTGAAGGATACTTTCGGATTTGTGCAAGAAGCAAGTGTATACGGCTACGATAAGCAGGGAACGGATTGAAATGTAACGATAAGTTGGAAAAATGAAAGAACGAATGCAAGAAGACATGCAGGCCATATTATCGTTTGCAGCGCTGAGCGCTAAGCCGAGACAGGAGCAGGATTAAGCGAATGACGGTTTTATATTATTACATAAGGTATAAAATATTGCGTGAATCATGTGCACCGCACTGGTTGTAAGCCGTGAAGCGGGAGCAGAACTTGCAATAATAATAATATGAATTTTTAGAGGAATAAAAGATTGAAAAGTTGGAATATAAATATAATATAGTAATACATAAAAGATTTTCATTTTTCCGTAATAACCGGAGGGTTAAGTTACGCTGCCTGCCGACTCACAGTTTCAGACTGCACTGCTATCGCCTCGTTCGTAGTGAGTGCGGGGAAAGAAAGGAGGCTGAGAGACAAAGAGTGAAAGTATTACAATGCAAACTTGATTTCTTTCTCTCATTTTCCGTGTGGCCACAATTCCTGTTTCAGCTTAGCCCACTTGAGCTGCTTGGTGCTTGCCGTCAGTAGTTGGAAGCTCTTCGGTCTGCCGTACGAAATTTAGCCAGTGGGAATAATGTGAAAGAGTTTAGCAAAGAAAAGCACGGGAGTGCGTGAGTTCAATTCAAACTTTATTCTGCGTCGTTGCCGCGTGTGACACATTTACCATGGAATTTTTAAAGTACGAGAGGTAGGCTGGCTACGCGTGCTTAACTTTCTCAGAATATGCTATGCAAAATGATGTTGCTGAAAAAATATGGTTCGGAATAAAGTAAACCTTCTTTTCCTCGAGATTCCCCATCTCAGGTAGGGCTATCCTGTAGGCCGCTCTGGACAACCAAAATAAACCACGACCGGGTCCATGCCTCGTGCGTTTCTCGCTTGGCGCTTCCTGCTTACGCCTTTAAAACACTCCTGTTGTCTCGATCTTCATGAGCTTGCATTCAAATACGGGCTTTCCATTTTCTTTCCCTGTAAAGTAAAGTGAGTGTGGATCTCGTGAATATGCAAATTCTGCCAGTTTCTCGAAAGTTACTTTTCCATTATGAGACATTTAGTGTGGCATGATGAGAACCAGTGAGTTCAAACAAACCGTTAACCCTTTTAGTGCCTAAATAGAAAAATCGTTCACATTTATTAATAGCTGAATGAATTCGCTGCTCCTACTGTAGCGAATAGAATTGAATGCCACGTGTAATGCAATGGAGTACAATAAGAAAGGGTTTAGACGAGAAGAACGTGAAAAGACTTTTAAACGAATTTTGCATGCTGCTCTGCCCTCAGCGAAAGACGGCACGGAAACAAACGCAGCTGATACATCAGCTGTTTCCGATTTGCTCCTTCTTTCTCTCCACGCGATTGCCAACCTGCATACATCGAATTATGTTCGGTCCAAGACATTACACAAATTATCAAAGCTCACATTTTTTGGGCACGACATGGAAGTGAAACTGACTGACCGTCTAGATTTATGCCAAATACATGTGAAAGGGAACTAACGACCTGGGTCCATGGCAAAAAAGCCTGGTTTGCCTGTGAATCATCTAAAAATTAATGTTTCATGCTCTGCTCTGTGTTTCTGGATTTATGTTGATTCTGACTAAGAAGGGGTTCTACCGAGCCCGAGCTCCACGCATTCATTAGTTTGTATGCACACATTACTACTATTAATTGCGAGGGTCAAACTCAGTCAGCTTTTCATTTATGAGAAAAATGAGGATCGATGCTTGGGTGCGGACGGCGGACTCTGTGCACGAGACGCATTCGAGTGCTTGCTCACCCTTTTCCACAACGAGTAGCACGTCTCGAATTTTAACTTGCATGTACACTGAGTGCATTGGGTGATTCTGTGAATGTGCATATAATTGAAATTGGTAGCTTAGCTCACGGTGCAGTAGCTCAGCGATTTTTTGAAAGGCTCGGCAGCACATTTCTCCTGTGCACATAGTTCTAATGTGTGCATAATGCACATGTCGACTACAATTCTCATGTTATTATTTCGATGTTCGTACAACATCTGTTTCCGATGCTAACCTTGCTTTCAACATTAACCTCCCTTCGCAGTGTTTGTGTTATGCAGTCGCGGCTTTGAATACTTAAAGCTGTAAAGGCAGACAAGGGAGCATGTGGAGTTTGTTGAGTTGCATGGTATAAACAATCATCATTTAACTGAATTGAATGCCGAACGTGCAATGATGTAATGACAATTCCTCGTGCACTCAACCCTTTTTAGAGCTGGAGCTGGAAGTGCAACATGCGGACACACTTGAAACTGATTCGTACCGGATTGCATTCAATTGTGTTTTGTATTTCGTAACCTCATCTTCGTCTACGTTGATGAAGGGTTGTTGAAGCTACAGCTACACATTACTGCGTTGTCGGTGTGGGTAAATCTACTTTCAATTCAGTGCAGTCTTCAGCGTGACAATAAAAATTCACCTTTAACTGCCGCATGCACTTGCGACTGTACTAAAGCAGTACTTCTTTAATGGGTTCACAGCTTATTTTAGAAATGGGAACAGGCACACGGGAATCTGGCCGGTAGAGACAGACGATACCGATCTTTAGAGATTACTGGAAATGCGAATGGCGAATAGCGAATAGGAGTATAATTAACCCAGGCAACGATTTACACAGAACTTCTGCGCTGGTTGGTTGATAGTGCTCTGGGAACAAGTGGTCCATTTTTTACTTTTTCTCGCCTACTCTCTCCACCCGGGCAGCTCGTGCATTTCTTCAGCCGGTTCCGGTCGTCAGTCAGTCTAGAAAAATGTGTTTTTAAAGAACCTCCATTGTGCTCGTGTGCAAAGAGGCGTAAGTGGCCACGGAGGACAACTAAAGAACTGAATTAAATGAATACCGGCGAGAGTTATTTACTGGAGTCGTGAATAGCTCATACACAAGCAACGTAAAACTTTATCACTATTTTTACGTGCTCTCAGCTGAAGTGAAAGTCGTTTTACATACACTCACCTTGCACTTGTAAAATTCAAACGACTTGTTACACATATGGAAAGTGCTTTCGTTGTTTCAAGTTCACACTCGCATGTCGCCTATCATGAACGGTAGAAAGAAAGTCAAAGTCATATGACGATGAATACAAAACACTTGCCCCGAATCGCAAGCCAAACTTTTACCTGCCGCTTTGAGCTCATCGAGTAAATAAATGCAAATAACATTTGTTCGTGTCACGCTCTCCTTCATTCATCTTTGTAGAGTCGAAAGCAAAACAAAGATCTTTCTCGTTTCCTCGCTGAGTTGACTTTGACTCGAGGATTTCTTTTCTCGTCGATTTGTCTTGTTGCTGTAGAACGTGCGTATGTTGTGCCATGTGAGAATTAGATTTAGGATGAAGAATTACACGCTAAACTACAAAGTTGAAAGTTGTAGACTGACTTTGTGCTAGTGGTTGTTGTGGCGGTGGCAGGGACGTGGAAATGGAGTTACGTTGTTACTTTGCCCGCTGTTTATTATCCTATAGCCTAATATCACTGAATTCACGGCGAGGAAGAATGAAGATGTTGCCTGCTTCGCATCTTTATTTTATTTTTATAGCACGTTTTACCAGACAATATGCTCCTGCGTACTCTGGGTAACCCCAAACCGTAACTTTACTTTACATGGACTGCCATGCCATATATTCTGAAAGATTTATTTCCCGATCTCAATACGGCCGGGCCGCCGCGGAGAAAGTGAGTAAGAAGAAAGAAAAACACGACTTTTGAGTTCATCGATTTGCATTCACCGTATAATAATAATAAATTGCATCATTTTCCGTCTTCCTCGAATTCTTTTGGGGAAAGGAATTTACAGTTTACTTACAATGCATTTATTCATCGTAAATAATTCCATCAAGCACCGTGAATAGTGATTTTGATGCTGATGAAGCTGCTTCAAAGAGGAATCATTTCTATTTTCGGATTAGATTCCCTTTTAATTTTGATCCGTGCTCTTTTTCAACTTTCTCTCCTTTCCCTCTCCGCAATATTTCATCATCTCAAGTTCACTTCGACTTCTGCAAGACATTTTGTGCAGTCATTGTGCACGTTTCAAAGTTTCCTTCTGGTCGTAGTTATACTAGTTAGAAATACTTATTGCATGAGCCGTGCACTTTTTAGCTCAGATTCAGGTTCATTAAAGGAGGGAGGAAATGAGAAGCATTAATATTTGTAAAAGTGTTTTAAGTATCTGTTGGGGTCGAGAGGCGCGTTGGAGAGCGCAAGCGTGTCTTGCAAGCGTGCAGGACCTTGAACCTGAAAATATAAAATACGGGGGACAGAGTGAGTCAGAGAGAAAATAAATTGGAATTTCTCGAACGGTTTCCATCGGCTGGTCCTCATCCCACATTATTATTAGTATTTGTTGATGTTGTCTTACAGCTTCGGCTTCGCACTCGCACAAAGTTTCAATCGACCGAATGCCTTTCTCTCACATTTCTCCTACTGCTCTGCTCCGTGCTCCGCTGCATCCAATCCACTGCAGCTCGTATTGAGTTACTGTTGCACAGTGCGTGGGTAATTCGTTCCTGTCGTAGTTCACTCGTGGTTCGCCATCAAGTCCTCTTCCCTGTCATTATGCCTCCGTGCCTTGCCCAAACTATTTGTACGTCGAACCTAATAACGACGAAAGGAAACCAAATACACATCAAGCTGGGAACAAGGTAGCTGGCTGATGAGAGAGGCCATGCCTGCCCGGATTCAGGAGCTATTGTGAAAGTACATGTTAGTGTAAAATGCACATTAAAACTGCAAAGGGGAATGAAAGGATTGTTGTGAAAGACGAGGCAAGGGAATAATTCCATATTCTTGTATTTGTGTCGGTTCTCTCTTGATTCCTCTTCCACCTTGTTCAACGCTCTTGTTCCTCTTTTCTATTTAGCTACCGAGCACGGGCGACGCACTGCACGCCGGTTCTTTACCCTGATGATGATGTGTACTCGATCGATCCCCCAGCACACTTTTCTCTTGTCTTTTTTTCATTATTCCAACGCGTCTATTTTTCCTGTTATTTATTCGCATGTTTGCATTTATGGTTTGTGGACTCGCTCCGCGACCGGTCGACAAGTCTAAAATTTCTAAGCCAGATACTAAAGGCAGCACAGACAGTGACCGTGCTCTATTCGTTTTACAGCCAGGTTTGCTTTCCCAAAAGCCCTACGCATGCAACGCAAAAGAAAAAGGGTTGCTCCGTATTCACATTTCAGTTTTGTGGACCATGCTGATGATCATCATAAAACCGAATTGACCAGACGTTATCCTCTTATGCCTAATGCCTTAATTTAATACTAAAGAACAGCATCGTCATTCCTCGTGTATGAGTAGCTTGCCTAAGCTTGATATATTCCACGAATCTGGAAATCTCAAATTCCAGGAATTGAAGGTCTCAGTACGAAACCTACGCAGAAACAATTCCAAGTGGGAGAGCCAGAAACTTTGGAAAACTCTGACTTATCAAATTAAACTGACGTATACAGATCGTTCGTGTAATTGAATAAGAACTCCACCGTGCAAAAATGTATGTGGCTATGATACGACCACGTTCTTTATGATGTAGTTTGCTTGAATTTGTTCGGACCATCTCCTTCATAGTCTCTCATCCTGTACTAATCCCACGCTCTTGACGGGCTAGACTTTCTCTCGCAGTCAAGGTGATTTAATTCTATTATTTTTGAACCATCTCACGCGCACAATGAAGGCCAATGAAATGAAATCAATGAGTTGGTCAAGTCGAGCCTCGAGTCGCGACCCGACAAAGTGAAACACTGCAGAGTGGAGCAAAATGCTTGAGTCACGGCATTTAGAGAATGACTTGTGGCTACCACTTCGCGACTGCTTGTGTGCTGTTGACGATGATGGACTGTGGTTGTAGACAAAGTCGAGTCGAATTTTATTGGATTGGATGAACTCGAACCCAATGAAACCCCACTCCGACCGACCGGCGGAGCTGAACTCGGTCGGTCTAGGTGCAGGACCGCAAAGAAAGTTAAGACTGGAAAAGTAAACATGCGTTCGTGCTGGGGAATGTTTGCTTTGGAGCGTTTAGCTCCGTACTTGTAGTAATAACAGCGCGCAGCAGATAATAATGTTAATAATTACTCAGCAGCTAACCGAGAGACTTTTGCTCGAACTTCTATAATTCCGTGTTATATATATATCGACATGGACGACGGGGTTTACATTTGTTACTTGGCTCACCAGGCAACTGAAACTGAAACTGTGCGCCACGTCAAATCGAAAGGACCCAAACCGGCAAGCGTTGAACTTCCAATTGTCGCGGATAATTGCTTTTCAATGCAAATGAGCGGTGGTTTATTTCAAAGGCTGGCTTCTTTCGTTCGAGTTCGATTCCAAGTTGCTAGTTTCATTAATGCGGTGCGGCGGGCGGATTTAGTTGTTTAAATTTCGCACAGGCTCAGAAGAACGGGCGGAAGCGGAGCTTAGCTGCTTATTTTATCGCCTTTCACCAGAAGCGGAGAACGGCCAATGCTTGGCAAGCTCTGCTAGTGACTGACTTGATTCTCACCGCCTATTTCTGAATTCCGTCTGCTTGTTCCAAAGAAATCTACCTGCCGACCAACCTACTTTACCTTGAGTTTGTTTTCTAGAACGCATCGACATCGCTCTCACGTTCCAAGTGCTTGCTGCTTACCGGCAGCAGCAGCAGCGTTGTACCCCATTCCTGAGTTCAATATTGGGAATCAATTTCAATCACAAAACATCTTATTCAGTTTTAGCACGTCTTAAGCTAAACCCTGAACTACATTGTATTCTTTGCCACGACTCCGATGACTGTGCCAGACGCATCCAGGATCCGTGCAACCTCATGAAAATACCATATTTTAATATTGCGAGAGTTCGCATGACGCGGGTTATTAACCCAAATTGCAAACTCGAGTCTCAGAGGCTCGAGTTTGGTTCTGCCCGGTGGAAGGAAGAACTCGAGACGGAACACGAAATACATATTTTTTCCTTGTTCGGATTTGTTTTCGTATCGGCAGACGGTGATTTGCCCTTCGAAGACAGAAATTAGAATTTAAATTAACTTATTCCAAATACAATAATACGTTTTCGGATGCGCTCGCATTTTCCCAGCCTGAGAGCATGTTCACGTTTGAATAATAACGATCCGAAGGAGTCGGGCTTGGCTCGCTGGGCACTGTGCAGGGCGACCCGTGAAAGTCGATTTGACTTTCAATATATTGGCTGCTGCTCTTGGAGCGTGTCACTCAACGAGGATGTACGCAGAATGTATATTTTATAAAATGAAATCACATTTTTCCGTGTTCCCTTCATGGATGTGTGCACACATTATGCTTCCATCATGTATATTTTAATTTTCTGCATTCTTTCAGAAAATCGAGCTGGCAGGAGCATAAGAGAGTTAAGATCTTCTTTGCCTTTCCTGGTATAAAAGTTTGAACTGCTTCAATGTCTGCTGCTTTTGCTGCTTAGTGGGACTTGCATTCTACCAGATGTGCGGCAGCTCGCACGGAGCGGAGTCGGCATAGTCGGTAGTCGTCATAGAAACACCCTTCCATCTCGTTGCCACATACTTTGTGCTGGATCTGTGCATTTTTGGATAACATCTCATCTGGAGGAGAGCAGCGGTAGTTAGCAGCACATATTTACAATGTATTTCATCAATGTGTGCTGTGGGCTGTCGGGCAATGCGCCGTGCATGATGCCAAAAACGGAAAGATGAAAAGGATGCTGAAAGACATTGTACGCGAGAAAAATTGAGCAAGGAGTGAGAGAAAAGAGAGAATCATTCCAAAATTAAAGTTTTTCGCAGGCATCAACTATTTACAAAGAAAGGGAACGAGCTCAGGCTGGAGAGATGAGCTTAGGGAGATGAAAAGGGTTCTCTTTGTCTGATGATGCAACCGGACATTCTTTTTCTCCTCGCAATTTCTGATGAACCCACAAAATTGAATAAAACGAGTCGGAGCAAACACCTCGTTCGTACGTGCGGGGATCACAGACTTACACTTTCAAGCACGGTCGTATTTCGGTGAATTATGAGCATGCTAATTGTGTGCGCCGAACAATATATCATTTTACCTTTTGCAAGGCGAAGCGTTTTACGAGGACTTTGGCTACGTTCATAATTTGAGCTGCAGATCTCAGGTTTGTGGCGGCGGCGGTGGTGGAGGTCTTTTTCTGATGTGAGTCAGCTCGGGTAAATGAGAGAGTAAAACCCCCAAAGAGAGATGGCCGATGCATGCGGGCTGAATCTTTTTTCGCTTTGGTATTTTCGCTTTATTATTACTTCTTCGTCATCTTTTGGGTTTGCTACTTCTTCTGTTTTATCATCTGCTGTTCTTTTTCTCATAATCATGATCATGAGAATGACTCTATCTCGCGCAGTGTGCCTTGCCTCCTTCGTACATAAAGACGAACATATGAGACCGTCACTATGTCATAATAAGAAAAAATATATTATTTTCAAAGTGAGAGGAAGACAACAGCAGAAATAAAAGAGGAAGGAGACTTTCACTATTCTCTGATAGCGTTCTCTATTTACATCTCGTCCGGGCTCTTGTATAGCCGAATTGCACTGATTTATGGGATATAGAAATTGTTGGAGTGGAGGTAAACCAACAAGACGCGCCAGATGATCATCGTCAGATGATATTTATTTCGTCTGTCGTGTCCTCTGCAGCGGTGAAACGAATATAAATTTCGACCTCGCCTCACTCCGTGCTGAGTATACAGTCGAGCGTTTTTAAATGCACAAAACATCAAAGAAGCTCATCTCATCCCATCTTTTTCGTGTTTACTCTCCGCTTGCATCGGTATTAAATAGCGCACATTATTCCAAAGTACAGCAGTTGAGAATGGAGAGGACGAGAAAAAATAATAGGAATCATTCTTGCCAACTTGTGCCTTTATGTAAAAATTTAACAAGACGATGACAAAAGTGTCAAGAGTACGACGAAGAAGATACTGCGAAAGGGAAAAAGTTGTGTGATTATGAATAATAATAATGGCATGACTGCGAGTGATCATTTTCTTTAAGTTTCCCAGCGCAGTTGAGTTTATGTTCGTCTTTTTCCAAAAATTAAGTTTGAAGTTGTCAAACTTTTCTCTCATTTACTTGTCCCCGCTCTGCTTCCGCCAGATTCGCCTCCAATCTCGACCGATGTGCCTTGCTGCCAGTTGCACGTCCCTTCGATTCGGGCATCTATTTATTTGCGATTTGTTTTTTTGCTGTTTGAGCACAGAAACTCTGAGCAGTTATGAAAGCGGTGCTAATGAATACTAACAGAATTTTTATTTCTTTGACTCATCCACTTGAATTGATAATGACGAAGAATGGGAGCTGATGAGACTCTGATGATGAACTGAAAAACAGGAAGCTGCGAAAAAAAAATGCAAACTGTCTTGCGTCTTGCGTGACTCTATTTCCTTATTCGCATTAATACAGTATTTGTAACTCGCGCCCTCAGTCAATATGCCCACGACTCTTCGACGAGCGCTAAGAGTATTGATTCATATTTCTACTTTGCGTACATTATGCTCTGCTGCCTGCGTTCAGAGTTCATCTTCCTTGCGAAAATACGACTCCTCTATTTTGCAAGTTTCTGTTATTCCATTCTGTAATTCTGTCAGGCAAGCACGCCAAACTGCGAGTCACAAGGTGGAAGTAATGACAATGTGGTTCAATATGTGAAGTGTAAACACCATCATTATTTATTTGCATATTACATCGGGGCTCAGAAATACTTTGCTTGCCATGGATTATTAACACTAGCTCTCTTTAAGACGCAGCAGCGTCTCTGAAGATGCTACATCTCTGCTTTGCTTCGTGCCACACTTTGCCAATCCAACTCGTTTCTTTATTGCATTATTGGCATTCAGCTGAGGAAATTCTGTCATTTTTATGAGCATTATACACGCTTCATTAGAAATGTCAAAGGAAGAGATTGCACTTCATATACCAAAACTGTGTCGATTACAACTTTTCTTGTAACTTATTAACTTTTCGAGAAACGAGCAAAACATCTTCATGCAGACAGACAAACGACCTCTCCTCCGCTCTTCAACTTCATGTCAAGTCTGCAAATCTCTCTTCCACAATGAGCCAAGTGCACAGAATTTGTCTCGAGTGGGTTTGTCTATATCGCGATGATTATTGTTATTATTTAAGGTTAAGCAGTACAATACAAATGCTAATGCAAATGCCATAATACAAGACAAAACATGTCTTCTGTTATGAAAATCTTATTACAGTTCGCGTTGTATGCAGTCGTTCATTATCCTAATTCCTAATGCATTGCATGGCATAACTGGCATGCACTGCAGACTGCAATAACGTAATGTAGATGTAATGCAATCCACTTACACTTTCAATTTCAAGTTTTGTGTTGTAATAAGAAGTTAGGCACTTACCTTTACCTTATTACCCATATTTAATATCACAACGTTTGTGTCTGTCGCGAACCGTTACTTTCGTACGTAGTGCAGTAGGTTACGAGACGAACGTTAAATGCCAGACACACGAGTTCTTTGGCATGAGGCTCGCACTACAGGAATTACGCAAAGGAAACTTGAGGTGAAGAGAATTATACGCTTCTTTTGTGTAACTTTTCATCATTACTGCTCCTGCGTTGTGTATTCGAAAAAAGATTGTACGGCACTCCAACGCAATGGCAACTCACGGCGTTATCTCATTCGACTTGTTCTCGTGAGAGAGAAAAGGAGAGTTTTTCTAAAAGCGAAATGCACTTGTCAAAAATGTGAACAAAATTCTCATCCACGCATTTAGTACGGAATGAGACACTGACATTCACACTGCAACACTTTCCTGTCCCGTGCCCGTACAAGCTCACCTCATTAAGTGAAGGATTTAATTTTTGCTGTTTGTTCCAGTGGTACAAAGACTTTGACCGTACAGAGTGTGGCTACGTGCTCATATTACAGTAGCAACTTGTTAATGTTTGTGTGAACCTTTCAATAAGACTTTAAATTTGCAAAAAGTTATTTCGAGACTGTCTGCCTGACTTTTGGAGATTGCTTCCCGGTCTCGTAGAATTAATCCCATTGTTATTAGACAAATGTAAATGTGTTTTCTTGTACTTGCATTGGCTTGCACGGTGCTTGAGAAAAGTCACAACTTTTTTATTTATAAGATTATTATTGCCTGACGTGTGTGGTTGTGTTTTGTTGTATTTTGATGTTAGTATTTTCCTCGCCTAGTGCTGTTATTATTTGATATATCATTGCTGTCGTGTGCCGTGCGCACACCGGGCTAGAACACAATATGTGTTCTTGAAGTCGTGAACTGCACTTGCTTTCTCTCCAATCGGAGCAACTTGATATGTGCTGTGTGTCTTTGTTTCTAAATCTCACGCAGACGGCAAGACAAGAAGCGTCATAAATATAGAAGTCGTTTGCTCTCTCAAATTCGGGCAGTGCCACCCAAAAGCTAATACAGTTAGTCGAGCTCAACTAAATGTGGATTCTTTTTTGTTCTCGTTTCAAATTGTTTTTTATTTCTTTTTTTGACAAACCTACTCCGACTCTCGCCGTCCGTAAGTAGTAGTCAAAGTTTAGTTATAAATATAATAGGAGAAAGCCAACTTTGTTCCAGACTGTGTATTATCAGTATTTCCCAGTTGGTCGTAATAATAATGGTAATAATCTTATGCTCGTGCAATCTCCTTGCAACAACTCTTTCCTCCTTTAATTTGTCTTTTGTGTGACCACAATACGAAACAGAGTTCATAATATTACTTGAAAATTTGTTATAGAACATTTTTACGATTCAATTGTTCCTGCTCCGAACGAGTCCAGAGATAAGATTTGCTCGCTATTTCTTCTGCGTCGCCTTTCCTTCATCTTCCGTTTCCAGCCGGTACTGGCACGAGTGCCCGCTCTGTTTCATCGCTCGAGAATTCACTTAAGTGGCCATCATAACATTTTATGTGCGTGGAAATGACTTTATAAAATAACAAGCACCGGCTTTGTGATACCAGAAATATGAGGCGTATTTGACAACTAGGACAAGTGACTCTTTCTTACGGTGCGCTCCCACTCAACCGAGATCTGTTACCAATAACTGCGCAACTATGCCTCATTGACAGTTTGAGAAATGGGCCAAGACAAATCGAGTGACAACAGTGAAGTATTCCTGATGTAACCCTCATTAACTTATGTTTGTTGTTGCTAATCTTATTCTTTCTTGTTGCATCTCACAACGTATTGTTCTTGTTTTTCTTCCTCCAAATTTCGACAACTTCACTTAGAGTTATTTATTCTTGTTATTGTGGCTTTTGTGCAATTCATCTCTCATAATTCCCGCATTTGTGGTCGTGTTGAGGACCATACTGTATTGCTGCTCTTTCGAGCTGTGCTGATGCTGCAGACGAGGGATTTTATGGTAAGCGACAACTGATTGTTATGGTCATTGCGTTATTGTGCTTTGTGATTTAATATGGTCAAAATTGGCAAGCCTAACGAGTAATGACACATTTGCATTGCATTGGTTATGGATGATTGGCGAATTTGGGCTTGGACTATGTCAGCAGTGCGACTCGCCGTCGTTGTCTTTCGAGACAATGTGCCAAAAATATTGAGTTGCATGTCAGTAAGGCAGGACAGTCAACGAAACCATAAAATGGTATAATAAATGATTTGTTGCGAAACTTCACTCCACGAGACTAGATTGTTGCCAGCTCGATCCCGTCGAAGGAGAATTAGAAAGAATCTTTTATCTTACAATTTTATTGTTACACGAAAGGATACGCTGAGATAATGAGCGCAAAGAAGAGGAGATGTTATGCGAGATGAGGAATAGGAAGAAACAATGCACGCAGAGATACGACGACGATGATGGTATGGTAAGGGCAACAGAGGTTATTAGAAAGTGAAACTTGTTGCTATTCTAACCATGCATTACGCATTACACATTGCACTTTATGAGCCTACTCGAAGCTTGAGATGGTGCAAAGTGTAAACTGTGGCTCACTACCTACCTACCACAACTCAACAATTCAAGTACTGTTATCTGTTATTGTTGCACATCGTACACACGCCATACAAAAGTTCAGTGCAGATATTCCGACTTACATCTGAAAACATGTACAACTGAATATACGGCCTGGCTCTCCTCTTATGTCGTGGCGTAGCTTGGGTAGATATATATTTTACACCATTGTTGGCCGATTCTGTTTGGTTAGGGCAAGATAACTTTCGATATGGATGGACGCATAGACTAATAATACTCACTCAGTCGTATTGTTGGACACTTGCTATGCTCAGAGATACGCAGCCGCTGCGAAGGGAGAGAGTCCAGATTTCTCAAGGAAGTATTTCTATAAACAAACACCCAGCCACAACACTGCAGAATGAATGGACGTGAAGAGATACTAATTATCTAACCGTTTTATGCGTACAAAACACTCGATTCACTGAAAATTCATTTTCTATTCAGTTACGAATCAAGGAAAAGCAAAACATCTCGCTGCAGCGTTTCGAAACATCGGCAGCTTTTATGTTCTGTGTGAAATAAAAAATATAAGAGTTCTCAATTTGCCGTTTTGCCACATGCAGAAGAAGCAGCAAAGGCAGAACGCCGAAGCGTAAGAAAAGACATTTTGTAATTGAATTGACGACGATAATGAAGTTGAGCTCGCTGCAAGGAAGGCAAGCGGCGCGATGTACCAACTCATTATCACAGGATGACAACGTAAAAAGTGAGATGAATCTTGATGGCTTTGATAGATTGAAATTTACGGTGTCGTAATTGCGTGCTTGTTCTTCGCGAAATGGAGTATTAACAATCTTGCATTTGCATCTGCATTTCTCCCTGGCAGAATGTGTTCGAACTACACTGCGTCAGGTAGCAGAGTCGCCGCAAGACAATGAAAAGATTAGGAAGACTTCAAATGACAACAGGCGGCTAAACTTCGAATGAACAAAGAATTAGGTCATAATAAATGCAGGCGAGTTAATGATACATGGAAACGCGTACACTCTCTTCTTCTTGCCAGCTCGTGGTCTTTTCAAGCTACGCGAAGGTCGTCGATCATCGTCCGACAGAGTAAACCCTTTTTGTCATTTTCTTATTATCAGTTGGATTCCCGATTTCACTTTCTTCGTGCAAGCAGCCCAGCAAGAAGAAGGGATGTAGGCATGTGTTATTTACATTGGAATGCTGTAGCCCAGTTGCAGTGGAAGTGATTAAATGAAGGTAATTTCGAGGTTTATGAAATCGGACTGGTTTCCTTCTGTATTTATTGCCAGTCGTACGCTGGCAATAAACAACAACGTCGAGAACGTGCCTCTGTCGAACGTGGAGTAAAGTGAAATTATCAAACTTGAGCATTTGTTTTTATGTCGTGCCTTGATTATAGGAATTAGTTTGACTTTGGGAAGAAAAGTCTTTAAGTTCGCATATTCCGTTCATTTCTTCAATCCGCGTATGCAACTGCACATTAGTCGAATCAGATTTCAAATCCCGTCCCAAATGCTTTGAAATCTTTTGAGTGAGTTTATCTAATTCATTAGTCTGGAAGCATTTTGATGACTTTTATCGAGCTTCTGTTGAAAAGCGAGTTTCCCTTTGCATTACATTGATTTTCTTTGATCTGCTGAGTTCCCACGGAAGCTTATTAATCAGGAAATGCCTGTAAGGCCTGAGTCGGGTGAACTGATTAAAATCTTTAGAGTTATAATTTAAAAGCGGGATTTACATCAAAGTACTGTCTTGTAGGTGTATGTGCTAATTTACTGCTGAGTTGATCTACGAACAGGCTCATAAATATGTTCGTGTTTGCTGTGCAGGTAGACTGCAAGCTGTTCTCATATAATATGAAGCTATTAATATTTTTAACTCGGTTAATTAGACAAATTATATGCGTTTTACGATATTCTCATAATCTGCGCCGTCGTTTTATTAGTTCGTGTTTCATTCCTTCGTGTTGAAAAAAATTAGCCAAACAAAATGGGAAGGCGGGCGAGAAATGCGGGGAAAACACGGTCGGCCACACAACCCTGATTTTCATATTACATGATACCGAAACATTTTGTTTGCACGGAGACCTGAATAAATTCAAAGTTCGCATGCCACCCATTTCTTTCTATTATCGAAAGTAAAAGGACGACGACAATAACAAGACTCCAGATGTCATATATTTATAGTGTAATTTTACTTCCAGGTAAAACCACGAAGCACAATTGTGCCATGCTGTTCCTGCAAACCAAAACTACGCTCGTATTTTCCCGTACAGCAAACCGTGAAACGCTGCTGACTTGTCCTGCTGAACAATGTTGCTTTCTGCGAACATACGAAAAATCAATGGCTAGCCTTTAGCCAAAGTAGGAAAAATCGAAGCCACACATTATCGTGCCCCATACACTCTTGTTAGGAGAGTTAACCCTTAATACCGGCGTCTGCCAGGCTATAATTTGTGAAAATAGAGACAGTGTTTAAAACAGTTGTCGGAAAGGAGTTTAGCAGAATGACTGGATCTCAGGTTCCAGTAGAATTTTGCAACTATTTTCATAAGCCTAATCGTCTTAGGATGTTGCACTAAACTCCAAACCATTTTCGTTAGTTATAATTTTTTCATTAGTTCGTTAAGCATCATTTAAGTCCTTAATCCGCTTCAGTCCCTTTGTGCTTGAAACAACTGTAACTGTAATTGCGTTTGAGCCCAGCTGAATCATTGTTGAATGTTGCCTCATGATACAATTCACAACTTGCGAGCTCTGAGGTGGGAGTGCGAGTATCGGACAGGAGACACCAGCCACTCATTTTATATTCAGGGCTTCGGGTTTTGTGTGTGGTTGTGGAAAGTTGGCTCCGCAAATCCATGAAAACTAAAACAGTGTAATTATACTTGCTTCGGAATGGATCACAGCCTATTATTCGTGTTTAATAAAACTCGAGTATCAACTTCGTGGCTTTCTTCCCGAGCGCATAAAATATTCCGTATTTACCTTCCTTTAGCTGCAAGGCGTTTCTAAATTGCTAAAGTCCTCGCGTCTGACTTATTGTTTTGGTGTTGGTACTCTCGCATTTTAATTGCTTCAGCCTTCACTTCATTTAATTATGGATCGAATGAAATGAAGAATGGCATCATGGCTATAAAATGATTACATTTACGACCAGGCGGTTTGATAAAGTCCCACATTGCATTTTCACTCCCCTGTTCTCAGTGGTGGTGTCGTGGTGCAAGAGAATTTTATGGTCGGAAATTTTTGCATGTGTAAGCCGGTCTTGGTCTTGTCTTGACCATGGTCAATGACTGGCCGACCAGACAACAACCAACCAGCAAATGCAAGTGCGCAATATACAGTTCAGTTAATGAATAAAACGCGTGATACGTTCTCACTTTTCTTTGTCGGCATTTCTGTTATTGTCCGTAATGAAAGGTGACGTGTGCTTAATGTGAAATGGCTTGTGGTCATTCGATTTTCAGGCAGGACTGCATGAGAAATACTTTCTGCCTTCCCTTTCGTGTCTGTTGTGTTGTAGCTGCGACGAGGTCGCAAAAGAAAGAAAACGTAATTGAGATGGTACGTAATAAGCGTCATGTTCTGCCATTCAACTTCTACCGTGCTGCTCTGTAGTATTAACTCGGTGATTGACTGACTGACTGCCTAACGAGCGAACCTGTTTGGAATAAGTCAAGTAATTCTAGAAAATCAACATGTGGATTATGGCACGGTGCGGGCTTGACCGAGTGCTGTTTGCTGTATTGACGTAACATGTGCAATTTTTTTTCGCGCATTCCGTAATTATTATCATTGGCGACGATCGTTTTGCCGTTAGACAAAAATTTAAAACAAAAAGTCAGCTCGTAACTCATTCAGATCAAGTTTATTACATCAAATAAATTACTCGTGGTGTAAATTCTCACCATTCAGGATGATGATGACAAAAGTGCACATCACTGTTTCTCATGCATGCATTATTACCGTATTATTAGACTGATTCATTGTTGTCTTGTCTTGTAAGATGGGAATATTTTAGAAAGTGAAATTTTACGGCTGCGCTCATCGTTCACCACTGCATTACTGAGCGCACTGGCGAGACATTACATGTATAAGCATAGCGAATTGTAACGGCACTGCGTACGTTGTTCTTTTGTGCGTTACTACAGTTGTACTCTTCGGGTGCCGCCGTCGCACGTTGTTTGACATTGCGTCTGGTGTTTTGTACGTCATCGAATGCGCATAATTGGAAAATCTAGAAAGATGCGAGGATGATGGCCGTGATGAGAAACGAGTAACGAGAAAAATAGAAATTAAATTGAAAACGAAATGTTATACCTCCTTCTTGTGTTTCTATTGATCAGTTTATTTCTTCTCAGTCGTCATTTACATCACACTCGTGTTTTCGAGTGTCTGTACTTTTCTTTCCTTGTCTCCAACCTTTCCATGGAGAGAATCCGAAGTGCGTCAGTCATCGTGTATGTCACTGAAAATAGTACAAACAAGTTAATTACAGACTGTTTATAGCATTAGCATTGGCTGCTGCTAAAGTAAATTGCAATGAAAATGGATGGTGCAATTAATTATTACATTTGATTGCTTTGGATGATGTATCGCACATAATTAGTCCAATGCATGCCAGTAAGTGTATAAATGCTCGGCCTGCAGCATGAAGAGCATTTCGCAATCCATAGCCGCAATCGCAATCTTTGTGTCTGATCAAATTCATTGTTCAGCGATTGCAACTGCTGCGCTGTTCTGTGCTATGCAGTGCTGCTGCAATGCAATAATGAGGTGACCTTGTCGATATAATGTGTTGCAGATTTTACGAACAATTGCAATGTTGTACGCGTTTGCAAATTTCAAATGACTTACATAAGCAGTGGCATTGGCAAAGGCAAACGGTGGTTCACGGTTTATGATAAGGCAAATAAGGCTGAGGGAATTTTGCAGAGTTGCCCAACAACGAAGGTTATTTTTATTGCGCACACGCCAGCAGAGCTGACTCTTTAATATTCAAATTGTCAGGGTTCAGTTTAATAACCTGAGCTAAACCAAACCAAGTCTCAAGCGGTGCCATTCCCAGTCAAGAGATGAAAGGATAAGAATTCTTAATATTCAGGTTAGCTCTGTGCGCGTGGTCGTCGTTCAATTCATTGTGAAAAATCTTGACAATTGCGTTACGTGCGAGAATGAGCGTTCGCAGTTGGCAAAGAATGCAGCACCACTTCAAGCTGTTACTCAATGCGAGAGTTGCACATTGCAAAATTAATGTGCGTACGTTGCGACGCGACATATGCAAATGCAGCAGTTAAACACGAGCCAGCTAAATAAACATGGACGAGTACGAGCGCATGTTCAGCGTTAATTGACTCTTTCTTAATTTGTACAAAGTTGTACACTTTAATTACGATTATTATCCGCGACTTGTCAAAACGTAAATTAATGCTGCACATATCGCAAATTGTACGGGCATATCAGATGAACTTGCACTCGTAGAGCATACATGCTACTCACTCCTGCATTAATTTGCATTAATGCCGTATTATTAGTGTTCTCTAATCTCCGGGCAAGATCTCTGTCCCAATCACGACATGACGGAGTCCTTGTGCCCGCTTGTAGCCAAGCTTGCAGTCCTGCTGCTTGATTGCTAATGCATCGCAGCAGAGTATTACTTATAATGTAGGCCATGCCAGAGTAGAGTTTAAGTTGGATTTGACTCGGCTCAACTGTGACCTGGAACATTATCTCCTCTGCTCAGTCTGACTGCCCTGCCAATGATTCAGTAACTCAGTCTTTGGTGCCTCATGTCGATCGCATGTGGAAATAGTTGGCACGGCACGGCTTAGGGGGTTAGCAGAACTGAGCTGTGGAACTTGGTGAATGACTATTGTTATTGCTCCCACTTGGCTCTCCATGAATTCGACCTTTGTATCCGTCGCTTTCTCTTTTCACTTTGTCAATCCACAATTCACGGGCTCGTGCGCGACTGAGCTTTGCTACTTTGCCTTTTGCTGGCCACAACGGCGACACAGTTTCCAGAGCCAGAAATCCGAAACCTGGTAGGAAGTTAAAAGCTCAGCAATTTCCTAGCGTCGCACTCTGCAGTAACCTCGTGCAATGATGGTGCCATGCATTAATGGCATTTGCATAATTGTTTGCCTTCCATTGAGACATGTTAATTAATTTATTAATTCCTGGAAGCTGATGCGTAGATTCTCCGATTCCGATCGAACGCTCTTTTTGCCCAGAAAGTGGCACACGTTTTTCTCAGAAACGAGTTTTGTCCTCATCACTTTGGTATTGGCAGTGAACACGAGAAGTTTGTGCCATTTCCCAGATATTGTTGTTGTACAGAAACCTAAAACTTGCAGCATTGTAAACGCCCGTCGGCTGGGGAGAATAGAAAGTTCCGGAGAAATGTGAATCAAGCCTAAGAACACGCTCGGGATACATGAGCCTGTCATCCTGCATTCCCATTTATATTTATATTCATATTCATAAAATGTCTGCTGCGACACCGGCACAAGTCATGTCAACTTTTATGCTCACTTTTACGTTCTGCATACGGCACGAGGACGATCTGTCGCAGTTGCAAGTCGCAAATGTGCGACATATGTGAAGTTGGTGCGATGGGTCGAAATAAAAGACGCATTGTGCACTCGTTCATAACCCACGACATCGCATCGGGCTAAAGGCTAAAATTACAATAATAGACACGCATAAAATTTAAATATGCAGTTCATTATCATATTTATACTTGGAAGATGTGAAGGGAAGAGCAAGACAAACCAAATAGATTTTATATCGTCTTTTTATGGTCATGTTCTCATGTTCTCTCGGCATTTACTGCCGTGCACCAGACACAAATTTACATTTTGCTAAACACCGGGTACTAATTTTCTGAGTCGCTTTTCTGTTATCATCCATAATGCAACATGAACATAAAACATTCAGGGCGATGGTAATCGCTTAATACGCTCGACTCCTTGTGAATTTGCTCGATTAGTCTCTAGTCAGTCCGACATGCTCGTGCACTCTCGAATTGTGGACGTCTTCCTGCCCAGTCGTTGTCCGATTCAGTTTTCTGCACTCTGGCTCTAGCCCTGCTCGCATTGACATGCAATATTTACCTCGGCGTTTGAGAAATGCCCAGTTCTAGTTTGTAACTCCCCTTTTAACAGCCACATAATTTTTGGACACGAATTTTTCTTGCGCTGTCTGAATGCGTGTTCAGTGTCCGGTCGGTGCTTTGTGTTTTCTTTTCTTCGGCCGTGTTGCGGTGCCACTCCTAAACGTCTAATTTCTGCTAATGGTAAGATACACTCTGATAATTATCCTGAATTTAAAAGTGAGAGAATGAAAAATGCACATAAATTCTATTCGCGAGTTAAGAGTGAACACGAATGCGCTGCGAAGCTCCGATTATGCGTGTTTGGACGTTCTTTCCCGACGCACGAAATGGTGATAGATTGCGATGCGTGCAAAACTCCTAACATAATTGCAGGTGTAGTTTTGTCTGAACCGATGCTTCAGCCTCGTGCTTTTCGCGATATTCGTTTTCGCAACCCTCTGCTCGAAGTTCACAGGCGACCGTCATAACTTATTCAGGAATTGCAATTTTTATTTCCAAAGCTCGTGCTTACATAATTGTTTGAGTAAAACTTATTTGGACGAATGAAACTCCTGGCGCAAGTTGTTAAGAATAATTGCAAAAAGACTTAGACTGTTAAAGACTGTGAAGAAATTACGGCCCTGAAACGAGCCAAGACGGAATTGTGCATTGTTTGCGTAGGCACTGCCAGATATAAATGCCCGCATTAAATTGTTAGAGCGATTTTACTTTACTTTGCTTGAGAAATTGAATCGGTCGTACTTTCACGTGTAATGAAAATTGGCTATTAAAAGAATTAACAGCGAATTCCGGATTTTTTCGGTTCTCAGTTGCAAACATAGCCTATTAAAAGTTTTCCTTGCCCTGAAGTTGAAGAATCACTTTTCAGCAAGCGCGATGCAACTTGTACGAAGGTTGTGCAACTTTGGTCATCTCTTCGACCAAGTTCCAAACTAACTTTAATGATTTGTACTTATGCTCTGCTCTTTCTGAGTAATGAGTCTGAGGACTTTGTTTTGTAGTGTTGTTCACTTTGTAAATGAATGGATTTAAAGCAGAGCTTGATAAATTTCCGATACATTAGCCGACGAGAGCGGGGAATGAGCGAATTCATTGAATGCTGAAGACTGTGAAGTGGTTCCACTGCTGAGCGAACACACGCACGTGAAACCGTTGAACATGGTTCAAGATTTCATTATTTGTTGCTCTACTGCGATGTATTTGCTCTTGACTCTGGCAGCATTGCACGGGACAGAAGCACATGTATAATTTATACACTTCCACAAGTTGAAGTCAGCATGGAGAGCATGAGTGAGCGATAGGGAACTGAGACTCTGGAGTCTAGTAAAGCAGAAACGAGTTTATAGTTTTCTTTAGACTTTAATGAAAGTTAAGACAACCTCTTTATTATGTTTACTTGAGTTGTCCGACCAAAAACAGCGCAGCCGAGCTTAGCAAAAGTGGTAGAAATTGGTAGCCTCCAACCTTTTCTTCCATTCGAATTAGTTTCGCCTTCAATTTGGAGATTTTTGTGTGCGTTTCTAAAACACGGCGTGGAAAAGCGTTCGACGAGCGCCATTTTGGCGTGTGTAGCCTTCATCTTCCCACGGAGCCAGCCAGTTGGTTTCTCCACAATAATGGAGACTCGTTATGCTGTTATTATTATGATTACACTAAAAGCACGGCGCTGCGCGCAACCTTTCCCCTTTCCACGCTCTCATGCTGACTGGAAAAGAGAGACGCTTCGTTTCGGCTGTTTGTCGTACATTCTCTGACTCTAATAATATGCCTTAATTAATGTTTTCGGTAAGAAATATATAATGATAAACTAATTTGCTGCCCAAAGAATAATATTTATATTATGGGCATTAGCAACTCCTTTAATTAGCAATTTGTTCTACGCTGTGAGTTTGTTTGCTCTTGTTTCCGCGACTTCGCACCAAGTGTGTGCATATTCTGCTGCGACAGAGCTCCGCTTTCCTATATCATTAGCTACGTCTTCGCTTCTCCGTCTTTTCTCATTTTTCGTAAATAATGAGCTGATTTGTCAAACTTTCATATAACTGAAGTGCCTACTGCATGCAGAATGTGATTGAGCAGAGGACTCGGGAAATGGAGGGAGACGGTATTATCAGGATTCCGGGAACCGGAGAAAAGTATCCGAGTCTTAGCACATGCCAGCAGGTCCAATTGCAGGTCATGACTCATAACTGTCACTTGCTTGCACGTCCTCGGAGTCGAGAGTGTGCTCGGTTTCGTTTTGTAGAGGTGGACATCGACATCACCTCCTCGCCTGTCCGTTTCTACTTGTAAACAACTGGTAACTGGTTAAATCCGAATGCATCAACCAGATTTTTTTTTCCCTTGAGATTCACGCAAATAATTTCTGGTGAAAGAGTCCCTGCCGATTTGACAATTTTCTGAGGAATGTACGTTGAATATGCTAGTTTAATATTCAATGGAAGGTTATCGCTGTTGGGGCTTGCTTCCCATGCCAGATTTGCAATTCCTTTCCGTATATAATGCCAGTGCATGAGCATGTTTTTGGGTGCAGCTGGCAGGATTCGTTTTCGTTCCACGGACACGGCAGACGAAAGCTTTCACGGAGAGCCGGGAGCAAATTTTTTGTTGTCATCAGCTGACTTGAACACAATATGTGAAGTGGTGGTGGAAGTTCTTCGCAGCTCGCAATATTTTTGTGGTTTCTCAGCAGAGAACGGAGAGAATGACTAAGATGAAAGGCTTAAGGGGAGGGAGTCGTAAATTCAGTTAGTCGACCCGTGCTTGCACAATGGTGCAAGAATTCTAGATTTATAACCCTAAATTGTTTTCCCGCGAATTTTTCTTAAAAGTCAATTCTCACACTTTGAAAGAAAAATTGGAGAAAGTAACATCATTTGACAACTGTGTGACATTTCTCATGTGTGTCACGTTGAGCCCAGACATGGAACACGGAGTAACTTTACTTGTTTGCTATGCAACCCGCCCGAACTCACTTCCCAATACTTTTTTTATTTAGTCGCGCAAAAATGGAACCACTTTGTCGTGGGCCGCGTCATGTGAGAGACTATAAATCGCGAAACTTTCTATTTTTACGGTGGAAGCCTGAACTTTCTAGACCGATGATGGCGGCGGTCTGTGCATTATTATTCAGACGCTTCACACCGTATAAATTTAAATTTTATGTGTCAGGTTAATTACAGCCATCCCGTCTTAAACCGACGGCTCAGTGATCTCATGCACTTCGTCGGCGGAGCTTTTGTTCACCCAAATGATCAACGGAATGTAGCGAGTGCTCGCGTGAATTAATATTCGAAATGAAATTTAAGTGTTACGTGTGCGTGAAGTCTGGTCGTGTGGAAAATGGTGTTTGGCTTCTCACTCGCACTCGACTCAGCTCCTTCTGGTCTGAGCTATGGTGTTTTGATTACATCCTTTTGATCTCAAGAGAAGGTAAACTTTGCGTGAATCCTCACAAAAATACTTCTCATTTGTACGCCGCTTCTCGCTTGGCTCTTCGCTTCTTCGGCTTGGATTTTGTTTGTTTTCCTGGCAGAAAGTCTTTTGACACCGCACTCAGTGCGATTTCGCTTCTTTAATGTACAATAATGTTGATTTCTCTTGGCTCCTCGTAGCGTGGAATCTGCCCATTAGAGTTCACTTTCCACTTTATTGTCTACTGCGCACAAGGCCCTGGCCCTGGCCTGGTCGATAGTTATTACTTCTCGTGCGTTTATTAATTCAGTGCTCGCCCATTGCACTCCGTAATTGGGGTCTTGCACATTAGACATTCGATGCTTAAGAAGACATTTTAAAATTCCACTGGACATCCAAACAGACATTATGCGCTGGACTTGCTTTACTCGATAAATTGAAACTCCAAGCCAAGGTGCGGCTAATTTATAGTAAGAACATCGGAACCAGTGTTTAATGTCAGGCAGGGACACAACGACACAATTAAGACCATTAAATGGAAGTTCTGGCTGTAAAGTTCCCCGAGACCGGCTTTTCTGATCTTTGCTTGCTTTTGGAAGTCCGACTGACTGTTACATGTAACAATTTACTGGAAATCTCGTGCAAATGCGAACTTTACATAAATACGACTGGCCGGAAATGAGTCTCACGGGACTAGTTTTCTAATTTTAAATTACGCATACGATTCTGGCCAATGCAGTGCTAAATTTATTAGCATAGTGTTACCCGATTTGGGTAAGTACGCTAATACTCTTTGTCAAGATTAACTATTCATGCTCACATTGTATGTTGGTGGGAGTACTCACAGTCACAGCATTCATATTTTAGTCACACTCACATTCAGGGAGCCTGCCATTTGCTATTGGCACAGATTCATCAAGTTGAGAGCTGGTAAAGTACGCCGAGTTTGAAAGGAATGAAGAATTCAGGGCAGAATGACAGTAAATTGGAAAATGAGTGAGTGGTTGAAATATTGTATGAAAAATGGAGATCGACACACATAACGCCACCGATACTCGGCACCAGGCAAAGGTATGTTTTGAATTTGGAATGAGGCCCATGCATTATATGGACAGGCAGGTTCAGTGAAAAGATTTGGTGGAAGTAATGGCTGACGAGGAACGTGGAGTTGAATATGGAAGTAGAAACCGTATGGTTTTATTATCCGCGAGTTAAAGGGTGAGTGAGTTCAATAGTTGACGTGTAACTACGCCGAGCAAACGAGATTGGTGAGAGAAAAGTGAAAAGTTAGCAGAGAGAAAGAAGAAACTTTCTCGGTGAGTAATCAGTTACGTTCTCCTTCCTCAATTCAGGGATATGACCGTCGTGTGTTTACGTGGCGCAAGGAGAGTCGCCGGCAGTAACTCAAATGAGAGCATGGAAAAACGAACATTTTGTCGTGAACGGATAATCCGAAAGTTTTCGTTTTTCCAGAGGAAAGGGGAAGTCGCATATATTTTGGCCAGTTTAGTTTTTCTGAAAAGATGAAGTAATAGAACGTGGCAGCGAGCCCAGCGTTAAAGTTGGAATGTTCGGGAGAGGAGGGGTTTGGAAACCACAAAGAAGTTGTACACACAAATTATACGAAAAGTGAACGTGCGTATCCATAGCAACAGGTGCTGACGTTTGCTTTGACCGTGGAGAGAGAAACTGAATGAGATGGAAACTTCTTTTGCTTCTGCTGCCTGCTTGTGTGGCTGGCGATCCTTCGGGAGGGCAACGAGAGAGAAACCCTTCTCCATTTCCATGCGCACTTTCTCTTCACGCTTTCACCTCTCTCCACTGAACCTCATCTTCCGTGCTCACAGCAGCGCCAACATTTTTCCATATGTGTATCAATCCTGATCCTCGCTGACTAACAACAACACAACAGCACAAAGTGTTCCACTCCGGAAACTGGAGTGTGCACATGACATCGCGCGGCATTGAATTTGTTACCGTTTCCCCTGCCACTACTTACAAACAGCTTCCACGGCCAGAAGACGAGAACCACTTCTTCGTCTTTCATCTCCTTTTTAGATTTATTCCTTTCATACTCATCACTCATAACGGTCAGGCAGCGGGTCGCTTTCTTCGCCAAACTGCGACTCCCATTATTGGCTACTTCTGTTATCCATCAAAAGAAAATGAAATGATTTTTCCGATCTCACAAAATGTCAACCTCCCGGATACGCACGACGGACGGAAAGAAGAAGGCCAATATGTCCACACCAGAATGGCCATGGCATAGATCTAATTCAATTGGGCTGAGTAAAAGCTCTTTGACCTGGCCACGGCGACAGTCGCGTGCTTTTTGAATTATTTGTCCCAGGAGAACGAGCAACGAACGCTTTTCGCAGACTTCGTCTGCACTTCACCCAGTAATCGAATTGATTGCTTAGTGATTAAAGGTACGCCCAGCGAGTTCGCCCCACGCTTGCCGTAGGCAGCTGCATATTACGCAGAATGGCGGCGGGAGTAATTCTGGTCACATTACGGTGGTCATTAAGTACATTTCAACACTTATGGCACTTTGTGCGTGTGCTCAATTGCGATTACGAGCACTTCTCCGGCGAACAAAAGGCAAACAGCAAAACTAGCACGGGTTGTCACCGTCTGCACTTTGCGAGAGCATTATCGCTAAAGATTTTTAAAGTGGAATCTCTCGCCGTGCTCCTTCATGCCAGAATCCAAAGAGAAGAGGCGATCGACCAACTCGCTTAATGTTTCATGCATTTTTAAGGAGAAAAAGTTATCCATAATAGCATTTTTCCCAAATTGAATCAGTCAGAAGAAAGTACACAGTGGCGGCATTTTCTTCCAAACTTGGCATTTCGCTTACCTTATCGCAACTCCTTTCACGTCATCTTCCCTTTCTGTAAGCGTCCAATTTACCATTTTCACATTTTTCAAAATCATGATTAATTTTTGGTTTCACGAAATTACTCGACGCCAGAAGCGCGGGCCTGGAAGTAATGAATTGGGGAGCAAAGTATGCTAATTAGATACCCAGAAGCTGCTGCACGCATAATTCTAGCCGTCTTTCATGAATTAAATTCAGTTTACATGTTTCAAGAGCTCCTTTTGTTTTCATACGTTTGATGGAATCAAACCCAGGTTTTGTGCGTTCCCGACCAAGACGAGCACACGCACAGATTGAACCTTCGAGCATCGGACTGACAGGAACAAGTGTATAGCGTCTTTCCAGGAACAAAGTTGCAGACAGTTTTGGCCAACTTTGATGATGTTTGCGTGTAGCAGTGACGAAGACGAAAGTTCAGTTGCTCGTAAACCACATACTAAAAGCGCAAGTTAACGCACGCATGGATCAATCTCGGCCTCAGAATTTTCTCAGCACGCGCGCGTACGTACGGGAAAGTGGTTTCTTGTTGCCACATGGCAGTCAGCGGTTTAGCGATCTTTCATAAACTCTGAAAGACATTCGAATGGTTGACCTCTTCGGCCGCCAATGGCCCTTTTCTTGTCTCAGCTTTCACTCAGCGGCAGTGAACGCGAGAAAATTAATATTTGTAAATTCTTAGGAAATGCCTCAAATGGCCAGGCGACGAATTGCATGCATTTCAACAAGTGTTAATGAGCAGTGGTAGAATTCTTAACGCGAATGCAAATACCAGCTGTTCGTGAGAGCGAGTTGCGGGTGTATATACTCAAAGGTGATACTTTCCTGGGATAAAAGCACATCAGAGCACAGCGCAGTACCGCGTGTTGGCCCGTACTTTGATGTGACACATTGTTTATGTAAATATTTAATAGTTTCATTCCGCAATTACTACCGTCACTCCTCTCCCGTGCATGAACGCCACACAAGCTGTTATTAAGTCCATACCTTCCACGTTTGAAACTTGAGAACCACTTCTGGTAATGTGTGGCAATGACAGACGGACGGACAGTTTGGCTGCAACCACTCATGCTTGTGAATTTACATTGAAAGCCTTGAGTGTTGGCGATAATGCGGAATTAAATTCACAAGACACTGACATTATGAGCCTAAATAATAGTTTCGAACAAATATTGCTTGACTACTATTTTATTCGGATGTTATAATGCATTTTTGCAGGAATTGCTTCCAGACAGCGACAGCGCAAGCCAAAATGCCAGTGTGAGAATTTCTTCAAACTGACAGTCCACGTAGATAATTGCTGCACGTTCTTGTTTTTCCTATTTTATGTGTTTTGTTTCGGCTCGCAGCGGAAAATGAGTTAATTGTAAGGGAATTTAATTACTTCATCAATTATTCTGAATTAATCATTAAGGGTTTGTGGGGCAGCACGAAGGTGCTGGCTTACAGTGTGCTTTGTGCATGGAGAAAAGGAAGGATTACCGTACTTTGGCTATTTTGTGAGCACTATTCAGGATTTAGGATTTATTAATATTGCAGCGTTTTGATTATTTCAAAATGAAATGGAGAATGGCAATGGGGTTATCGCGGGGCTGTGTTATGGCATCGTTTATTAGGCTCTTCGCATTGCTTTGCGTTACTTGGTTATTAGACTTTCTCCTGCTGTTCTCGTGCTCATTTCTCACCAACAAAGGCACTATTTGGTGTGTGTCGTGTACCATGTGTGCACACGAAGCTCGTAGTAATGATAATAGGAGCATTATAAATGAATTCATATTTATACTGCTCTCGCATAAGCTGAATGAGAGACACGGACACGGACTCCAAACACGGGCTCTACAGACAGCGTCACTGCTTCTGCAAGGAAATGTGCTTTTCTCTGCCTGCCTGTGCGTTCTCCTTCTCACATTTCCAAACGACTCTCCCCGTGTCTGAGCGTTGGCACTGCATCTTACAAGTGATATTATAATATTTCCATGTCTTTTTAGAAGTGAATCAATACATGTCCATCATAATAAACTCGACATTTTTCCATGCTTTCTCCTTGACTGTGTAACAACTGTCCCTGTCGTTCTGAGAGTGTGCAATCTTTAGCATAAGTATACGTACGAGACAGAAGCATGCATGGGAAATGCAAACTGTTTCCAGTATAAAAAGTATAACAAAGTAATGACATTTCTCATGATTACAAGCCGGAGCAGCAAATGAAAATTAAAGGCAGGCATAAAAGCGTAGACTCATAAATAAATAACTCTACTTGAGTTCCAGATCGATTTTCGCGAAGGAATTAAATTTATGTGTTTATTAGTGAATCGTTGTTGCACTGAGTGCGTGGAAGAAGAAGCGCACGAGGGAGCCCATTTTGTTGCCTGGTTGATTGCCAACTGATTGTATCCACTCAGTGATAACAAGTTTAGATTTTACATACTCACTCATTTGTTGGACGAAGTTTATGCGGCTGCAGGGCGTCTGGATGTTTGCACCGCCAACTATCCCTAGTTTGTCCTAGCTTGCAATTTACCCAATTGTTGACGTGAAAAATGATGAGAATCGCACTTGGCGTTCCAGTTCCAGTCGTCCGTGGAACCGTCGTCCGCATGTGCCTTCAAGTATGAAGTAGGAGACGAAGAGGGAGAAGGCTATTAAAAATACATTAATAACGTTTTTATTTTGACAATGCAAATGTGTTTGTTATTATGCGAAGTAGTTATCGTCTTCAGAAGGTTCGCGCATTCCTCTCTTTCTTCTTCTGTCAGCGAGATAATCGATTTGATACGATACAATTGAAGAATACCTTCTCCGTTCTTCACCAGTCTTCGCACACGCACAATGCGCGGAGTGGAAAACGAGAAAGCTGTTTGCGAGATGAAATGAAAGTGAAAAATCTTTCATGCATGAATTTTTTATTCAATAACTTTCTTTACCTCTTTCAATTCACATTTCGAACGAGGCTCCTTTCTTTCTGTCAGAATTTCTTTCTGTTTCGTGAATTTTAGACGTATAATCGTAATTTAAGAGGGAGCGTGTAAGTAACAATGTCTGCCACTTGATAGACTCCCGTATGCCTTTGTGCTTCTCGCCAGTTCATCGACTCGCTCTGAATGACGCGTCATTTCTAAATTGTGTTATAACTGACTGCCGCTCTCCATTGAATGTGCACGAGAGAGGAAAAACTAATTAAAATTTTATCAAGCCTAATAAGTGTGCTTTGCTCGCAGTTTCGCCCCTTAAACAAATTGAGTGAATACAGCGGAAGAATACTCTCAATAACTGCCAACATGAAATCAGCAAGACTTGCTCGCTGCTCGCTTCGTTCACAAGTACACGTGAATGCTGAGTCTAAATGCTGGGAAATCGAGCGGCCGTAACGTTGAATTTTTACATATTAATAAAAAGAATTGACGTGAAGTGAACAATACACGAGAGTTTCTGAGGTGAGGGGAAAGAGGAATAAGCGCGAAAGAAACGAAGTGAGCAGGAAGCACGAGCTTCTGAACCGGAAGGAAAGCGTGAATGCTAATTCAACTGTTGAATGCAGCCATTAATTCGAGCTCTGTGAAATGAAACTTTGAAAAGACTTTCCACGATTCGTCTTCCCGACTTCTGAATGTCTGACGCCCGAAGATTAATGCGACTTGATTAATAATCTCGTTCTTCTTTCTTTTGTTGCAGATCTGACACGGACGGCGATGAAACAGTGACTTCGAGGTTTATGAAGTGGCAAAATATGAGTTCTCCAACGCCCTCAGTGGACTCGCTATCGGGGGCACCAACGCTGGGGTCATTCGTGGACCAAGGAGATTTGGGCATTGGCCTGGAATTGCCGAACGGCTGTACTGGGTCCAGTTCAAGCTCCAGCACGTGCAGCTCCATCATTTTTCCGCATCTGTGTATTTCGAACGGAGTTCTCAGCAATGGCTACGGCAACTCGATGCACTCAAACGGATCTGAACTCAACGGTGTGGGCTCACCACCACGCAATGCAGTCAACTTCAAGTGCGGACTTTGCCATGAAATCTTCATTCGGCCGAAAGTCCTGCCTTGCCTGCACAGTTTTTGTCAGGATTGTCTCGAGAAGACTCAGGAAGTCGGAGATCGCCTAACCTGTCCGACTTGTAGACAAGAGTGTCCACTCAACGCACAAGTAAGTCCGTGGCTCTGCTGGCGTTGCTAGGATGATGAGTGCGGAGATGAGCCAGGTTTTAGTTATTAATTTATATCAGGACGTGCCTTAAGTGGTTCGGATTTGCTGCAGACGGATTACATGAGTAATAAATTTTAATGAAGCAGTTGCGTATTCCAGCTAACTGAATTTCGTCACGGCTCTACACAAGTCTCCCATTTTTTCCAGAGTTCGTGTTTCAAGAAAAAGAGAAAGTTGATTGTGACAAGGAATTACTTTTTTCTTTGGCAAAGTTGTTTGTCGGAAATGAAAAATGTTTCCTAATGAGTCGAGTATTTCGTAGTCCTTTATTGAGTTATTTTTCTACTTCAGGGATTTGTAATTTATACATTCGTATTCAAGTGATCGAGCACGATGATTTGAGTCGAAACTGCGCAGTTTGAGTTTCTTGATGAATTATACGAGTAATATGCAAAATGACAGAAACAAAGACTGCAGTGAAATAACATGAGATGTCAAATATTATGAAGTTCAAATGTTCATTTCACATTCATTCGCCTTCAGTCTAACTCAAAGCCCTGGACGACTCAAGAACCGAAAACTCGCAGTCTGAAATATAAATAATAATGCTCGACTAACATGTAGAGAGCACAAGTGCCATTACTGGGACGAGAGTTCGCTGAAATGCTTCGCTCAAATGGCTTGCGTTTCCTCCGCTTTCTATTAGCAGCCGACGTAACTTCAGAGCGCGGATTATTTTTTGAGTTCTCGTCATTTGCGTTTCGTGTACTTTGTCAAGACGAGCTGTTGAGTGCGTTACAAAGCGCGTGCATTAGTACTGCAGAACGTAGAACAAATAGAACTAGAAATGTCTCGATGCGAATTTTAATTTGGAGTTTAATTTGAACTTATGTATGAATGATTTTTGTACTTGTCCATTGTTCTTGTGTTTTGTTTGGTTAATTGACTGCACTGTGATGCTTTGTAGGGCGTTGGTGGATTGTTGGCTGATTTCGCAGTGTCCAACTTGATTGAAGTGTCGCAGGGTAGCAACGGAGACTGTAGTAGCAAAAGTTGCACAGGATGCAAATCGAAAGAAACCTCCGCTGTTGCTAGATGCTACGATTGTTCCAATTACTTGTGCGAGTTGTGTGCGTACGCTCATCAGTTCATGCACTGCTTTGAGGGTCATCGTGTAATTAACATCATGTCTGAGGTATAACTTAATTATCATTACTCGCTTCCCCATTATCACGCTTGTTATGGGCTCAATGTAGCCAATTTCATTTCGCCTTTATTAACTCGTCCGCGGCAACTGAGCCGTGATGCTTTTATGGTTGCACTAATTTTTTACAGCGTTGCTCTTGCCAATGCCTTTTGTGTCTAGTTTTCCGGTTTATTGACTTCGTCCTCTCCGCTTGGTAGAATTTATAATGATGATTCGTCTGGAGTGGGCTTCTCTTTCAGCCCCTCATCCGCTCCTTTCCATGACGCATGAGCTGGGCAGGGTGAAAGTTGCGGGCAGTGAAATCGGCTCTTTCGCTTATTATATTTCGCAACCTTCGCCGCTTCTTTTCTTCGCGCTTTGTCCATAAACTATTTTATGCCTAAATTGCATTATTTAGAACTTCTTTCTCGCTGTGCAAGCTCACTGGCCCAATTCTTCCTCTGATTATGATACTCGCTCCATCAGCCGCTGTTCTTTCTCATGGACTCTCTTTTGTACTTATTTTCTAAATTAAAAATATTGATATATTGATTAACGTTCGCAAATATTTTTCCCCAAGAACGGCAAGGACGTTGGATTGCTGACATCTGGATATGAGAAGCAGGTTGCATGCAGTCACCACAAAGGCGAGCTGCTTCAGTACTTCTGCAAGACGTGTGTGGTTCCGGCCTGCGCGGAGTGTGTCGCCACGGAGCACCCGAAATCACATCATGACGTTGAAGTGCTGGCTGACTGCGAATCAAAATATGTGAAGCATCTTTCGCAGTACATTCACGAAGTAAGTCAACACGATGTAATATGTTTTCACGGAGAAGGAGAGTCGAGATTAACTCGGCTTGAGCGCCGTAATTCCCAATTCTTTGTTTTCCTGGACGGCAAAGCTGTTGCAGGAAGGACGGGCCTGGCGTGCAATGTAATGTGATAAGAGTCGAGTTGAAAGAGGCGAATTGAGTTGTGTGTTAAAGAAGCACCGCGCACCGACCGAGTTTACAACTTTCTTCTTTGTATGTCTGTCTGCACAGTTTCGGATGAAATCCATGGATTTACACGATGTTCTGAAGTCTTTTGAAACCGCCTCGACCAAACTTCACTCACAGTACGTGAAGGCGCAGAACGAGGTACGTTGAGACTCTTCTAAATATTGCACGACAAACTGATTGCTTTGGATGCTGCCCGGCAGCGTCAGCGAGAAGTTGCTCGCAGTCTATCACGAAGGCTTTCTTCGCGTCTAGAAGACGCTTGCACTTTTCGCATACAATGCACCACGCTTCCTGATGCACACCCTCACTCCACAGAAATGAAGTGAACACGATTTCTCTCTCTCGTCTTACTTCGTCTAATATGTCACCGGGCTCTTACTGATAGCTCAGCAAATAAAGCGTGCTTAAACTTTCACCAAACCAACGTTAATTCTGTTAGAGGGGAAAAGTTTCTGGATGTGTGTCATTTCTTTCTGGAATCCTAATTGCTTTTCTACTCTACCATAATATTTTTTAGCCATTTCTGAGGGCACTGCGTGGCACCATCTTTTTAGCCCGTTGACTCTCTAACTGAAAGCAATTATTTACGACCTTGAAGGTGACCGAGGCGTTTTCATTCTACCGGACGCTGCTGGACGAACGCAAGATTGAGTTGAACAAGGAGCTAGAGAATCTCTACAGCACTCGTCAAGTGACTCTCTCCGTGGTGAGTCAACGAGTCAAAGAGACCCTCGATCGCATGTATCAGACTGTCGAGTTTGGCGATCGACTCTTGCGCAACGCCTCGTCACCGCAAATATTGCTGTTTAAGAAGTTGTTGGAATCGCGACTGCAGACCCTGATGGCAACTATTCCTGAGCCCACTATAGCCATGGCAGCAGCTGCTGCTGGTGATCTCGAATTTGTTGCAAATTACTCTGCCATGCAGGTATGCTTTCCAAAATAAGCGATAATTGTGACCAAATAGCCCTCTGAGTCTCATGCGCTTGTGTTTTGGTCACAGACTGCTGTGCGTAACACGTTAGGTTACATTCGCTCTGGAGTCACAAATGGAGTTGAGTCTGTGACTCCGGGTAAGATGCCACCTGCTCCGATCGCACGTCCAACGCCAGGACAGGTGAATGGCTATCACAACGGTGGCCAGAACGGGCTGAACAACAGCCACGTGTCCATGTCCTCAAACCACACAAACGGGAGTGGATCGAACGGGAATGGCGGGATGGACTCTTCAATGCTTTCAAAACGACTGACCACTAATGCGACTCCGTCGTCTTACAACCAATTGGATCTTGGCGGACTATCAACCTACGAAAAGTGGTCCAATGCTGCTGACGCGTCATTCCAGAATTGTAAGTGTCCAACTCTCCTGCAGTGTGAACGCTTAAGTAGGAAACTGTTGCGCGACTTGACTTCTAGTCAATGCGATAATCTTCTTAGCAGGCCACAAAGAATTCTCAGCGAACAGTGTCAATGATTTCCTGAACTCGAGCTCTGCGCTCCACAACAATGATACTCTGATGGATCTGACCTCCAAACTCATCGCGCCTCTCGTGTTCCCGAAAACTCCTTCCATCAAGAGACAGAAGATGATCTATCACTGCAAGTTTGGAGAGTTTGGAACTGCTGAGGCCCAGTTCACGGAACCATCCGGAGTCGCTGTGAACGCAACTAACGAGATTATAGTTGCCGACACTAATAATCATCGCATCCAAATCTTCGACCGTGAAGGGCGCTTCAAGTTCCAGTTTGGTGAATGCGGGAAGCGAGATGGTAAGTCGCTTCGCCAAAGACACGACGGCGTCTGTGGGTTGCGAACGACTTTTGTCTGCAACCGCATGACTAATTCGATTTGCAGGACAACTCTTGTACCCAAACCGCGTCGCAGTCGTGAAGCCGAGTGGAGACATTGTTGTTACTGAACGATCTCCTACGCATCAGATTCAGATTTATAATCAGTACGGACAGTTTGTCAGAAAGTTTGGAGCCAACATCCTCCAGCATCCACGTGGAGTCACCGTCGACAACAAAGGCCGCATCATTGTCGTTGAGTGCAAGGTGAGAGCGACGACTCGAGCAGTTTCCGGCAACCGACTTGCCAATTACACTTACACCATCAGCCGTGGTCGTCATTCTCATGCGTAAATTTTCGTGTTCAGGTTATGCGTGTCATCATATTCGATCAAATGGGGGCCGTACTGCACAAATTTGGTTGTTCAAAGCACTTGGAGTTTCCGAATGGAGTGGTCGTGAACGACCGACAGGAGATTTTTATTTCGGACAACCGAGCTCACTGTGTCAAAGTATTCAGTTATGAGGGAACATTCCTAAGACAGATTGGCGGCGAAGGACTTACGAACTACCCGATTGGAGTCGGAATTAACTCGAATGGAGAAATTTTAGTTGCGGACAACCACAACAACTTCAATTTGACCATTTTCACTCAGGTGAGCTCCCAATTCTATTGTGCGAGTATTGATTGCATGGACAAACGCTTCGTATCGTGCCCAGTGGTCTCTCGTTGCCATCTCATATTCCTCGGATGCATTATTTCGTGTGAAAAGAGAGACATTTATCACTGTCTGCAACCAGGTTGATAATCCTACCTGCGAGCACGTACCAACGTGTTTGAGACTGGCAGCGTGTCACTCGCAAGCTGCTCGCTACTCAGGTGAATGAGAATTTCTCCGGATCGGTCAGATGACAGTGAGAAAGTCAGACACGTCTCTTAAGCGCTGCATAACAAAAGCTGCACTCAAGACGGAGTGAAGCAGCTCTCCGATGCCCCTCGTGTGCAAAGAGTTGCAAAGAGCAGATATGATACTCATTTGGCCCTGAGCTAAGTTGACACGGATCGATTAGATCATAACGATTTCCAGGGCGAGTTTTCTTGTTAGACGTCCGTCCGATTGCATTAGGAGAGGTCCAATGGGACGGCGTCGGCCAGTGATAGAGTGCAGCATTCCGAGAAGCGATTTGTCAAGCACCCTGCCTGATCAGGGAGGCCATTACGTGTTCTTGGAATGCGAAGTCGCACGCACTTCAGTGCAGTACCGAAACGACTTGTGAGAGTGGGTAACGTGATTATCCGGTTCCTTGAACGTGCATGCAAATACCTCGCAATATTGAGCCAATTTCTGAGTCCCGTTCTTCTCGCCTGCAGGAAGGACAGCTGGTGTCAGCGTTGGAGTCAAAAGTGAAACATGCTCAGTGCTTCGATGTGGCTTTAATGGATGATGGTTCAGTCGTTTTGGCCTCAAAGGATTACCGTCTGTATATTTACCGCTACATCCAAGTTCCGCCGATGGGACTGTGAGATCTGCGCCGCGCTGAGCACCGAGGATCAAGTCAACTGAGGCAAGCCTAAAGAAATGCTTTTATTCGTTTTAACATCGCACCGAGAATACTATATCAACTAAGATGATTATTATGTAGTTATTACTATTAACGATGATTATACTATGATGGTTATTGAAGAAATGTTTTATTAATATACGTTGAGAATATTATATTGTCATTATTATTTTGATGATGTAAAAATCTCTAATGAAAGAAAACTAAATAGACTTGCTGTTGAAATAATAATCATGTTACGTTTTATATTTATGCAATTTTAAGTCAACTTTTAAACTGATTTTGTCAAAGTAATCTTGTGATTGTGATCAAGTTATTATTATTCCCTCGTGTATTATTTTTATTATGAAGAATGAATGATTACGAGAAGGGATGAGCAAATCAGAACGAGAAACGATCAATACAACAAATCAATGTGGTTTTATGATGATTATCGATGATGATGGAAGTGCAGTATTTTGAAACATAATGATAAAACTCTCTTGTTTCGCTTTAGTCGGGAATATTGATTACGATACGATATATTTTATTTCTTCTTTGCAAACTATAATAAAATTCAAATGAATAAACATTTTAAATTAAATGAATTCGTCGAGGTCCCAAGGCTGGTTTAATTTCTTTATTCATGCGATTCCTCAAACACAACACAACTCAATGAACTCAACACGCTTCACGCGAAAAATATCTTAAAATATACTCTCTTTGCGCCAAAATGTATGTCTCGGACAATAATAAATACGATCGAACAAAAGATTATTACAGCAACTAACTTAGCTTCAATCTGTTTGGCTTGGCTCGGCCTGGCCTACCAACATTTGGATGGGACGGCTGATACTGCCTTCTAGAGCAGCCCAGAAGGCAATTACATGCCGTTGTAAGCAGGACCACCGCCGCCTTCTGGAGTCACCCAATTTATGTTCTGCTTTACATCTTTGATATCACATGTTTTACAATGAATACAGTTCTGAGCATTAATCTGCAGCCGCTCACCATCGCCAGATTCTAGTGGGACAAATTCGTAGACTCCTGCACAGGAAATAGAAAGTAAATGCAATTAAACACTTCATAAGTTCCAATGCAATACATGCATGTCATCGGAGCAGAGAAACTGTTTCCATCATATTCGCAGCCTGAGAGCTAAACTACTTCTTGGCACATTCGCTCACCTGCAGGACAGAACCGACTTTCGGGCCCGCCGTATTCTTTGAGATTGACTTTGACAGGAATTGTGTCGTCTTTGAGTGTCAGATGAGGAGGCTGATCGCCCTCGTGGTTCGTACCAGTGAGTGCGACGGAAGAGAGCAAATCAAAGGTCAGCTCGCCATCAGGCTTCGGGTACTCAATTGGGTGCGCAGCTTCTAGCTTCTTGAGGCTTGTGTTGTCTGCTCCATGATGACTCAGTGTCCAGGGCTCGATACCTCGAAGAACTCCGTAAAAGAGGCCTGTATACATAAGGCCACCGTACAAACCAAGTTTCGAGTTGAACGACGGGCGCACGTTTCGAACTGCGTACATTTCTTTCCAAACCCAACTCTGCTTCAGCTTTTCTGGATACAAGACGGGCTCAACTCCTGGAAAAAGAGATTTAGCTTCAGGAAATCGATAATCTGCATACTAAATGTGTTATTAAAACTTTAGGGAGAGAAGATAATATTTCAGCGTCTGACGCCATACACGCGCAACAAAAGATGTCAAAAGGAATTACTGCAATTAAATTATTAACTCGGTGCAAACTAAAGTTTTACAATTCACTCACGTTTACGTGACGATGTGGTAAGCTCATCAAAGACACTTTCTGCAGCCAGCATTCCAGACTTCATGGCGTTGTGAGTTCCTTTAATTTTAGGCACGTTGAGGAAGCCAGCAGTGCACCCGACCAGGCATCCACCTGGAAACGTGAGCTTGGGAATGGCCTGGAACCCGCCTTCGTTAAGCGCTCTGGCTCCGTAGCCGATTCTGTGAGAGGAAAAGCAACTTGTACTCCAGCAGCACTCTATTACATTATTATGTCTTCGTTTTTGTTCCCTCGCTTTCATTTTTCACCTTTTGCTGCAACTGCGATCAAAACTTTCACTCACATAAGATTACTAAGCTCAAAAGTTTTTTATTTGTCAGCTGAAGAATTCCGAGTCTTATCTTATTCACCCTGCTCTCAGAGTGCAGACAAATAACCCAGAGACTGGGATACAGTGTCCTGGCTTTCATTCCTTTGACTTTTCCAATTCATTTAGTTGCGAATACTTTTTTATTACATACTTTCTGCACGCCAATGGAGAGAAATAAATTCCACTCACCTTTTGCCACCTTTGAGCACAGCCTTAAATTTGGGATGAGTTTTTAAACGCTGAAACTCGCGGAACGGATTCAGGTATGGATTTTGATAATCCAAGCCCACAACGAATCCAATAGCCACCAGCGGCGTCTCGTCCTTCACGTGGTATAGAAACGAGCCACCGTAAGTATTTTTGTCCAAAGGCCACCCGAGAGTGTGCTCGACTAGACCTGGTGCATGTTGATCGCTGGGAATTTCCCACAGCTCTTTCAATCCAATTCCGAATGTCTGAGGTTGGACATTTGCACGGAGAGAGAATTTATCACTAACCATCTTCGTCAAATGCCCACGACATCCTTCAGCGAATATTGTGGCTCGTGTATGGAATTCCATTCCCCTTTCAAAACTTCCCTATTGCAAATGTTACATACAGGAATAATCTACTCTTGTTATTATTGCATGCTACAAATAAATGTGCGCCGTTCCCAGTCGCGAACCGCGTGGCCCAGTTTTGCAAATCTTCTTTCCCACCACAAAGCCTACCCTCAACGCAAGATATTTGTAAGCCAAGTTACACAGTTTCCGAACAAATGAACATGACATGCAGCTACTTAATAAATGCCAGCCTGGTTTTCTCATTTCACTCCGACTAATCCATTTCTGGATATTCATGACGTATCAAAGACTATTTACTCATTCTCTCTTCTCTTTCCTCCAACGGAAAAAAAACCTACAGCTCAACGTATAAATGGAAGCAAGTTTCTATGCATGTTGTCTATTTGGCTATGGCTATGCGCACTCCGAAGCGACTTTCCTCACTTTTGCGCAACACGCCGTTGTTCCCATTGTTTCAAAATTAATTTACAGATTTGGAGTGCAAACTACAAACACTTGCGATTTCTCGGCTTACTTTTCCCAAATAGACTTTCCGTTACCGTTACTTTCTTTCGTAAGATGCGCGAAAGTGAACAGAGAAAGCATTTACGAGAACGTAATCGTTCTCAAGTTGTTTCACGAGCCGTTGGAGTGACATTGTGTACATCCATTCTATGCTAGAATGGTACTCTTGAGTTCTACAGCTACTGCAGTACGAAGTGAATTAAATGAGCACGGAATGTGTTTGTATACCTTTGGGGATCCATCCTTATGAATTCCAACATCATTCGTAGCAACTCCTTTGACACTTCCATCCGAGTCGTACAGGATCTCAGCTGCTGCGTAGCCCGGGTACAGTTCGACTCCCAGAGCTTCGGCTTGCTCTCCCAACCATCGAACAACATGGCCAAGTCGGACAATGTAATTTCCATGATTATGTAGCGGGAATCCAGGTGGCAGCCAAATTGGGATGGAAGAACTCTCCGTTAAATACGTCATTTTGTCCTTTGTAACCGGTGTGTTCAAAGGTGCGCCCTTCTCTTTCCAATCTGGTATCAACTCGTCCAGCGCAATCGGTTGGATCACGGCACCAGACAAAATGTGACCTCCAATTTCGGCAGCCTTTTCCAGAACACATACACGTATTTCTTGCCCCTTCTGGGCAGCCAGTTGCTTCAGACGAATGGCAGCTGAAAGTCCTGATGGCCCACCACCAATGATGACCACGTCAGCCTCATCTGAAACACGTTCCATATTGACATCTGGAACACAGGACAAATAGAGTATCGATTAGATCAGATTGCAGATTGAAACATGCCACAATGTAGATTAACACATTTTACATTCTAGTTTAAGTATTTATCGTACTTATTATTGGATATTTACCTTTCCATCGCGGATCCTTCTCGCGTGGATGGATGGTGTAGTGCGTGGTGATTTGAGGAACCTTCTCATTTTGTTTCGAGTACGATCGTAATTGATTGACAGAAAAAAATGCACTCGGCCCTTCAACAAACGAAAGATACGAAATTAAACAAAATAGATTGTATGACGATGATGGGCTTTGGATTCTTGACCTCCGACCACATAATGATCGAATCGACCTACATAATTGATTACTTTTCCAACGGAACTCACCGATGCTCTCGAACTTATCAGCAATCCGGTCCTGGTTTTGGTGCCGCAGATGACCTGGACAAGGACTACGAGTCGAAGCCGCAACTATCCTGTAGAAATTACAGCCAAAATATTAGCAGACCGTTTGAATTTCAGCACTACGAGTTAGTCGGTTCTTCGAAATGAGGTTAAATATTGACTTACGTTCTTGTGCGTTTAAAAATGGAGTTTGTCAGTAACATATTCAATTAACACAATTCCCTTACAACAATGAAAAATATTCACTATGCGTGTCTCAGGCGGGCGGAGGTCAAAGTCGACCTTAGAAACTTGATAAAAATATTCCAGATCATATGTGATTGCAGTGTATACAGCAGCGACGAGATTCGTATTCTCACTCGAGTTCGAGTTATACTTGGGCATCCTTGTGGGCTTCAAGTTTCTCATCTCTACAGCGGAGCCATGATGAGGCCACCCTCCGGACTGTGAAGTGTCCGGCGAGGTGACCATTGGCGTGGCAGCCCAGGCCATAACCGTGCCGGACCCATGTAGCAATTAATGTGCGATCTCATATCTACAATGGTCCCGACTCACGTTCACAATTCACAAGTATCAAGCATCGTCAACAACCCACAACATATTTGCTTTCACCACAATACTTACCAAAGCCGTACAGACATTGTTTTAAGGCTCCGGCTTCTCCTAGAGATCTTCGTTAGGTGAGAGTTGCCGGGCATTGACTCCGGAACACAGTGCTCCCAAGATAGTTCGCGGTTTGTCCCGAAGTAATACAATTTTTCAATCTCATAATGGGCAATGTGCTCGGGCATCATCTTCAATTTTATTGAGGGTTATTCGCCTTTGCTGTGACACAAATTTAGTCAGATTTTCTTTCCCAATTCAGCTGCGGTCAAAAAGTTGTATTCATTGGACATTCTATATTAGCCTGTGTCCTGCCGCCGGGCTGGTTAAGTCCTGAATTTGTCATGGATTCAGTAAGGTACGCCTTCTAAGATGCCAAAATGTCGATGTGACAAGTGGCAATGGTCTTCTCAAAGCAATGCGGATAGAAATGAGTGAAATAAAAACATGGTCAGTAAATACAAATATTTTTATTTATTTACAATTAAACTCAACGCCGGATAAGACAAGAATAGTCGAAAAATATGTTACACTCAAGAAGCTGGTATGCCAGAGGCTGGCAGTAGGAGCCATGAACTACCTCAGCGCTGATGCAGATGCAGCAAATGGTTGGCAGGCATAACTAGTTGGCATCTCTGACTCTGGCTCCCTGACTACGACTACTACGCTATGTTTATTGGATTATTTATAGTAAGGAATTTATATTGCTCTTTCATGTTTCTCTTGTTTACCTGTACTGCACTGTGCAATCTCGAGTCATGTAGCTTTCACAAGGCAATCTCTGCCGTGCGCCCTGCACTGAGTTTCCTCGAATTAATCAACACGTGAGTAATTCGGGTAAAAGTTATGCTCTTGCCAAAAGTCGCAGTTTGGGTAGGTGTAAATCTTTTGAATATTTTCATCAACAATATAAATGGATTTTGTGACGTCTTGCTCATCAGGGAATTTTCCTTTCTTTACAAAGTCATAAAAAAGCTTTTCCATGTTTTGAACAAATTTCTTCTCCTCTCTTGTCTCAGCCTCGTAGACCCCCAGAATGGCTGCGATGTCTGCAGATGCATCGGCAACGAAGCCGATCGGCGTGTGCTTTCTCTGCGTGGAGACGTAAAAGTACACGGGACTCTTGGCAAACTCGTCGGCCATGGACAGCGTCATGTAGTAGAGTGGACAAATTGTGCGCACGTCAGACAATAGTGAGACAAATTGCTGCCACGGAGTAGCTTCGGGTCGAGAGTACCTGTCAATGACCTCTCGCGATAACGACGCCCCAAACGAGCCCAGCTTGCTCTCCAAGTACGCAGAGAACTTGCTTGTGTCGTTCCAGTTCAAGTAGGAAAACATCTCCGGACTCGCATCCACCTCCGCCGGCGCCCCACACACAAACGGGATCTTGTCCGTCGGGTACTCTTGCTGGGCCGGGAAGAGAGTGTTCTTTTGCAGAGGCTCCCGAAGAATGATGCCATCCCTCACTAGCCAATGGTGCTTCGCCTCCCCTTTCGTTGGCAGATCCTGGTGGAAGGTTCTCCACTCGTAGGGTAAGTGCTGCAGGAGTTGCTCCGGACCACGATTCTGCATGCACGTGAGCTCCGTGCAATTCAGATAACCCTCTCCGAAATATTTCACGTTCTGAATTTCTGCTTCCTGCCAAATCACAATAGAAGCCATTAAATTTATGACCTGCGAGATGTGATTTGTGTGTTCAGTCGGCCGAATACGCAATGAATGGTGAAAGTCAGGGTATGCTGCTTTCACTCGCGAAACCTGTGCTGTGTCACGCTCTTCACAACAGAAAATAATAACAATATTGCGACACGAAAGTGAGTTTGAATTTCAAAACGTTGAAGACGTAAAAATGTTGCATGTAAATTGCAAAAGTTTTTCCGATGTAACATGAACATTAACTTGTAGTTACTTTCCGTCAATATCCAAAACGTGTAATATTTATTCTAATATCACAATGCAGCTGCAAGACTTTTTACGCGCGCCCCACGATCCAAAAATCAAACTTTTGGTCACCGACATTTTGACTTTGCTTTAAATTTGGCGATTGCAACGTATTGATCAGAGCCCAGCATCTACTTTCTTTTCAATTCTTATCAACTTTCCTCGCAATATCATTATAGTAATGCTAGAGCAGAGGCATATCAGCCAGAGCCAAGCGCAGATGATCTTCCGCTCCGAATTCGCTCTGCTTCTCGAGTTATGCACTTCGAAATCTTAATTTAACAGGAACGCTGTGCGGCAGCTGCAGCTGAAGGCTCGATGAAGCCAAGCAAGGTGGTCGAGTAGATGATGAATATTTGTGAAAGCAGAACGGAAGCTATTCACGGTTCGTGAGCAAACTTCTTTGTTCGCTCGCTCACATGATACGAAAATATCAATATGGAATATGAAAAGATTCTTTCTGTGTTCCGCGGTGCACGGAGAAATACTTTCACCAGTTCTTACTTAGCCAGACTCGACATGCCTGTGTGCCGTGCATGTAGCAAGTTCAGGAGTTAGAAGAAATGGAAGGAGCAGGTTACGTCGTACATTCCATAAATGATCCGTACACCATAAAAGAACAAAAGCGCGACGAGTCTGAAAGGCATGGAAAAAGAATGAGTACCTGGAAACTTATAAGCGTAGAAACTGGAGATCCTCCGGAAACCTGGAAATATTAACAACATTAAAGAAATTGAATGAGAGGAGCGCCGTCAAGCGAACTCAAAATACTGAGCAATTCCAGCCGGAATGCTTTAGAAATCCTCTGAAATAAAGGCAGTAAGGAATTACGGATTAGCCGATAGCTTACCCAGACTTGATGGAAAAGGCCTTTAGCCAAGTGGCTTGACATCAGAGCTGTGACTAGAGTGGCTCCAGACTGATGCCCAAGCACGGTCACGTGACCTACGGAAAGGGAAACAGAATGTCATTCTACGGCTGTCACCCGTACTGCGGCCGTCACTCTAATCGCTATTTCTCTGCTCGTTCCCTTTACCTGGGTCGCCTCCAAAGTGTTCGATATTGTACTTCACCCACTGCAGGGCAGCCAGCAGATCGGAAAGGCCGTAATTACCAGAGGACATCGGGTAGGAACTGAAAAACATGAGCATGTTATTGGACAATTTGTCGTCAAGTGCAGTCAAGCAGTGATTAGCATGTTTATGAGAGCGTTGTAATTGCTTTACCTTGACGTGAGCGGATCAGCAGCCAGGAACCCTAGAACAGATCTTCGAATTGACACGGTCACAAAAACCACATTCTTCGACTTTGCCAGTGCTGCCGAAGGTTTGAGGGTCGTCGACTGCCCACCGTTGATGGATTCTCCTCCAATGAACACAACGACTTGCGACGGCGTGTCATAGTAAACCTTCGGAGTGTACAGGTCCAAGTACAAGCAGTCTTCTGTGCCGTCGTAGCGGCCGTCACGATAAAATTGCCAGCACTGTATGGAGTGGTTATGTGCCAAGTACGTTCCGTTCCAACAGTGATGAAGGCGCTCGTGGATTTGAGCCGGTCTCCATCGAAGTTCGCCCACCGGAGGACGGGCGTACGGAATTCCGCGGAAGGCGAAACCACCGTCTTCGCTGATTCTGCATTTTAATTGAGCTTCGTGAGCAGGTGCATATAAATTGTGTCAAAAGTAGTTTGAGCTTCATGAGAACGGAGGGTCAAAAGTAGTTTGAGCTTCATGAGAACGGAGGGACAAAATACACGTCGCATTTTCCATGAAACTTGGTCTCATAAATCATTTGACTCCTCTGCAAGCGTTGAGGCATGACAGAAATTAGTTTGGGTGAGTGACTCGTTTTGGGATGCGCATGCGAGCATGTCCCTCACGTTTCCTTTCCTACTCCATAATTTATGGCTAATTCCATGCTGGTTTGCACTTACCCCTGAATTTTTCCACAGGACGTGATGGTGTTAATATACTTGCCACCAATTATGAGAGTCCCAATGTCAATCGTCTTGTTCGCACGGAGTGAGACGATTGTGGAAATAAGTATGACAAGAATGACGAGAGTCAGCAGTCCAGCAAAGATCCACTTTTTGTGCTTCGGTAGTCGTTCCTGAATTCGTTGTCTCCACAGCTCAGATGCTGGTTTCACGGATTCCGAGTCGGTTGAGGGCGTCTTGGTTCGGGCTCCGCCATAGCTCGTAAATAATTCCATCAGTCTGTTCATTCTCGGTTTATCATTGTGTCCATTGCTTTCAGTCTTCGCCTCAGCGCCAACAAATTCCTGTTACATGTTCACGTGCCATGAGCTTATCATCAGGTTGGATAAGTACAGGGCAATTTATATGCTGGAAAAGTGCACGAATTATTTATGGGCGCAGGATTTATTTTTGTAATTGAATTGTATATTTTGAAAGTCTGCGTTTCGTGTTTCATCAATGTAGCCATTTCGATTCGTATTATTCTAAAGAAACCAGCAATTATTCAACGCGGTGCAAGCGGGGTAGAAAGCAAGGAAGAAATGTTGCTAAACATGGGCAAAATTGACAGGAATTAAATAGCTGCACCACACTGCACGAGATCGCATGAAGAAAAATAAATACAAACGCGCACGCAAGACAAACCAGCACCTTCCGGTTTCCCTTTTCTCTTCTCCAAATAGCAAAAGTAGAAACTTACGTCCAAAAGTTTATGTTCGTGCTTTGGTAATGCTTCTCCATCTGTTTGTTCTTCAGTGATCCCGTCAGCAGAAGCGCATTTCGAAGTGACTTCAGTCAGACCATTTCCATCGGAAGAGACTTTATGGCCGGTCTCTAGTAATTCCGCGCCGACTTCTCCGGCTTCGAGGTCTTTTTCCTATATGCATAAAAAATGCATCAAAATCTCTTAGTCACTCTTCAAGACAGAATTTAATGTGAATCATGAGGATAAAAGATATTGTAAGATTGAAATAAAATTCAGCCTTGAATGAGCATCAGAGTCTTGATCTTGGGAGAAACACTCCTTTGAAGGTTCACGGTCTACCGATTTAATTACGTTGACAAACGTGAAGTGCGCACATCCGTTAGGTTTAGGCCAAGATTTTAATGGGTGTGCTGTCAGTGTCGTAACTTGCGCAATTAAACGAATACGACGTTCTTTGTGCTTGACTAAGTTTTTTGGCCGTTTTCCGTCAAGAGAGAAAAGGAATACTCCTCATTGTCATTTCATATCACAGCACGCCATGTGATACCATAAAGGTGCGGAAGGTAACCCTTTAAATATATATATTTTTTGCCGCATCCCAACTACTCACTCGTTTGAATTGAGATAAGCAATAAATTGGCGACGCCAGATAGCCAAAATCCTTGGGAAATCACATTTGTAGATGATGTATTTCCTGTTTTGTGGCCATCCAACATTTTTCAAAAGTCTACTGAACAGCTCTCAACTGAGAACGGAAACATAAACAAGCTGGATGCATTGTGATCGTTTCGTCGGTCGTCATTTTATCCATCTAATTTTTGATCACAGAAACGATTCACAAGCAAAATCCGATGTACATATGTTGGGCCGAAGAAAGAAACAGATTTGGGTTCTTCTTGATAAAGGGATGTCTTGCCATCAAGCAGCAATTTGCAAAATAAAACAATAAATTACTGCTGACTCTCGTCAGCCAATTCCAGGAACGAGAAGCAATGCAATCCTTTCACTCTGAACACGCACTGTGTCGTGTGACCTCGTCTGCCGGCCGTTTCTCTTTCTGACACTGCTTTCATATGTGTGTGTGTGTGTTTCAGAAACTTGGAAGTAATAATTTGGTTAAAAGCAGTAATTTTTACACCTCATTAAACATTTGTAAAGTTACTCGAGGAAACATGACGACATAATGGCAAATAACGACTCCGACTTTCCCTTTGCAGTGAAAGTCAACACAAAGGGGATATATCGCGTTAGCGAATCTGTCCCGTCCTTTCAACACGATCCACATTTTGTACATCGTTGATGTTTCTTTTCAGAAGCGGTTTGATGTTTCACACGCACGTAAGATACACGGGCAACTTTCTTTTATGAGAGCGCAAGTTAGAGTTTGGAAGGTACCATGTCTACATTGCGACAGTTTTTAATCCGAATCCCCGAATCACATTTGTCGATAATACCCACCGATGCCTCACTTACTGCCTTCTTAACAGCTTTCTCGAAATCAGAGGAATTCTACAACCGTCATAGATGCCAATATTTAATTAAGGCCTAGAAGGGTTCAAATGTTTGCCCGTTGCAGTTTCTTGTCCCTCAAAGATAGATGTCAAGAACAGAATGGGGAAGACCCGAAAAGAGATAGGGCATAGGACATCATTCCAGTCAAGCCCGATGCACATAATTGTCACCAAAATACATCTAAAAAGGCCTCCTCACCTACACGAATGCACTCATGCTTTCGCCTCAACTCAAAGACTGCAGGCCTCTGCACTGTCCGCAACACGATTTTGAGCATCTCATGAAAGGAGATTGTAATTCTCCAAATGCTACGCGTGTCTTCAAAGGTCAGGTGAGTCAAGCGACTCGTTCTCAGAAGTACAATCTCCAGGCACATCAAGTCGAAGTTCGATAATGCTAAGCCAATGTAAAGCGTTTGCATCCTTGTTGTCTGTCGTTCGTTCCAACTTAATCTTACCGTTTTATTTAGGAGCAGTCTCATTGTGCTTACATGCTCATATTAAGTATTAATTTCATGTTTAAAATTATTTTTAATGCCTTGTGCCTTGTAATAAAAAGTTGACTTTCGTACTAATTGAGTTGGATCATTTTGTACTAAGCGCTTGTTTGTAATATCACGGGCTTTCAACCAAAGTGGAGTGTATCAAAATGTGAACTAAGTATCAGTAGACTGCAAACAGCCTTAATCTCTAACGGGCTAAATTATTAAATGGAAGTAAATATATGTATGCATTATGATACAGAGATCCTAAAATTATGCTGAAGGTATGCAAAGTCTTAAGCAATTTTGTAGCTTCTCACTCATTCTTCTACTTTTCCAATCCTGCGTTTTTCATAATAAAATTAATTAATAAAGCCTGGCCTCTTATGCAATTACAGAACACGCTCATTGCTTTCTCTCGTGCAGTTTTAAAAGGTAGCCGACGAAACACAGAGTAAAATCTTCACTTGGTTGCTCCCGCATGATCTCAAGTTTCTTGTATCGATTTAGTAGTGAGAGAAAAATGCAAATTAGATCACAAACTTTTGCATTTGCTTAACTTGTACCATATTCAAGTAAGTTCACTAATTGTAAACAGATAAGCTTGACCTAATTTATTACACCACGTGTAATTCTAGCTAGCAAAGTAGCTCAGTCAAAAAAATAGTCTCAGGTTTCCCTTAGTAGAATGATTTAAACGAAATTAACCACATGCTTACTTGGCCAGGGTCCATACAACTAATATCCTTAACATTTGCAAGTGTCGTGGAGTCGACCTGTTCCCTATTGCTCTATTGCTGGTTGCTTTGTTGTTCAACGATGCAATTCCTTCCATTTTGCTAATTTCATGAAATCTGTTTTAATTTTACCTTTCAATCCGCTCTCCACTAATTAATGCCGCATCCTAATTATGTGACGTGAATGAGAGGCGGTGGTATGGCATCAAGGATGAATGAGCACAACACGCATTATGTCGGCTTGTCCAAATCTCGCAACAGTAATTTTGTACTGTGTGTCAGAATTTGATAGTTAATTGTCCGTATGATATTTTGTGAGTGGCATGTGCTTTTCACCGGCTCTCCGCTGGGCTCATTAATTTTCACTTTGTCATTGAAAATTCATCTGCTTGAATTCTTCCCTTTGTATCGCACTGAAATTCAACAAGCGATCTCTTGATTTACGCAAAACGGATTCCTGGTGTTTGATATGAGCAAAACAGGTATCGATTCCTGGTTGTGCGAACTACAAACTGTGCATGCTGAATTGCCTTGCCTGAAGTCTAGACGGTGATTTATCTGAATTCATGATTGTGATTCGCACAGTTTTGGAGAAACAAAGTCACCTGTCAAAAGTACAGGTTCCCATTTCTCAGAGCAAATTCGGTCCATTTGTCATTTCATTTCAACCTTGGCCTTTGGGACTTTAGGCCTTCGATTTGGAAGGCATGATACTATTTCGGAGTGAAGTGCAATATCTTAAATGACAAATTACAGGCTGATGTCTGCCTGGGAGTTCATTCTTTCTATTGCACTCTTGTCTAGTGCTCTTGTATCTCACCTGTGCATTTTTGGCTGTTCGCATTCTCTTCTGGAACAGTTGCAGAATTGGAGTAATGAAATTTTTCTCAATACTTGCAGCGTTGGCCCTGACAGCAGATTCAGACTTGTTCCCTGCAGCAGTCTCCTCAACTTGCTCATCTTCGCTTGGCTTTTCTGACTTCTTGGTGTCTTTTGGGATGCCATCCTCCGGGATGTCGAGTATAAGAGACACGGGCTCCACGTTCTCGGACTTTCCATTCTGGACAAAGAATACATTGAGGGCATTTATCACATTGTTCTAATCAAAGGAGCGAGTGGTGCAAGATGATCATTAAAGTAAAAGCTTAATTTGTGGAGAACCAAGGTAAGGAAAATCAAACAAAGAAATCTAGGTCAAATAACGAAACTCAAAATTCCGATTCTGATAGCGTAAACTCTGAGCTAACTGAGACTGCGACTTGTATCTCATCGTTAGTTTTTACGGTTTCATGAAGAAGGTCCTCTTTGTCTTGAACGACGGAGGCGTCAAGCCGTTTCTTACCATCTCTTCAGACCATTAAAGCATGGAATTAAATAAGAAGTTTTTATTTTACGAGTACACATGTTTGGCAAGGAAGGCACGGTCTGCTAAGAAATCGCACTCGTAAAAGAGTTTTTATGAGTTTTTCAGACAACAAATTGCGAGTGTCGTAAAATTATTAATAGCAACCGCTTCATGTGCAGGCTCAAACTTAAGCGAAATGGACTCATTATAATTTAAATCTGTTCTTTTAATGGATCGAGTCATAAATTTCATGCACATGCTCAGAGTGCCTAGTACAATGTAATTATCAAATTAATACATCCCGAAATTACATGTGCCTCACAAACTCTGGCGCATACATCAGTCACTGTCATCGTAAACTTCCAGATTACGCGCCCATAAATATTTTCCTGGCACATATTCCCTGAACTCTTGTGCGGATGATCTTCGGCTTTGAGATAAAAACATCATGTACAGATGGCTTGAAGAACTCAGCCTTCTAAGTCGGAATTCCGGGCTACATCAACTTTAAGTTGAAGAAAGTCATGTAGAATTGGACCATAAAACATTAAAATTACTGAATCGTGATCGTGACGCAATGATATGCTTTACGGTGGTTAAAAACCAAGCAACTTCAGGCTTTTAACTCCTTTCATGATTTCATTTATGTCCGCTAACCTTACATTATGCAAAGAGTCCATGAATCCATGAAATGCAGATTTACGAAGAGTCAGGATCACGTTCAGTGATCATAACTCAAGATATTAACAGCCTTTCATCCTAATGTTCCCCTTTGTTGCTCCAAATTATGGCCATGAACACGCATTAACGTTAAGACCAAAATTTTATGACTCACAGCTAAAACGCATGTAAACACGTAAGGAAATCCATAAAGCAGAACAAATTGTCCGGGCATGAAAGTGCTCCGTGTCTTAAAACCACGACAGTTGACAAGAAATTACGAACGCTAAATTCTTAAAATGACGGCCTGCGTGGGTTCTCAAACATCGTTGATTGTGGCCACGGAATCTGTAACTTACCCTAACCCAGAACAAAAATCATCACTTTTGGTGGATCATCGTCTCAAAGTTAAGAGCTTCATTTAAGACTTCAGGCTCAGTTTTAAGAAATTCTAATTCACGCATGACACGCTAATGTAAATCTCATGCCAATCAGTTCAAATGCGGATCATTCATCCAAGCTCTTTAATTCAATAAGCCGGCAAGTTTCGATGACGCAACTGTGACGCTGGACTTGTAAAAGAATAGACAGAAGTTGGAGCGGTGTGATTAAATGTTCAAACAATATTATAGCACTCGGAATGAAACCTCCGTACTCACCTTCGTCATCATCATTAACGAACTCGGAGTGTCGCGATTGAAACTGAAGACTCTTCTGAAGTTAATCCATTTGGGTGTTGAGAAAGTTGTAATGAATGAGGAGTTGTGAGTCGACGACGTGGAAGTGTCTAGCGAAGTTGGTTTATTGCTCACCACGGCCGCCTTTGTTTCTCCAGTCTCTTGATTATTACCGCTTCCACCTTTTGACTCTTCTTCATTAGATTTTAATTCAACCTCGACTGCGACCTCCGCAGACGGTGACTTTTTTTTGCTTTCTCCAATAACTTGTGCGGTGGTCGCGGCAGGAGGAAGAAGTTTCTCCTTGGCCAGTTCATCATCTTCATTTTCACGGACACTGTTCTCTGCCGTTTTCTCCTTCTGTGCTTTCTTCTCCTGTGGAATTATTACAAGATACCGACCTCAATAATTACGCCTTAATAAAATGTATTCACAAGAAACGGTATATGAAAATCCTAACAATTTGATTGACTTCGTGTTTCGTTCGACGAAATCAAACCACCGCGTGATCAAAGAAAATGTTTCGTTAAAGTTCAAAGGAGAATCAAAATCACAGAATATCGAGCGCTGTGGTTGTTGCTCGGTTGCTTTACCTTCACAGCTTTCTATAGTTGGTCTGCATAAGTGCCTGGCCAGACGATGAAATCAATTTCGAGCGAAAATGCGTTATCGCTTGTCATATAAAGCAGTAGCAGCAGCTTGCTGTTTCTCAACTCACGCTCTGCTGGGATTTCCATTCGCTCCGCTCTAACCTTTTTCTCTAATTGCATTGCGAATTTTCTACCGTATTTCCTTGGCGTTTGATCTAATTTTCTTATGTTTACTCTGCATTAACCTCAATTCATGGCTCATCACAAGCGGTCTTTAGTTCTCGTAATGGCCAACACATCTGCTTCTCCACTTGCTCGTCTTGCTACATGACACGAAGTCAATTCTCTGTTTACGACTTCTGGCAGACTATTACCGGGCGTGAGGATGATGTCTATATATTTAATGTACTCTTTCGTGTGCTTGCACGTTTCTTCTTATGTGATTGAATACGGTTTGAGAAATCCGGCATCTTATACATGTTGGGCAAGTCAAAATCAGGATTGATTTGTGCTTCGGGATGAATGCACACAAATCTTCCAGTTCGATCTTATGTGTCCATCCAAATTCCCAAAAGAATACCTCTTTTCAGCTTTCGTGCCATTGAGGTTAACTCAAAGTCATCTAGCTAAGGTCAAAACTTTATGAACTGCGCGAAGCTACAATTCTGCCGCATTAGTTGGCGTGAGAATACGTACAAAATACGTGAGAACACGATTATGGAAGTGCTTTCGTAACTACCGAATTCTGATGGTTCGACGAAATGCTATAAATGCAATTATGAAGGAAATTTGATTTCCCTTTTACTGCTTCAACAGGTGTTCAACCGTTACAATTGGCGAAAAACTTTAGCACCCAATTTGAAGAGATTGAAAAACTTTGCGCAAAGCCATGCATATTCCAATTTCTATTTCCGAATTCGTTTTTATTGGAAATTGTTATCAATTCACAATTGCCGGCCGTAACACAACTTTGAAAATTTGTAATGGCCCGACAAAAGTCCAGAACTTTTGCTCTCAATTTGTGATTCATGGTCTTCCTCGTTACTAGCAGCAAACTTATTCACGAAATTGCAGGTCAGAATCATCTTTTAGAGCGACAATTCATCCCGCGCCGGTTTCCAGACTCCGCGCTGAGTCGAGTCTTGCATGGCGCGCAGTAGAAATCGGAAACCCACACACTAACCTATATTTGTCAATCAGTCTGACAGAGTATTATTTGTTTTGCTCAGATCTTTCTCAGAATGGGACGAGCAGGACTCACAACGAAGCTCTGTCATGGCCCCTGTGGACTTGCTACTGACAGTTTTGTCATCTGTTGAAGAGCTCTACTGCTCACATTCTGAAGATCATGACAAAGCTCGTATCTTGAATACTCGTAAGTCGTAATCTTTGCTCCGCATGAATTTATTACTAGAAATTTATGACGTCTGGCACAAACTTTGACCTTCGAGATTAACGTCATTAGAGTTTGTTTTTTAATAAATTCGGCCATTCTCCCATTTTGTTTGGTTGTGGCACAATTGAGTCATCCGGCGAGAGTCGCTTCCAGATGACTACGCAAATACTCAGAATTTATTAGGGTAATTTCTATTAACCTGTCATATCCATTAGAATTAAAGTCCAACCGATGCATTAAGAATAATTTATCATCTCGATTCTCATGTGTCTTTCCTGGAAAATGCGTTAATCCAGGCCAGTGTCGCAGGTTGAGACATGTGCGAGATTTTTGTCGGATGAATTATATCCTCTACAGCCTGGCCTTTCAGGAATGGAGAATGGCACAAAGGTGGTATTTTGCTTCCAAAATGAAACGGCCGACAAAGCACTGCAGTTACATAAACATTTCATTACTACTCACCTTGTTATCAGATGAAGATGATTTCTCAGTGAAACTTTTCCTCAGAATTTTTGATATTTTAATGTTGAACACTTGTTTTCTTCCACTTGTGGCCTTTGGCTTTGTTGTTGTGTCTGCGTCTTCCGACTTGCCATTTCTCAACGGAGTCTCGCTTTCATCACCTGCTGATGTTAATGCAGCCTCTTCCTTTAAACTTTTCGTCTGTGTTTTACTGCCACCACACCCATCCTTCTTATCTTTATTCTCATCTTCCTTCTTTTCAACACCACCACCGTTGACTTCTCTCATTCCAACTTTCGTGCTCAATTCTTGTTGTTCTTCCAATTCAATTTCTAACTTGTCCAGGCTCTTTTCAGCCGTGGCCAGCGGAGCATGCTGACTTGAATCAACAAGACCACTCATATTTACTCCTGTAATGGTATTCAGGCTTCAAGTCGAGGAGCGCGTCGTCGTGGAGCTAATAATTTTCCTTTGTCTATTCTCTTCGCAGTCCAGCTAACAAACCTCAAGTTTTGCAGGCCACTTTCCTCGTTGGTTTCTACACGCACTTGTCTATTCTTTTACACTTGAACAATCAAAGTTTAAACTTTTCCATTCTTCTTTTCATCTCCAGAAATCCTTCTTTCGCTGTCTCTTCGGGCCTCTTTGGTTTTAATTTCTTTCACCTCCAAAAACTTTTTCCGCCAAAGTTTTACTGCTCCGACGTGATAGCTTATCTATGCAAATAGAAATCATGAATAATGTTAACGCAGTGTCACTCAAACTTGTGCTAGTTCAGTCCACGTTTATTGACGAACCGCAGTTAATTAAATGATGCCAGAGATTCGTAACGGTGGTGATACTCTTGCCTACATTAATTAGTTCTAATCACTGCGCTTGAGAAGCGTTGAGAATTAATTTCATTTGCTACGCTGCGATAAACAACCAAATAGGAACTGAGACTGAGAACGATCATAGCACAAGCACAAGCTGGATGCATTGTTGAGGCGACGAGCTGCGACCCTTCCGCAATTGCTGAGCTGCCTGTGTGCAATTCTGGCATGAAAGATTGAATTAAGGCTAGATGAAATGAAAAGGGAGTGAAAGTGTTTGCTGCTGCTGTGGTTATTGCAACGTAACAACAAACAATCCATTACGGGTTGAGTGTGATTTTGAACATGATTTTTGATCGTCACGATTAGCCATATTTTAGGGGAAAGAAACAATACGCTACAAGCGAGGCATAGAAAGTTGGTCTCTCTGGCCATACCATGTCAGGGTCCATCAATGTAATAAAAGTAAATGTGACTCTGCAAAGAAACACAGCACGGCAACTACGGACGCATTTGTAGATTGAATTTATATGACTCAGTCGGTCGGTTCGAGATCGCGTAATGCCATGGAGGATGATTGAACGGGTTTTTCCCTTTCTGCATTTATCAAATGTAATTTCTCCTTTTGCATTTGCTCTCCACTTTTTATAGCCGATTGAATTCATGGGCACAGAGACGCGGGGAGGGACGTGAATGGTGGCGGAGAGGAAAGGATCGTTCACCATAACTACGAAAGCCAGCAGCAAAAACTATCAAATTTAAACTTGTGTAATAACCCAAATAGCATTAAAGCATTCGTACTCGTACAATGCACGGCGGACCGACAGAGCACAACAGGGACGGAGTGTGAATGAATGAAGGGAAAAGTTTTATTTTTATATCGCACGTTCGTTCATTGATGCTCCTTTCCGAATCCTCCTCTTTGGCCAAGGCAAAGGCATTCTGTTCCACCGAACCGGCACGGCACGGTAGCATGAGACTTGACATGTCCCAATGATGTCCCATTATCCAGCCAAAACATGAGGATTTTCCCACGGGTACGGGAATTAGACACGGCGCACAGTGGATTTGGGTTTTGATGCACATAAAGTGAATACAAAAATGACGTAATAAAGCGCATCAAGATGCAACAATGAGACTCGCCCGTATTAATGAATATTTAAAGAGGGCACATAATTTTGCTTGCACATTCAAAAACCTAATGCTCACATGTCACAAGGCAAAACAATGTTCAACAAGTACGGCGGTCCAAAATGACCGGAATGATTGAAGACATGGACGGATAGATGAGGCAAAAGTTACGCGTGTTTTCATAAGACAAATGTAAACACAGAAAGTGGTAAGCGAGTAGCGCGGGTCGGGAGAGAGATCGACCCTCCACATTTCGACTTGGCACAACGAAAATATTATTCAGGTGCGATGGGCGATTGATGTGACAGGAAATTCATGTTGACGTTACCATCAATCATGCAGGGGCACGGGAAATCGGTAGCGTACAAAGTTCTGTTTCTGGCAGTTTGCTTCTCTCTGTGCCAGACAGGAGCCCGGCAGCTCACTTAACGAGTATGAAAGTAAAAGTGTAAAAATAATGTCGCGTCACTTGTACAGCAACAAACAACAAACCATGTGTTGTCGCACAACCGCCAATCTGCATTCAAGTTCCGTATTCAGATCGTAATGGTCAATAAAAAGGCAATTTCATAGGGAATGCTTGCGTCATGTAATTTTCTCTACGCCGAAGTACAAATACGCATTGATTATGGTAATTACTCGACCAAGTACGCACGAGAGGACCGGAAACGCTACAAATGAACTGAATTAAGATATATGCGGTGGGGTAGCATGTTAAGAGGTATTTGTTTTGAAGGGCGAGAACGACAGAAAGTCGCGACCGTGGCCGTGGCCGTGGTCTGCGTTCTCGCGACGTAAATTGAATTCAAAGCAAAGAGACGTGCACCTAGATCGTGTCCTGCAAGTTCTGGTTCTAAGTGTCTTCACGTTAAATTACTGGTATATTAAATTATAGGCCTAATTCCATTATACCACAATTTAAATCACTTATGACTGCATGCGTCTGAATTTAGTCAATCTGGCCTTACATGAATCAGCTTGCCGTAACCGACAGCGCTGGAACTCTTGCGCTATTCACAAGAATTGAATTAAGTAATGTGACGAAGCGAAGAAGCCAGACAATTTTACGAGCTTTTTATTCATCACTGAAACCCCAAAATTCTGTCCCAATGCTGAGTTTTAATGTACTTTTATTGAATGGACGAAATATTCTCAACTCTCGTACTTCTAAATTGAAATAAACTCTATTTGATCTCATAGCAAAAATTCTTGCTATTGTGCCCGAATGCTCTGCAACACTACCACGTCATGAACACGTAACCATGGGCTGTACATTAAAAAAATGAAGCAGAACAAATTCTTCCTACCTGATTCTCGAATTGATGGAGCCCTGATTCCATTTTTGTCCTTATTTTTCGGAAAGATGTAAACAAAAATGTAAACGTGAAAAGAAACGACCGAAGCTGAAATCTCTAAATGCTTACGCTGCTACCAAAATGTTTATGCCTCTCTTTTGAGAACGAGAAAGGTTGGAGATTCTCATGCACGATTACCTCATCAGGCTCTCGATGAGAATGAGAATGCGGTTCCTGCGCTGGTTTGAGATCAGAATATTTGCTTAGGCTTCCATTGTTGGGCTTCTGTAGGAATAGAAACTACCTTCGGTTGGGTGCAAGCCGATACGTCTGAAAGCCCAAGCCGTGAGCATTAGAGGCCTTGGGTTCCTGAATTCTGAATGAAATGAAAACATGTCGTGGCCTTAATGAATGAATCATGTATGAAAGAAACGGGAAATTGGAACCAAAATCCACAGATGCTGGCTGTACTAGCTGGCGAGCACAGAAGTAAACAACGCTGCAACGCAAATGTTCTGCTTCGTGATTTTTATGTGAAAATACCCAAAACCAAAGTGCGTTAGAATGAGCTTAGCGGAGCAGAAAACTGGGTACTTGAAGCTGTGAATTCTTACAATGTCTGGACAAAATGCCTTTGATGGTTTCACGGCAGTGAACAGAACGAGGACTAGGAATGCTGAACGAGCTCGCGTAAAAAATAATTGGCCTTTCTTCTAATTGGACAAACAAAATCGACCAGAAGCACGAGTTAAATGTCACATCCTTTGACATTAGCCTCCGCCTTTCGAAAGGCGATGCTCGGCTAGGAAGGGTGAATGGGTTTGAAGTGCAAATGGAATGAATTAAGAATAAGGACTCAGTTATCTCGTAAGTCTTCTCCGTTGATCTCATCTCATTTCATCCCTTGACAAGTCGCCGAATGACAGAAACAGAGTGAAGATGCTCAAACTCAAAGAGAAAAGCTCCGACTCTCTGACAGGTATGGCAAGAAAATGTCTGAGGAAAGAGGAAGTCGAGCTCTTCCGAGAAAAGGTATACGATGCTGATGTTTGGAGTGGAATCATGGCCGTAGCTGTCTGCAGTCTGCTTCAATACACACGCACTGTACACGAATAATGCCTGACATGGAATGGATCAAGATTTGAAAAGAACAATAAAGTATAATGTTGTGCGAGAAAGCAGGAACAAGGAAGCGCATTTCTGAAATGCCTGTCTCAGGCTTTGATGACATCCAACGTGGATTCAGAATTCAGATAAACACACGCAACGAAATGGAAACAGTGTATCGAACGGAATTGATCCAAAAAAACTTGTGCCATCGAGCAATATTATAAAAATGGCATATATATTACATTATGTAGATTGGCAAACTTACTTCGACTGAGAGTTGGAGATGGACAAAAGTACACAAATACAGAGAAGAGAAGCCAGCAGAATTCAATTGATAAATATTAATGCAGTAAGCAGAAGCAGCAGTGGGCAAAGGAGACGCGTTTCCATTTTGCCAAAGTACAAGTTTATAGTCTCAAAGTTTTACCTTTCCGCAACTTGGGATCGAGCAACGAGTAAATCGCTCGCTGCTTTCTTTCTTTTAGTCTCAACGTTCGGTTCAAGCCTTACAGCTTTGTCGCCTGTTCTGCTTGGTGCCTGAGCCTGATTGTCAGTCCCACTCGATTGACAATACTCGAAAAGGGACAGTCTTGCAGTTGGACGTGAACTGAGTTGTAGCAGGAAGAGAAACAGTTGAAATCCCTCAATAGGCTGCAATTAGCAATCTATTTTACTATTCTCTAGAGCACTGTAGGGACAGACGGGCAGACAGCCGCGGACATGCACTTCTGCACTCGAATAAATACTCAACAACGTCAGCGGTGATTAATATTTCAATTCCACAACTGTTGGAAAAGGTGCTGCGCTGATGTTGATGGGAAGCACAGCTTGAGATCTTGTTTTCTCTCTGCTATTCTGGCCAATCTATTGGTAATTGAATGAGTGAACGGTTTACGATTTGATCGGATTGGTAATACTTTGCTTCGCCCCTCTTCTGACAAATTATTTGGTCTCCCGTGTTAATTTCCGATGAAGTGATGTGTTGGTCGGCGTGAAATGTGGAAATAATAAAGTCGATTTGATCTGTTCAGCTAATTGAAAAGTATGGTCATAAAATTGGCGTTTATGCTTTTCTCTCTGACTGTTTGCTTCACTGCACGGTTTCAGGCTTAAGTCCTTCCGCGGTTGACGCTTTTATGACCGCTACCCTTTCACAGAATGACAATAATGACTTTCTGCCACACTCGGTTCAATTAACTCGCAACTAGTCACTCTTCACTTTTGTTCCCTCTGCAATTCTGCTGTTTCGCTGCTGTTCTGTTTCTGCTGCAGAAAAAACTCACTTTCGGTTTCCGTAATTACAATTGGTGGCTCAACTTTCAACACTCAACTGTGCCGTGGTGGAGGGTTTCTCTATCAATTGCTCGAATCCTCGTTAAGGGCTATGGGTAGTCCAGGGGCCAAATCCTTTCAAGTTGTATCGTACTACTTCTGTGAGTATACCTTTCGCAAGAATCGCGGAGACGCTGGCAAGCTGACGGCATATGGTTTCAAACGAGCAAACTCAGCGAACCCTTCGCCCTCGTGAAATGCTACCGGAATAAATGCGACTGCCTCGCTTAAACTTGAAGACTTCAAACGATGTTTGCAGCTTGTGTGCTGGGATATTCTTAATTGTAGTACGTATGAACGAAGTGGAGTAAGTACTCCGATGACGAAACCTTCACGGGCTGTTGTAACTTAATAATGAACGAAAAAGTGAGACCAAGTTGACCGGCCGATCGTGAATAAACGAGAAATTGAAGTAGGCTAAGGAAGCGCGTACGGTATCAGGCCCAAATGCAAGAACTTAATGCGAGGCGATACATTCTGGTCCCAAATAATTTTAACGTGTGTTAATACAAAAAAGTACGTGCAAGTTAACCGTTTGTATTTCTCCTTTTAGGTACACAAAATACGCTCACGTTTGTTTCTTTCTCCCCTTCATAAATTTCATCTGTTGCGTTCTTCGTTTCGTGAGCAAGCAGCTTTTCGCATTTCAAACCCTCATCGCCTGCCCTGCAATGAATTATATTTATATCCGAGAGGATCTGCTGAGACTGGAGCAGTTCAAGAAGGATGGATACCCAAGCAGGATGGTTGGAAGGTCTTACACAAGTTATGAAGTACTCTTTGATGGCGTTAAGTATTGGAGATTTTAAGAGAGAAATAAATGATCATTCTCAGAAGATGTTAATACTCACAAAATCAAGAAATAAAGGAAACCATTATTTTCACCCTCCGTCTGATCCTTAACTCGGCGCGTCCATGCTACGTGGTCACAGCGCAGGCTTTCTCGTCTGCCCTCGTTATTGTCTTACCCTTCAAGAAGGCTGAGATTCGGGCTTCCATTGTTTCCAGCACAACAAGTCTGCTGGAGAACCATCTGGATGGAGGTTTGAACAGCTGAGCCGTTGTTGCAATTTCTCCGAGCGTAGTTTATGATTTCATGTTGACGCCAAGCACAGCGTCCTAGTCTCCGTAACAGAAATCGAAAGTCCGACATCCAATTATCAAAAAGTGTCCCGCAATAAGGGATCTGCCAGATGAAAGAGGTCGACTCGGTGCAGGATGGGGATTAAAAAATCATCAGCCTCAGCATCCATCGCATGCGACTCGGAAATTCACACTCATTTTGTCACACGGACACAGCTACTCGTCTCGTTTCAGCAGCAGCGAACCCCCAACTGCTTTCCTCTTCATTCATGGAATGGTCGAGCACAAGACCTCCTTTGTACTCCAAAATCAGAATCATGAGATCAACATATTTCAATTGCAAATCAGGACATCTTTCCCACCCAGTTATAACGCTATGGTGAGCAACCAAGTCCAATATTATTATGCAACAAAGAGACACGAGCATTCTTTTATCCGCTTAATCTCTCCATTATTTCCGATTCTCACATTACTGTGATTATCAGAGTGATAGTCGAGGCAGTAAACCACCAGCGTCAGCGTTCGATACGCAAGAGACGTGAAGCTCGTCAATGCCAAAGGAAAAGGCACATTGCACCGAGTGAAATCTGAAATCCTTTTTTATTGGAACATAATAAACTTATTCCAGTGCAATGGGTCCACACAAAAATGCTGGAATAATTTCCCATGAAGAATTGGGATATTAAAACCAATCCGTTTCACGGGAACTCAAATCAATAGACCGGCCCATTGCTTCACAAATCACAGAGTTCTACTTCGTCGAACATTTCGCATTTGCACTGGTTTGACGTGCATTGTAGGAAAATCACACTTGAGCTCCTTAAAATGTGGATCTCAAATGAGCAACATGGAATATTGGGTTAAAGTTGAATCTGTAACTAATAAATTGATACGCTCGTATTCATTTGTCCACTTTCTCTGCTTGGTATTATTTGAATTTGCACAAGAACTGCATGAAGAAAAGATTTACTGCTTCGGAGATAATTTCGTTATTTACTCGGTACTTGGAAAAGTAGTCTTATTTATCGAAGAATGATTAAACGTGCCATAGTTGACGTCTATTTCTTATTTACTCGCATCCTCCACTGCCACGCTCGCTCTCCTATCATTTATTTCAGCATAGTAGACTTGCTATTATGTCACACTTAATACCTCGGATTATTAGAATATGTGCGCCTCTCCCAACAATTCACCCTTCTCTCACTTTCTTCTTGTCGTGCAACGGTGGCAGTAGCAAGAGGACAGAGATTCCAGCCAGCAGTTTTGTAATTGAGAATGGGAAATCCAACATTTAGCTCGTCTTACTCCGGCTCAATCGAGACGATGTTCACTTCCACCGCCACATGAGTCCATCCGAATGGAAACACGAGATCCTGAAAGGATCAACCAGTCTAATGAAGAAGGCGAGCAGCGTGCGATTCTGTAAAGATATTAATCACTCTCCAGCCTAACCTCCTAAATCGAGACGGAAAAATTAATGCTTTCTGGGCCACCGTTACGGTCTTGCAGCACACAGTTATCGCCGATGCTCAACATGTTACATGAAACTGCAATGACGTATGCTAGCAGATAAAATGTCAAACGGGTGAGAAATTGTTGGGCATGTAACTGGAATTTACTTCTGTGTGTGTTTTATTTTTGCACTGCTACATTTTAACACGGAGACTCGATGTTCCTGAGCGTTTAGCGTAATTTTCGAGCAGCCGAGAAGAAACAAAGCAATAAATCTAAATAAAGCATTTCTATTATGATGGCCTGTTCGCGGCGGAGTTGTTTTAGGGTAACCTGATTCAATACAGTGTACGTGCAATAGGTAGACGAAATGTCGTCCATCGTTTGAGCCTTCATTGTTGTTAACAAATTATACTATTATGCATAAAGACATAAATCGTGCTCGCAGCGGGAGCTGCATTCATTAAATTGCTGCCCAGCAACGCCATGAAAAGGGAAGGGTTGAATCTAAAATTACAGGCAACGCATTGCATAAGCCTTGAATTAAGTTGATTTATAAAATGTTGCATTATACCACGTTTTAGTATTGTTGTCATTCTCTCTGGTCCGAGACGCATGGAACATCCAGAAATTATTGGAATACTTGAAAGTATCAGAGTACTCGTACATGAGCACAATGAAAAATGCCTCACATTTTAATAAGCAGTGAAGGAACCTTTTCTGCCTTCGAATAATGATGATGGAGGACCTGAGTTAAACTTTCATTCTCACTTCAATCGCCCGGCGTTGCTTTGCCAAGATTTTTATTCAACAACCCTTAACTGCGTGCATGACATGAAATGAAACCCTTAAAAATACGGAGACAGTGTCGTATTTATCAGAGCCACGACGCATGCTATGAGTAATACGGTCTATGCATGCAGAACAACAAATGAATTAAAACAGGAATGAGAAAGGACGGCAGAAATTCCACCTGGATACCAAAGTAACACCTGGAACTCGCTCACGAACCACATTTATGCTTCAAGAATTACGCAGCTCAAAGCCCTACTCCGACTGAACGGGAATGCGTGGCACGAGATGCGAGCTCTTATTTCGAAACATTTCTCCATTTTTGAAACTGCATTATTCATGGTATCAGCACTACTTCGGCTGTGGGCCGGAGTATTTTGTCCTTCGAGAAGCAATTCGACGTCGGTGGCAGATGCAAGAACTGAAAACGAATTGAGATTCGCCTGTGACTCATTATTCTGGTGACCTATATTTTAAGAAAAGGTAGCCACCACGTTAATTAGAAGTAATCGAATATCAACGCCCGACAATGGAAAGAAATGGGAACGGCCGAGCTCTAAAAGAATGGAATCGAGTTCACAGGAAAATTTCAAAGATCAAATGAATGAACTGCGAAGGGCGCACTTTCTGTCGCTTCATATGTTGTAGACAGAAATTATCAGCCTAACCATGCATGTATATTTGTACTAGACGCTTGACAAATTGGTTCCACGTGTAAGTTACTTAAATCTGTTTGAACCAAGCGCTCGGTGACTCACTAACGACATAGCCAAATAGAGTAAAGGCTATTTCGGGCTCAATTTTTCACATCTTGAACAAAAAGATTATTTCATGGTTAAGATGACGCGATCTTTGCGCTCTCGTTTTAGAAAGAAGGGATGCATTTCATATCCGAATTTTGGGTGCTTCACAAATCAGTAAAACGGATAGCCAAAAGGCAATTAGCGAAAGGAAAAAACATCGGGTTTTATTGCAGAATACGGCCTTCCACAAATTTGGGCATATTCTGACTCTACCAAATGCACTAAATCCGTAGAATGGCAAGCAGTCCAGACATTTTGAGAATCCCAATTACCAGCCAAGCACCCGTTTTGGTGGCGTCCAACAGTTGGGGCAAGACGACACACTTGATTCTATGAATCAATTAAAGCATTGAAAGGTTGAATTAACACCTCAGCTCAGATATTTTCGTCGGTATTCATTCAAGCTTAAAAATTCATTTGTCACTTGTGTATGTGGCCTGACCAGTCACGCTTTTGTCAATGGCCAGACTGGCCACAGTGAGCAAGGCAGATTCCTTGTAACCCATATTTTATGTGATGCACTCAAGGAATTGAAGAAATATACCATTTTTATAGTAACTCATGAGCAAGTCGGCTTGTGATGGGATTCTGTTTAATTTTAGCTGATTCTTGGAAGGTTGTAGTGAATGTGACTTGGATCAGGGGCAGTCTACACAATGCGAAGTGCAAAATGCTGCTTGGACTTTTTAATATAGAGTTTATGACAGATATGAACATGCAGGCTTAGGTGACATGTACCTGTGAAGTGTGAAAAGGAGTTCGACAGTGTGCACTAGGAATCAAGGTTGACACTTGTCACTTGTCGCAGGGTTGCAAAAAGGGAAAAACAGTATTGGCAAAAGGTCCATCTCATATCATTGGAAGATTAGCCATAAAATTACAAATCTAACCACCAAACCCCAGCCTTGAAGCAAAAGAGTATCTTCTCAAGGGGGAGGCTTCTTCTTGGTCAATAGCCGATGAGTTTAAACTTGGCGCCTTATTCTGTGTTTTGATTTTCAATCGTGATCAACAGCTTCATCCAGCACCTGATTTGGCAGACTCGACAGCATGTTCAGCTCAAAATCCGGCAGCAAACCGAAATTGAATGCATATAAAGCATACTTCCAAGACTTCGAAGACGACACTGATTGCGAGACGGACTCAGGCTGGACAAGCGACTCTGAAGAGGACTCCGAGTCGGAAAAAAAACCTGAGAAAAAGCCGGAGGAAGAGACTTTGGACGACGCAGCAGGGGAGTTGAAGAAAAAATAATTGAGTAAGTAACCGATATTAAATTCTGTCGAGATTAACTTTTTTTGAAATAATTGTTAACATAATCAAGCGTTTCACCTTGGATTAATTCATATTTAACTTGTCACTCATGACAATCACGTAACGTAAGCGAAATACGGATTAGAATCACGTTGCCAGCCGCGCAGCTCGCGTCTGTATTTGAAACCTCTCACTGCGCCCCAGGATCAGGACGCCTTTTGCTACATAAAACCCCAAGTCGCAGTTTGCTATTGCCACAGTTGCTGACATCTGTAACTTGGGCGCGCAGGCTGCAGCGACTGAAGCAGTACCAAACTCAGTCACAATTCTCCAGCAGAGCTAGCAAGCATCAATTAGCTTGCTCTGCGCTGCTGCAGCAATCATTTCATTTGTAGTCGTTTGGCATTCGCAATAGGCAATTGCAGTGCAGTGCTGAGCGAGATTCAGTTTAAACTAAGCTGTATTCTGGACAGGAAGAAAAGAATAGAATGTTGGCACGGCAGTTGGTTTGTCCAGTTGCATTTTTAATTTTTTATATCACAATCTCCCAGTCCACGTAGTTTAATAAGTTAGTCGTTGTTATCGTTACCGCACACTCACAATTCCTAAGATTTATCAGTTTTCGGAAGACTCAACACTTTGATATTATTTTTGCACACTACTTGTAGATATTTAAATACATTGCGTAACGCGAGCATCTCGTCTGTTAATTTACAATTATTCCTTCAGTCAGTGATAGCCAACTTGTAGATGGTTTGTAACGTCTCATTTTGTACAAGTGCAAGTGAATTCCTCAATTAATCAGAAAATTGCACGAGCTTTGTACAGGATAGGTAGGCGAATTGTAATTGCAAGTTCCTGTTGCAAAAGTTTGCATCACACGATTCCAAATTCACGACGAAAGGCTGAACAAACACATTAACATTATTTTTATACTCTGAGAAGACGATCCGACATACGAGTACAATAAGTTAAGGATGGGTCAAACTTTATCCGAACCTGTTACAGCGAAGGAGTCGTCGAGTGTCCAGAACAGCGTGTTCAAGGTAAGTCAAATTCTTTATTCAAGTATGTAAGCTTGCAATCAGTCAAAGTATTGCAGTTTTTCCAAGTTTTCCTTGTTGGATGGGCTTATAACGCTAATAGTCGGTCTATTGAGAGTATATTAGTAATAAATATGTATTACCGAGAGGACAATCGCACTAGAAATAGGCCAAATTCAGGTTCATTTAGTTCAGAGTCAGAACCAGAGTCCGCAAAGTGCAATATAAATGCTTTAATGAAGATTACATGAGTTCATTACGCGTGATTCTTCAGTCTCGCGTCTCATTCGTGACTTTGAGACGCAGACTGAGAAGAAGCTTGCTATGAATTCAGTAATTCAGACAGTTTTGCTTTAGTTCTAATTTCTAATTCTTGAAATGAACTGATAAGCAATCCAAGTAGAGGTGTTGATGTATCCAAGAGTCTGATGACGTAGATATAATGTAGGCTTTATTTATATTTCCAATTATTTAGGACGATCGTAAAAGTTAATTAATTCAGGGCGCACGCTTTAACATCGCGCTTTGTTGTTTTCTGAGCCTATGGTCGTCATTTTCTGTGGTGTTTGCATTGTAGTCACGAGACCATGAGTATGGATCAGGTTGTCAGTTGTCATATATGCTGGTTAATTGATGATGATTGAAACATGTAAGAGTTAATTAAAGTATGACGATCCGTCACAGCAGACTGTTCAAAGCATTTGAGTTTTTATGGCCTCTGTTCTGCAATCGTAAATTGTCATCATGACATCGCGAGATGAGAGGATAGGGCTTGTGTGATTACGACTGGAACGTCAACTAGTTGACCTTCTTTCCCCTTTGTGACAAAGCTTCGTGTAGGACTGTAGGATGTGAAGCCAAAGAGCTTGTACTAACTAGATAGGCTAGTCGTTGTTTAGATATGCGAATTAGCTGACACGTGAGAGATAAGTATAGCAATTCCAGGATGTAGAGAAACACGTCAACGTGTCCACGTGGCTAATGATATTTAAGATATTATCGATAAATAATTTGGCTGATGTCGCCCGCCGATTTTATTTAAAACGATGCTCTAATTGAAATAAAATAACGAATGCATATTATAAATTTGCAAAATTAGGTTGGCCTCAAAGATCAAAGGCTGAAAATAAACTAGCAATAATTAAAAATACTTTCATTTGCTCAGATTAACTAATTTGTAATTTTAGGTTGGTTCCAGCTGCATGCAAGGATGGAGAGTGACCATGGAGGATGCACACACTCACATTTTGTCGCTCCCGGATGATCAGAAGGGTAAGTATTCTCGCTGTATGACAATTGTTACTAGATCCGGTTATCTAACTTCGGCTTAATTATTTCATTAAAGCTGCGTTCTTCGGAGTTTACGATGGACATGGAGGTAAGTCTTGAGTTCTGGTCCCATTAACCACATGACTTCGTTACGGTGAGAAATAAACTAGTTTCAATTATTTTTGTTACAGGACCCAAGGTTGCACAGTACGCTGGTCATCATCTTCACAAGTTTCTGGTTCAACGGCCTGAGTACTCTCAAGAGGATATTCCTACGGCTCTCCGTCAAGTAAGACATTTCTTCTTGTAACTAGTTTCATGTTACTAACTCCCGGTCTTCTTCCCTTAGGGTTTTATGGAATTCGATGCCACCATGCTGAAAGATGAATTGATGCGTGATGAATTGGCTGGCACAACTGCGGTCACTGTTCTGATTCGTGATAAGCAGCTCTATTGCGTACGTACATAATATTAAAGTTATACTCACTTGAATACCGAAAAGCTGCCAAGCGTGTAGCGGAATCTTGATTCGTAACTTTATGGATGCGTAGGCAAATGTTGGCGACTCTCGTGCTGTCGCAAGTATTGCTGGAGCTGTTGAGCCGCTTAGCTCCGACCATAAACCGAACAATCCGGAAGAAGCCACACGAATTCAAAGAGCCGGTAAGATTTGTCTTGTCAAATGTTTTAGTTATAATCTGGACTGTTACGACTATAGTTTGTACGTTTGTTTGATTAATGAGCCCCGAATTTTTGCGTTCAGGTGGTTGGGTTGAATATAACAGAGTGAATGGAAACTTGGCATTATCACGGGCACTCGGAGATTTCGTTTTCAAACGAAATGCTGGCATGTCTGCAGAGGAACAAATGGTCATCGCGCTGCCAGACGTTGAGGTCAGAGAGATCAACGACGACTGGGAATTCATTTTGCTGGCCTGTGATGGAATTTGGGATGTCGTTACTAACGAGGTACCAAATAAACCAAATATAGCATTAACACTCGACACATAAAACGGTCAACATGCTTGTAAGTAAATTTGTAATAATTTTATAACTTCCAGGAAGCAATCGAGTTTGTTCGTCGCAGACTGAGCATGCGTCAGGAACCTGAAACTATTTGTGAGGAACTGATGACAACTTGTCTTGCTCCTGATTGCCAAGTAAGTGTCAATCTGACCTGACAGGCATTTACATATATTTCATAGTTTAGAAAATATGTTTCTATTCTTATTCATAGATGGGTGGGCTCGGTTGTGACAACATGACGGTAATTTCCATTCTATTACAATTTCAGCCTTTAATTAAGAATGAAATATAATTCCTTGATTTTTTCTAAAGGTCATTCTGGTCTGTCTTCTTAATGGAAAGTCGTACGAAGATCTTTGCACTCGAGTCGCATCAACTCTTAATCAAACAAAATCATCACCTGAATCGTCAAGTGGAGACGGTGAGTCAGAGGAACAAGGCTCAGCTTTCGAAGAGCAAGTCCTGGATGAGTCAGATGAGGGACAGTCTAGTCCTTCATCCGACGTCGTGGACAACAAATGAAGAGGGTTTTACGTTCAAAATAGCACACCGCAAATACTGTTATAGGGAGTTGAGACTCGATTCAAATTTAACGATTCATGTTTATCCTGTTCAGACGTTAGCGCTTGCCTACAGATTCAGACCTGTCCTAACCCTTCTGCTCAATCTTTCAGATTGATTATGATGGCCCAACGTTTGTTAAAATTTAAGTAAGGATCAAAGCGCAATCTCAGCATGACAGTTCGTCTCTGTACTCGGTATTATACTAGTGTAAGAACGGTCAGGCGCGTATAAGTTGTAGCTTGAACCTAAGGTATTTCTTATTTCTGTTTGTAATTTCCTTCCTCTGCTAGGCCTCCCTACCTTTTAACGTTGGAACAAGAAACAAGTGGTGAGGATTCTGCTTCAGTGTGATTACTGGAATCCGATTGTCAATGTTTCATTTCAGTTATTTTAAGCATGCTTACAATATATAAAGCTAACGTGTGTCTCAAATAAATATAAACGTATACCATTCTTTTACAACTTCTAAGCGCTTTTGTCTTTGCCGTCGTAAAGTCCTCACTTTCCTATTTTAAGTTGCGTTTAAAAAAAATGGTAAACTACTCGAATTAAAGTTAATAAAGTAAATCATTGCAAGAAACTAATCGATTTGACCTTTTCATAACGCGACTGAACTCAATTATTTTGCATTGTTGTGATTTTAAAAGACTTTAGTACCTTCTTCCCCTTGGTTAGGAATTCACTTGCGATGAAAAATTCTGACCAAGCCACATAGAGATTAAGTTTATTTATGGACCACATTCGGCCGTACAGTTATACTCCAGGTTTAGTGAACTTGTTTAATGAAATTTCTGCAGGATGCTTTAATGGCAGGGAATTTCTGTTTCTAAAATATTACAAAATGATTCCTGCTTCTCACAAGCATGAAGGTTAGGCGCATGGTTTCCATTGCTTCAGTTCGGATTGGTTCTGTTGAAACGGAGTAAAGCTTGATTGAGGCGAACTTCTCTTAATTTTCAATGGAAGCATTGTACCAGTTATAAATTGTCTTCACACAAAGTATTACTACAATTAAGAGCGGCTCCTTATCATATTTGCATTATCTCATTCTCCTTTTCTTTAAAGATTGAATGATTTTGCCCGCAACACTCGAACGAATGATTTAGACGAAGAATGCATGGATGGAACATGTATCTCTATGTAGTACAACGTTCTTGCATATTAGCACACTAGATAATGAACTCGTTGTCTTTAAGGAAAATACGTTGTTAAACCTTTCTAGGAAACCACCGGCCAATACAAAGATAGCAAATATTTGACTGTGGGGGTAGGCTGTCGACAATTCAAGAAAATACCATGAAATCTTATCCGGTTGTAATCGGCCAATACAATAAGCTTTCTATATGTGTAGTGAAGTTTAAGCTAGTCAGTAAGCATAGGAATTCCGGATGAAAGTAATCGTATTCCGTTACAGAGATGAATAATAGTTAAATATTGTGAGTTAGCACTCGCTTGTGTAGTTGTCCATTGTAAAGGTAGACACAAATGCCAACCATCGTGTGTAATTGTATTTAATACGTAAATTACAGCAAGCCAAGTTAAATGTTGAGGCATAGTTCATTGTTTATGGTTCTAATTGAAAAGAGTACAACTTTACAACATATAAATGATACGATACAATAATTATTGAGCAGAAACTAAAACTAGAACTGGCGATACACCGGTGTAGTGTAGTGCTAGTGTTGCAAGCAAATACTACTTGAAGACTTCGGAAAGAAACAAACTTAACTGTAGAGTAGGCCGGCCGCGCATGCAGTCCATTGTTAGGAGTAGTTCTTAGAGTACGATACAATACACACGAGTCACTAGTTACGCCAAACTTATTTAGAGTAGTGCACCCAAATTTATATGACAGAATTAATATATTTTGAAATGATGGATGCTGAAATAATAAATCAGTGTGGAAAACCAATTCTTGCGTTCTCGAGTCGGGGAATGATTGACTGTGTCTTTATTATGCATACTTCGGAAGTCAGTTTCTCAGTTTACAGAATATTGACCTCAAGTACTTGAAATGATCAAGATCGCGCAGTTGCAGCGGTTGAGCGATGGTCTTTACAAGCAGCGATATTTTGATGATTCCGGGAGGCACTGCGCTATAAATAATGCAAAATTCAGAAAGGTTATAAAAGCACTTTATCATTTTCTTGTAAACGCGTCATGAATAATAGCTTAAATAAATCCGGAAAGATTTTCGAAACATATTGCCTTTGTTCTGCTGTTTCGTTGCAGTATTCTATTCTTGGAAAAACAAGTTTGCTGGAACTGGAAATGGACACACCACCGCAAAGGACCATGTTTACGTGCATTTTGTGTACATAATTCGAACTCCCTGGTAAGCTGAGTGTTGGACAGGCGCAATATTGTGCGGAGGCAAGCTGGAATTGATGCTTCTGTTCAGATGTTTATGAATAATGTATAACTCTCGCATTAACACAAAACATCAATCGACCAAATACTCTATATAAATAACAAATTCACTCACCTCTCAGAGCCGCCTGGACTTTCCTTCATCAAGGCGCCCATGTTTAGGCTGTGTGCGTGACTTGCCTTTCACTCTGCCCTGATTTTGGCAGAGTTCTTGAAATTAATTCATGCCAAAAAGTCGCAAATTAGTCTTTGCGACGGAAAGTTGTGTCTCTGTCCCAATACAGAGATGGACCCCGTATGTAATATGAATCCATGAATTTACTATTCTATTTCTATAAATCTACGAATTCTACTTCTCAGTGCCAGTGTTCGGTTTGTTCTTGGATCAAACTCAAAACAGGAATTGTGGGATTCCGGATTTACTCAAGCCATCACGCAACATTCGGAGAGGAGCCGGAGCCTGAGAATGAATATCAAATTTGTTTCCCAGAAATTGAAAACAAACGCGCACAAGACAGGCGACACTTTTATTTTTCTTTCCTCTAAAAACAAATCGATGCTCAAAAACCAAATCTTCCATTTTGTTCTGGAACGGAAGCGAATCGGAAAATCAAGACCCACGGCGTGCGTGCAGTGTGCAGATTTTCAGACCACCTTTTGTATTTGTTTGCTTTGTCTGAATAGAATCAGAGATTGACAAAGAGAGGAAGAGGAGAAGACAGGATATTGCATTTGTAATGATTATTGTACAAATAATCTGCTGGATTAAGCCAGACGTACTCCCAGCTCTTGTGTGAATAGGTGAAAGTGAAATGACATGGCACACATCGTTGCTTTAGAGTTTCATTTTCGCATTTTCTGTTCCAAGGCTCAAATGGTTAATAATGTAATCTGGGGACACTGCGATGCTTGTATTGCACAGGATTATAATGTGTGCTGTGCGACCGTTCCTCTTGTTGTCTCTCCTAATACGAACTGACTCTTTCTCCACGCTCTTCACTTTCTAACCACGCTTTATAATGTTTAAAGTCTCAATCAAATTGTATAGAATTCTCCTGGTTCCATGTTCGCATTCAGTTCTCGTATTTGGAGCAGAAAGGTTAGACGAAGCGTGCAAGTCAAGAAAATGAATGTGAACTGAAATTTCGTATCCACTTTCTCCACACTCGGTTCTGCTTTTGGCTTCCATTTGTTCTCCTAGCATCTCACTGTACCGTGCTATCATGAAGGCTAGCAACGTGATCGGAGCCCCAGTAGACGCTGATGGCAGCGGGACTTCAAAGCTTGTTGACCAATCTCACAATCGCAGTTGGCACTGAATAGGCTGAGAGACTAAAGTTGACGGGAAGGACGACTGGGCAACGACCAATGACAGTAACTGGAACAGGACTTGAGATTGCTCCAGGAGGCGAAGTGAGACTGGCGCACAAAAGACCCAGGGTAGCTGCCCAAGGCCGACACTGGTCCAGTGGGTGAGCCTGAGAATGCGGAAGTCAGTAAATTAGAGGACTGAACAAAAGACTTGACTTTTGCAAGGTTGAAAATTGAATGAACGTTTATTTCATGAATGTAGGTCACATTTATGACAAAGCATGAATTCAAGAAATTCGTAATTAGAGTAGAGTAACCTAAAATGATATGAATAATGAGAACTGGAATGGTCAGAAAGTCTCAATTTAGTCACAAAGTTAGAAACGTAAAAGAAAACTAGTGCTCAGAATTCAGATTATGCATAAAGGTAAATATCAAGTTAGAAATAGACATTGAATTAGGTTAAGTCGAGAACATGGACCGTAAGTCGGGAAAAACCAAGAACCTAACATGAATGTTTAAAAAATTAAAAGAAGCTGAGCATTAAAATTACGTAACGAGTACACGCAAGGAGCTGTACGCCGCTCAAAGCGAAGCTAAAAATATTACAGTCAAAGTGTACGCAAAAAATTACCTTTTACTAAAAACAGGAAAATAGTAACAAATCAGTGTCCAAGAGTACAACGTTTGAGTGATTTAGAAAGACAATGAACAAGGGAATAAAATGAAACATTAACCTCGACCTCAAGTGACTGATTTCAGAAGTTACGGGACATTAAAGTTAAGCATAAATTTACATGTAAAAGCATGAAGAAATAGCATAGCATGAACTCTCAACACTCACGTTCTCCAATTTCTGGCAACCTCTGCCTCAACTTTCTTCCATGCAGCGACACAGCCGCTCGTTCTGCCTTTGCAGTGCGCGCACTCCATTGTGCCAGCATGTACAAAATCAATACATACTTTTCGCGCAACATCACACATTCTGAACTCTCTCTGCTCAGAGAGTACGAAATCTGTACCAAGCAGCCTGGTGAGCGTGTCTCGCGATCGTGGTGGCAGAGACTGAGGCTCAAGCCAGCATTCCGCTCCAATATATTAATGCGATGTGAATGTGTGTGTGCCTGTGTAGGAACCACCTTATATGCTCATGTGCTGCTCCGCTTCGTCTTTCTGGGATTTCTCTAACTCGCCCAAATGTATCTATGAAATATAAGTACCAACTAAATGCACTTACACAAATGCGTCCACTGAAAGATCGTTTCTCCCAATTCGTTCTCTCGCAGCCTGCCTGCTTCTTCCTCGAGCACTTCGCATTTCATTTGCCCATGCTCTCCATGTGGCCGTATGTAGGTGAACTCAGGCAACACAGCTCGGCACGGCGGCACGGCTCTACCTTGTGCACGAGCCTGATCCATCCTCCTCCGGTCTCGTGGACCCTACGACGACTCCCGTGACTTTCGTTGTGCCTGCAACAATTCTGCCAAACGGGCTAGGAAGACGCTCGCCTAGACTCTCGTTCCATTTCTCGTTCATCGGCGCCACAGCTCACATACGGCTCTCGCTCACCAGTTGAACCGTCATGTAGAACGCTTTCTCAAACTCCAGCCGCCTGCACGTACAGAATTAAGAAACGTATAACTCATCACCTCTGAGTATCATCATCACCTTCATCGCAAGAGACAGGCTTCCAGTCTCACCTTCCTCGCGCGTCGTTTCTCGGCTTCTCTCATTTCTATTCCGCACTTGAACCAGGCAGCGTCGTGGGAAGAACAAGAACCGATCGGCTGCAGATAATCAGCTACACATAAATCATTGCCCCGCGTCCTTTCTCCACTTGACAGACATTCCGCATTCATTGACTCGTCTCCTGTCCTCCGTCTCCTCGAGATTCTACGCGATGCACGTAGACATTGCATGAGGAAAGGTCAAGCATACGAAGGCGACCGAAGTTCAGACGGTGTTAATCCACAACAAAAACAAAGAAAGTAACCGATGAACGTCAACACATCTTTATTGCCTCTCGTTTACTCCTAAGGTAAGACTACTCTTAATTTCCTTTGATAACACGTCTCGCACGCTTCCTTCGAAGGGCGCTGCGTGGGCGACCAAAACCAAAACAGCGCGGCATGGGCAGTTAGACACGTGCCTCTATTTCCGTGCCTAATTTAGTTACTCGTAGTGCATCGGGAAAAATTCGCGATAATCGCATAGCTTTTCGCAGAAATTGTACCGTTTATTGCGTAGATTCAATGTGATTGCTGTCATACATGCGAAAAATGCGGCAAGAAGAAATGTAGTACAAATGAGTTTGCGTAAATCCGAGTGGGAGTAATGCGTGCCAGAGTAAATTGAAACATCGGCATGTCACACTTTGTTTGGTCTGTTTGCGGTGCGTCAAATCAAAGCCAGCGCTCAGCTGCCAAAGACTCCAGCCGAGTCCAGCATTTCTCGTGCTGCTCGTGCCGCAGTAAAAGTGAAAATAAAGGGTGGAGTAATCAATTCATCAATTGTTTGTTTTTCCCATCATTGTGCCAGGCTAAATATAGACGGTGGTGCAGCCAGGAAAAATCTCATTACTCGTAACTGCTGGGCTTTGGTCGGTTAGGCAAATTTAACCACATCGGAACGCAAAACCGTCGCTGATAGGAATGAGTTGTGAAGTGGGAGTTCTTTGATAGCAGCAGGAAACACATAAAGCTAATGCAGCGATGATTTAAAATGCGAAAGGAAAAGTTGTCGGGCCAAGTTGAGAGATTGAGATTAACATGTCAAGTCAGAGGAGCCGGCAGAGGCAGAGGCTAAGCGGAAAGAAAGTAGGTCGGAGAAAGTACAAAAGATGGGAGAGCAAAAGCACGGGCGAAGGCGAAAGAAGGAAAACAAATTATTAACTCTTATTACTTACTTCCAACTTCCTACATCTTTGTTTCCGCTCCGGGCACCGAGCAAAGATGAAGAAATCAAATTAGACTCGTATTTATGCATTCTACAATTTGGATTCGAGTAATGCGTAGTAAGAGGAATGAAATGAGCTTATTAACTACGAGCACCATGGCTGGCAGGAAATTTGCGAGCAGTGCGTAGAGTCGGCGGCAGACCCGGATTAGACGCTCCGAGATGATGTATAAATCGCTTATTATGCACACTATGTTCCAATGTTCCGCTGTGCGGATTTAATCTTGAGCTCCTTCCTCCGCGCTGCTTCGTTCATCGTGATTTGTGTACTCTGCTCGGCATCGTAGTGGTAATTATTATGAAACCCGTTTCTGGCAAAATTTCCTTCCTGTTTTCTGTGCTGAGTGCTGATGCCAGCATTTTGTAAAAGATTTGACTGAAAGTGTTCGAGAAGCGATTTAATAAAACGGCGCTAGCAATCACACTGAATTTAATGAAATGAAAACGCACGAATTGCGATTTGCGAATTCTTGGAGACAGCTCATCATCCATTCATACCCACTTTAACATGGACTGGAGAGAAGGCAATTTAATGTCGTCTAAGCTTTGACATTTTCTTAATCTTCTTTTTTCGGGGCAGCACAGCGGTGAATGGTGAACTTAAGAAAAGAGCGTGTTGCGTGCCTTGCACACTTCCATCATCTCGCGTTATGGCAGGCGAGCGATGGAATGGAAGCTGGAACTGAGAGCCCAACAAATCTTTTGCACTTTATTTCTCCACTTTTCATTGCGGAAGATCCTGTTTCTGAACTCCTTCTCCTTTTGTGTCATCCTCGTGGCGCGCGTTCGCGTGGTCCGAGTCTAAAAGAGGTTGATTTAAGAGCCATTGTGTAAAAGCATGCCATGGCCTTTCGCTGTTTGCATATTTCTTCATTTTCGTTGTCGTCTCGTCTTTCTGGTGCGCTTCGCGGCAGAAACAAATGTCCTCGAGTTACTATCATAACGTTACGTTCTCTCAAAATGGACCATTCCAGTCTCACCCACGAAGGAATACGATACAGCGTCGCATCTGTGCCATGTGCACTATTATGAATGATTTTAGAAGTCTGACTCGTGAAGCAAGTTTCGTAGAGCTTTCCTCAGATGCAAGTTCTAAAAATGTGCGGAATCCTGCAAAATGCTACAAAACTAATATGCAAGAGCAAGACTCTCGTGTCTTTATGTACGGTGTGTGTGGCGCGTAATGCTCTTGGCAAAAAGCGCAGAGAAAGTAAAGCACTTTGGTGAAGGCTTGTACTAGTTGTTATGTTCCATAACGCGGCGTGTGGATAAGAAAATCCCTTCTCGTGAGTAGAACGCTCGCTGGTGGTGTGAGAGAAATTAAATGGTCGTCATCTTTCCATGACAAGCATTCCTTCTTCCTAAACCTCCTTCTTTCTCTTCTCCGCGGCGGCGGTGCAGAGCACGCTAGAATTGTTTTTGTTGCGAAATTGTACGACACGCACACACGAGGAAAGGATAATCCAGGCCAGGACGATGCCACGTAGTTTGCTCGCTGAACGGAAAAACTTGGGCTGCGGTATGGCAGAGCTTGAAGCATAATCCGTGAGAACAAAAGCCCTCGTTGTTAATATGTCGTGGAAATGTTACGTGCTGAAAATGTATTAAGCTCCTCGTGCTCTTGACACTGCAATTCGGAGAGGACAAAAGATAATCCCTTCTTGACAGTGAGAATTTACAGGAGTTTAGGGTCTAAGGAGATTCATTTTTATTTAGAAATTTTACTCCCGAGTTGATTACTTTAAATAAAGACTATCGTCGAGTTCGTGCGAGAAATATGCTTGCTCAAAGTCTTTGCCCAGAAGCTATTCGAGTTTTACGACGTGCTCCTTTAAGACCTTTTTAATGACATGTGAGCTTAAGCGTTTACTTTTATGATCGAACGCATTAACTCGCCTGGCATTGAGTCATTAAATGAGCCACGGGCCACGTTGCAGCTGAGGGTCACAGGCTCAGAATGTAGAGTAATTGAGCCTGGAGCGATTGCAATGAAATGGTTGCAACCTTCCGGCCATCTTGAATAGTTTAGAGTTAAAGTGAGTGTCTGAAAATTATTCTAATCTTATTTTGGCGTCTGAAGCAGCAATGGCCTTTACGGTAAACCTCCAGGTCTCGTGGCGGACAGTGCAACTTTTTTTTATTAGCGAAATATTCCTAAATCCATCCGCGTGCTTAACTTGCAAATTTAACCTTGCTTAAACTAGAAATATCCTTACTGTTATAAAAGTAATAATCAGATGCGCCTCATAAATATATGAACGTAAAATTGCATTGCAGCATTTTACTTCAGGAGCAGGATAACAAAGTTACGATGCAACCACAAATTATGATCTCTGCAATTTCGCTGCCATAATGAGTGTATTTTGTTGAAGCGGAATGCAAATTCTTCCTTGATATTTGTTCGATCAAATCATGCACTAAATCAAATTTCGACTTGGCAAGATTCCAACTACAAATAGCAATATGTATTGACTTGCTAAGGTGACCGATGAATGATACCTGTTTCGTAAATTAAATTCGAGCAGAGGTTGACAAATAAATTCGTCTGAATTTAATATTAACGGTCACATTATATCAGCCAGGATAAGTAATGAAATTTTAGGAAGCAGGTGCAATTTCATTGCTGAATTGCATCCAATTTACACCGATTTCGCGTCATTGAATTAGGTTGACGATATTGACAAGCTGTCGTGAGGTGTGGAGGCCGGCTTCCAGGCAGGCTCAGATTCTCCATGCATGCACGCAGTTACTTCGAAGCTGGGAGCCATAAATTGCAAATCGGGCATTTACTAAGGCTTTATCGGGAGCTTCGCCACATGCTACCACCGCACATGCCGTCACTGTTGCTTTCTTTATTAGTGTACCTGCTCACGTACGAGTTCAATTTATCCAATATAAATCCCCACTTCCTTCCAAATTGCATTTTCTCTCATCTCACCTTTCCTCTCGCGTTGGTGATTCGAGAAGGACGATGATAATATCGACTAAGCAATAAAATTGTGATAATAAAAGCGTATTCAACGTAACAATAATAATAAAGGAAATAGCACGAAAGCACACAACATTCTTGCGTTCGAACATGAAATGCGGGCTTAAAAGTTCCTGCACACTCCACAGAGAAAGGTACAAAGCGAGAGCGGATCGAGGGAGGGCGAAAGCGGAACAAAGAGCAGAAAGATGGGTAGCCAGATAGTAGTATTAGATGAAGAAACACATTTTATTGATTCTTTTTAATGCTGAAATGTGATAACGATAAGAAAACAATGTACATACAAAGAGATACACTCGCTCGTACCGCGGAGATGGGTCGCAGATGAGAGAAAGCACACACGACTCGGCGTGGGGATCAGGCCAAAATGCACATTTCTTGTTCCAGCAGAACATGAAATAAAAACGAAGGAAATCATAAGACTCTGAAGAAAGAAGAAAAGAAAGAAAAGATTGAAAGACAACTTGAGAAACAACAAAAACATATTGAAAAGGCTTTGCTTTCAATCCATCCGAATAATGGCAAACAGCACTGGCTTCCATTGTTTAGAATTGGTGATGGTCCCTGTGGAGCGCCACTCTCGTCTCGATTGCTATCCATTCCACACACGAAGACTAGAGACTTAATATTGTGATATGTCCAGAAAGTTCAACACAATCCGCAGTTTGCTCGGGCTGATTTCCGAGATTTGTCTTCCAGGAATCGCTCAAGTTTTAATAACAACCAAAGTTGGAGTGACTGACAAAGAATTGCAGTCGAAATCGCGGGCGAGACAATGACGAGAGCCCGACCACTGTGCACGCACAAACACCTGCTCTAGCTCTGGGGATGGATTGTCTTTCTTGAGAAACGATCCACCATTCGGGAAATCGTAAAATGAAACTATACCAAGAACGCACTGCGGCAAAAGTTTGCGTTGTTTTCGCCGATAATCTCTTTGACGTGTCTTCTGCCTGGGTTTCATCTGCATCGTTGTGACAGAAGCGGTGTTATATTTAGACTTGTCCTTTTGAAATTCAGGGTTTGATTGGTACAAGTAATTTCAAACGCAAGGGAAATGAATCAGCTTGTTTCTCGGTGGAACCGGCAAATGAAAGGCGGAATTCAATGGAATCGGATACGAACGAAAACAGCGGAGAAGATATGCTCATATGCGCCAGATTAATATTGATGTTTGCTCAAATCCATTGAAATTACTTCGTGTAGGCGTGCATTGTGCAAAATGTGTGATACGGCAAAATGTGATTCTATGACAGACACCATGTAATTATTCTTGTGTCTCTTTTCTCATCCAAAGCCTGTTAGCAAAAACTGCTGCGTCTGAGTGAGTCGTGTAAAGAGCTTGTCAATTCTGAAAGGTTTGTCAATATTTGAAGTTATCTGCCTCGCTCCAGTAAGCATGCGCTAAGGAAACGGATTTCGTCTATTTCTGGATACACAAGAGCAACATTGTTTGCTCTTCTGTGAAGATTCTCTGTAATTATTTGAATTTCAATCTGCCGTTAATTAAGGCACAGAGAATCTCTAATTTGCTCATCTCACTCGAATTTTCAAATGCAAATGCGCCCTATGTGTAAGCCCTCATATCCTTTGTGTATTACATAAACTAGAATACCAGCGCCAAGCACTTTCATTCATCAATGTGGAGTTGTAATTCTAGTAAAAGGACGCAGCAGATAAATAAAACTCATATGCAGAATTGCGTATGAGCATCGATAAAAATACGACGAGATGGGGAATTCCTATAAAAATAAAAGTTTCAGGTGGAAGAACGACTTTGACCATTCTTGAGACTTTCTTTTCACAACTTCTTTCAAAACAGAAAATTCTCGGTCGTCTTCAGTTGTTATTATGATTATCGCATGCCGGCGTGCATGCATGCATGCGTGCACGTGAGCTCACTGAACATAAAATCTTTCATTATTTGCGCGTACAAAGGAGACCCTGTTACCCATTTACCCTATTGCCGCTGCCTGTCTGGACGCTGTACCTACTCCGCCTTTGCTCTGCACCGCAATATAAAATAAATAATGGCCACGTATGCACGGCCGAACCGAACTCAGAGCGGCCTACCCGCGATCTCAGAATGGGACACCGAGAACAAACCAACAGTGTCCTGGGTTTTAATGATGCAAATAACAATAGCGGTGTGTGCACGGCCATGGTATAAGCATAATCTCAGTATTATTGTCCAAAAGGAGCATGCACGCGACGCGACGGGGTTTTTGAAACGCGAATATAAATGTGTTTCAGAACCCAAACAGGACAGAGCGCAAAGAAGCGCAGTCGGAAGAAGAGGAAGGAGCGAGAAAGTCTTTATTGACGTCATGAAGGCAGCGCTAAAGTATAATGTTGACGTCATCAGTTGAGAAATTTCTATCTTCCTGTCCCGTACCATTATATCTATTTATTTCACCTTCTATACTCGTCAGTCATCCAAGTTTAATGAATACATCCAATTTCGAGTTGCAGAGACCAGACATTATCTGACATGAAGGCATCATACATGCTTCGAGTACTTCGGCACTGCGCCGTTCCCGTTCACCGCGATGCCATGCTCGGGCAGCTCCATCATAGTCTTCATAGTTAATATAGATTTTCACCCAACTTCATTTTCTTTTTCTCACAGTCGGATAATCTTTTATTTTTCCTCGCAAGAAATGGAAAGCCGTTCATGCACCTGAGAGGACTGATTGCCAGCTTTGTGCTTTGTTGAGAAAAACTTCATTGGCTTCCACCTTCCTTTCCTCGCTCCTTTGAGCCGAGCACAAAGACGTGAAACGCGGCAGGCACAGCATGCAAGATAATTAACTGCCTTCAGACGGGAAGAGGACGTCGTGCATGCGCTCCGCTCGTACGCAGGATGCGCCTTAAACCACCGACGTCATTGTGTATAAATTCAGTTTAAATTAAATTAGAGCAAAATGTTAGTCCGCCTCGCCACTCTGCAGCTTGTCTTCCTCCTTTCCATTTCGCTTTCCTTATTTTCGTAGTCGAGTGGTTTGCATTTAATAATTTGATTCCGAAAAGAAGCTGCTGCGCTCTTCACTTCGTGCTTCTTTCCTCGTGGAGTCTTCCATCATCCCGCAACATGAAATTGGGTCTCAGTTTGCTGCTGTAAGCCCGCTTTCCCTTCATTTCTTCGTTCCCATTATAACATTGTAATGCAGATTGCGTTACAGCACATTACGGGGTGCATGGAGTACACGAAATAAGGGAATTGAAAATAATTAAATCTCAAATGCTCGTCGGTGGAGAAGAATATTAATTTCACTCACTTCTGCATAACACGCAGTAAAGGCAGTGGCAGTGAAAAGATGCTACCTGTGCTCTTACCTGTTGTTCTTTTCTCTGCTGGCTGCTGGGCTGTTCGATCTGGCTGGTTGGCCTGATGAGTCTCGTGGGAGAGTGCTAAAAGTATGCTTAGTGTAAAAGAACAAGCATGCAACGAGCGATACAAGCAATGAAGCTGAAAAGAAGGATGCTAAAAAGAACATGAATACCCACAACACTTGATGCACTTCTACGCGTTTGCCTATGGTTGAGTCTGACGAGATTATGGTTAATTCTGGTCTGTCGGGCCTTTGTGACTGCAAAAGTCCCGTCTGTAATGAAGAATTTATATTTTTGATGCCGTTTTTTGGTGGCAGTAAAATGAAGAGGATCTATACGATACAGTTAACGGCTTCTATAATGAGACGCACGTTGCCAAGCAGTCCAAAGTGCTGTTCAGCTTTCGGGCGATGGATAGGAATCATGATTACGACGGACATTCAGGCTCGTTCGAGTAATAAAATTATTTTAGTGAAGTGAATAAAATCTTTTCCCAACAGTTTCCTCCAACCAGCTCAATTCCCATCTGCGACCTCGGCCCCTTCGCTCGAACCGAACCTGAAAATTAAACGAAAATGATGTGAATGTTCTATTTCTGAAGCTCATAAATGAACAACTGAGTGCCCTCATGTTGACGACTGGTCATAACTCCCGAAGGTTAATGCACACACAAGCTCCTGGAATATTCCACTGTCACATATTTAGTTCCCAAGTTTTACATCTCCAGGCTAATGGAACGCAGTTTGGTTTCAGATTACTAATAAATAAAATAATGGAGTACATTCGCGTGTCAAACTGTCACCTCGACTCTTGAAATTTTCCTCTGAATCCACAGCAACTCGCACGAATGACTGATCTGACATTTCTTGCCTCCGGTCAGCCCCCTCGAAATACGTCTTTTCCCATTAGCTCAATCCTCGCAACCGGCCAGAACTGGATCTGGCCTAAACACGAAGAAGGATTGAAATTCGCTAATTCCGGTTCGTTGCATTTCCCAATAAAAATAATCTTTTACGCAGACACTAAAATGCCATATTATTGCTGGAGCCGCGCGATATAAATGGTCCGCCTAATGTGCTACGTTATTGCCGTATGAGGTTTTCCTTTTTGCTGACTTGCCATTTTACAAGAATTTCGCCCAGCTCCTCGTTTTCTCTCTTTATGACCCGTCATCAAAATAAATCGCATAGAGTTGTTTCTAGGTGTGTCTTTATTTTTGCAAGTTTTCGGCAATTACCGATGCGCCATGCTCCATATCTCCCCATCACTGCAAATTTTTGCAGAAAAGTTTGCCCAGCGCACGTCTTGTTAGTGAAAGGCCCCTGCATTCTGTTGATTATTTCTTCGTTTTGCCCATTATAAAGAAAGTTTTGCAGTGCGGCTGTCAGAACCATTTCTACCTCAGAGATTATCAGAGTGGACAAAGAGAGAGAATGTTATGTGAATTAAAGTGAGACAGCACGAAAAGTTTGTGCAAAACGCGAGCCCTGCGATCTTTATGGCTCTGGACCCAGGCGCATGCTACGGGCACCATAAAAATTACGCTGAGCCCAAGTGGCTTTGGGATTTCAAAAAGAACAACATGGAAAAATAATGGCAGAAATAAAACGAAGTTTGATGAAAAAGTCGAAACTTAATTACTTCCAACTTTATCTTTCTCTTATAATTTTCTTTTGTACTGTTGAATCATCAAACCAGGACCAGCGAGCAGAAGAGCGAAAGACATTCGGAGAATGCGAGCTCGCCTTCTATTCTTCTCGAACTGCTTTAAACTTGGCTGCTGCGTGCAGGAATAATGCCTGGCGGACTTTCTTTGGGCCCGACTCTGGCCATTGTGCGCAGCGTGTCTGGGCGTTCAGGAAGTGAAAGGGTTTATTATAGTCAAGTCAGAGAACTTTCAGAATAGAAATTTCGTGAGGCGTCTCTTGTATTTACATGCAACCATTCGGCGTTTAGTTTAGAACGCTCTATTAATGCCGTGTTCGCTCAGCTTTAAATTCGCCGATTCGTTTTCGCTCTGTTTAGTTCCAAATCATCTCTCGAGTTCCTTTGTCTGCTCACTGAACGATAAGTCATGACGAACTTGTTTTCACAAACCGGATTTCTCTAGAAAGCACCGGATCGCGTATTAATATTTAAGAACGCCTGGATTCAATTGACTCGGAACCGTGAAGCATGGCAAACTGAAGGAATTTGTGTTAGCGCCTACACCTAGCCGAAAGGTTTCCATAATACATGTCACCGTGCTGTGTATGAATATTTATTTATTGGTACAAAAAGCATCAGACTGAATTCCTTCGAGTCATGTTCTTTACCGTCCCATGTGAAACCACTGATGATGAAGAATTCAGTTGCATTGCTAAATGCATTTGCATATGTGCTTAGAGCTGTTCTTAGATCGCTCATGTTTTCACAGTTGAAAGAGACGCCCTTTGTACATCTTATATTTTCCCAGTTTTTCTTTTCACATTTTTCATATTTCTGCTAAATTCGAAATTGAGATAATCTGCTGTCGTGCACAGTTCACTTCACAAACACAATTTTTGAAATTTGTAGATACTCCTGAATTGACAGAATTTTCTTCCAGAAGCGTTGCTTTTCAAATTTTCCAAGCCGTCATTCACAATCGCGCTGTCCATAGCTTCGAGCCTTTTAATTTTACCCTTAATATTTTGCAAAATGTTTGCCATCCACTTTTAATCTGGTGATTCCGGAGGCAACGGAGAAGGAAATACGATTTCTAGCCTACTGCGATTCATTTCATCCGTAACAAGCCCAATTTTTTCAATCAAGTGTAAACTATTGGCAAAGTGAAAATTTTCCACTGTAAAGAGAAGCACACAGTAATCATAATGATTTTGATTGGATTCGTTCGCTTTCATTTGATTCGCTCGACTGTTCATTTCCTTTTATGTGTGTAAGGCAAAGCCTTCGACGAACGTGGATGTGATGAAATGTTTTCTTTTCACTTTCTTTGGTTAAAAGAAAGCACTCCCTGTATTTTGCTTTGAGGCGGAAATTTTCTGATGTCAAAGAAAATTCGTCGCACCGAGTTTTTCTTATTAGAAAGAGCGAATCCTCGTCATTATCTGAAGTCGCTACTTGCCACTCTAAATCGCTTCATTATTTCATGAAAGAATGAAAGAGCTTGCTCGTAGCAGTAGAATAATTGCCGCATGTCAATTTCACATCGACTTCAGTCGGATGCTGCTGAAGATGGAGAGCGTTTCCATGCACTGTCAAGCGCCGGCGTTGTCATTACTCTGACAAGACGCGTAGGGTATAAAATATGTGATAAGATGCATGTCTAACATTCAGTCGTTCTTTGCAATTTGTCACAGGTAGACGATCCTGATCTCCACTGCTCCCGAGTCTCCTCTTGCATCACTTCACGATGTGGTGGAAGTCGAGATTACAGAGTTTAATTCCCTCAAATCCATTTCCAACTAAACTACGCCATCATTTCCGCCGATGCGACCAGAGTCTTACTTACTTCCTGATCAGCCTGGGCATCATCGCCTCATTCAGCTACGTGTCCGCACAGTAAGTTACAATTTGTCCAATGAACACTGCCCTGTGATATCGTTCGGGAATCTCGCCATTAATCCAACACTCGACTGCGTCCTAATCCCCGACCTGAGTCTCAGCTAACACCGCCTTCTTCCTTCGTTTCCTTGCAGTAGCGAAAAGAACACACGAGAAATCGAGAAACAGATTCTGGACAAGATCCTGGGCATTGGCGTGTATGACAACAAAATCAGGCCGTCTGGTGCGAATGGAACCGGTGAGTTGTTCTTTAATTTACTTTGTACCATGTCATGCGTTGTTAGGCAAGTCAGGAGGTAGGAGCGAAGCGAATGAACAGATGGAAAGTCAACTGATGCTGATTGGCAAATGAAGCGACGCAACACAATTTGTTAGGCTTTATGTCACAGGACACTTAAATCGTGTACTCACTCAGCATACACGAAGACGAAAATATTTTTCCGCGAAAATTTTAATGAGCGTGATCTCCTTTTTGTGCTTTATGAAGTACGGTTGCATGGCAAATTCTGCCGAGAGTAATGCGATAGTTAGCTCGGAGTGACGTGAATTCATTAAAGTATCATTAAATTTCTCGAGACCAACGAGAACTTCTTTTTAATACCTTACAAAGTGCTTTCATTATTATTGTTATTACTCTGCACTGAAATTCGAACGTAATGGAACGTGCTCAGTCAGAGCCTCTTTTATTAACTTTTGGTCACAGAAGACGGCCGTAATCACTCTCTAAGGCGCATGGGGCGAAGTCCCCATTCATTTCCACAATTAAGTGAAAGCTTTCTTGGAACAGAGTGGAAGCTTCCACAAAGGAGTCTAAGGTTGCAATTTTCAGGCAAATCGAAGCTTTCGAAAGCACTTTCCCTTATTTATAAAAGCAAACTTGAGACATTAATGCATTCGGAGCTCCATTCATTCACAGAGCATTTTTGAATGCATATTTGTTGCACTTGTGATGCTTTGAAGAACTTTGGTGAGTGCAGCGAAGGAAGCCACAATGAAAGACTTTCAAGAGCGTTTACTTTCTGTCTCGTGAGAAAGTCCGGCTTCTGAGTGAGCGAGTCACTTGACATTGACCACAAGTCACAAAGCAACTCGATTGCTCCAATTATTACAAATAGCCAAGCTCGAGATATTGTCTGCTAGCAAGTAGGGAGTTTTAGAAGCAAAGTCAGCCTTCTTGGACTTCAAGACGCAGTGCAACAAGTACAAAAGCACGAAATCCGGTGGCAATTTCCATACGCAAGTGGGTTCGGGTACTTTGAATAGCCAAACAGAAATCCGGATTTTTCTACATTGGGGAAAACAATTTGCACGAACTTTATTGAAGGATAAAATAAAATTGCATTTCGGTGTATAATATAATGTACCTACTTCCCCTTCCTGGTGGGAGCAGATCGAATTACACGACATTGCCATTCTATCCACTCTTTAGCTACTGATTTAAATTCGTGTACATAAGGAAACGCAGCTCTCCGGATCAGATCATTACGAGAATCTGCAGACTAGCCACAGAACGAATGTAAATGTACCTTTTACACAATGATTTGATTAATCATACACACCAGGGAGAAAAATGCTGTCAGCCTGCGAGTGAGCGTGCGGACAACGAGTCCTGAATTCAAATTATGCTTGCACTTTCTCCTCGTTCGAGTAGTAAAAAGTGTGAGCAAGCTGAGCTACCGCAGCACCACAGAACAGCGCCAGTACAGGTTGATAAATTGCATTCGATACTGTTCAGAGCTCTCTCTATTCATTTTCGTTCGTCCATACTTCATCACGAGGCGAGGCACACATATTGTGCATGCCAGACCATGTTCACTTCGGAAGGAATATTTGAATAAAATCCGATACTGGAGATGAACAAAAAAATGAAATTCGGGATTTCATTCATTTCGCAACCGCACAGAATATCGAATTTTAACCTCAACGGCTTTGATTTTCGCAGAAGCTCTTGCTCCCGTGTCCATAAACCATATCCCAGACGGTGCTGAGCCGTTACATGTACACGTGCTCAGATTTTGTTTGGTTTCTTTTAATTAAAAATGTATTCATGCATAAATTGAGTAGACAAAGTTCAAATTTGAGGTTTCACTGAAACTTTGTGAGTTTTGTTTTGTGGTATTTCTTTTGAGGGAGATTTCGAAATGACAAGTTGCTCCGAGTCCCAGAAGTTGGGCTTGAAGTCAAAAATGTAATTCTGAGATGTTTACCATTAACTCGAGGCGTAGTGTGCTTGTAAATAAATTCAGGATCACCACAGACGTAAATCAGCCGTGAATAATCCCGAGGAGAGATATGCAAAACAGAGATAGAAAACTGCCTTTGTTTTAGAGAAGTCATTAAATATGACTGCGATAGCAATCTGTCAGGAGACTCGAGTCTCTAGTTTAATTTCGATTCTGACATTCATGATGATTGCAATTTTTGATTTTGTCAAAATTGCATAAATTAACTTGTCTTCGCTGCGAAATGAAAGTCAAAGCTGATTGCATCGCAGGGCTGCAAGTGCTGCAGCCGAGCAGAGCAGAGCAGCGACAGGCTGTTAGATACTGCAACGATTTGCTTTCAGTTTATTCCCAAACCGAACACAAATTCAACACAGACTGCAAAAAGAAAAGTAGGTCGCAAGTTCCGAGCGCAAATGTATATCAAATTCCATACTTGATGCAGATACCTTCGGTTTCTGACGTTGATTTGATTTATATTGCGATTTATGCGTGTAATGATATGCATGATATGAATCTGTCGGGATTTTATATATGTGAGCAGGGCCAACAATCGTTAGTGTCAACTTGTATGTGAGAAGCATAGCCACTATCGATGACGTGAAGATGGTAAGTACCGTCGACAGCGAATCGCCTCTCCATAGACCCGGTCATAGTGCCCTTAGATCCGTAGCTCAAGTCCAAGTTTGAATTCCATTCCGTTTGTCCGTTCTATTATTTCCATTTTGGTTCGTCATCTGCGAAGTCACACATCAGAACCAGAAAGACATTCTATACGTCGCCGAATTTGTCACATTCAAACAGCGTTTGTCGCAGTAGGCCAGTGATGTCCCATTCTACTGAAAATATTCAGTCTAGTTGCCATCTTGTACTGCTCTTTCAATCTTTAGATTTTATTGACTCTTCCGTACATTCTTACTACTCTATAGATGTTGTACTTAGATGATGTACTGCCAGTAGAAAGTAGATTAGATTTTAGAACCGCCTTTGAATCTGCTTCTGAGTTAGTTTCTATTTTATAATTACTCAGTTTTGGTTTGCATTTCATCTCTGTCAGAGGTAAATTAGAAGCCTCGTTCTCCATGAACCACATCAACTCCTCGCGCCAGTAATTAGTCCGTTTTGATCCAGTAGTCTCTCATCGTCTGCCTTCCGCCTCTTTCATTCTGTTACTCTCTCTGAGTAATTAAATTGTTTGTGTAGAATCCAGGAAGTCGGATATTAAAGCTGGTAGCCAATTTTGGTTTCCGCTTAATCGACCAATTTACTTCAAATTCAGCTCGGCCTACAAATCACAAACTTCTGAACAACTCTCATAATTAGTAGGCTTCACTTGCGTGTCGCCATGCAACAACGAAAAGCATTCCGAAATGGCAGAGGCACATTTCATTCTTAGACCCCTAAAGTTAATGAGTTTCTAATTAACTTTTTGTGCCCTAGTGCGAAATCACCACATCATAAATCAGTTGGAGCGAAGCTTATGAAGCCATTACGTTGTCTACCACCTGAGTCAAGTCAAGTTCACACTGCTCATAAAGTAAACAATGAAAGTGCTAAAAATACGATCTTGTAAAACCGCGGAGAGCAAACGAGAAGTGATGCAACACTCGCAGAAATTATGACGCGAGGTAATAAAAATGATACACATAACGCGCACTTAAGACCTTGAAGCCGTGCTGTCGTCAACGGAATTCAATAAAAAGGAGGAACGAATAAAGTTTAAGATGACTCTCAGAGAGATCATAAGTTGGATTTAATGGCGACAGAGACCCATTGAACAAGCGATTCGCAGAGACTACACGCGTCCTCGCATGTCTTCCTGTGACGACCCGCTAAAAGTGGGTCCAGGGCCACGGCCGCCCCGAACAGAAGTCGCAGACGTGCTCCGCTTAATGTATGAACATGTACTGCGAATAAAACGCACACACTTTAATGGTTCCAGATATAAATTGCACCTTTTGTAATCTCTTCTTCCTCTGCGCTCGCAAACTGCTACTTCATTTCGGTCCAAACAAAAATCCAATTCGATTCTTCTCATAAAATGTAATTGGAAGGTAGTTTGGCGTGCAATGCGGGCTACTTGCAGGAGACTCGAGCGGAATATTGCTCATTCTACTGATTTTCTCTTTCTTCCTCTTTCGCTGGTGTGAAGCGTGTCCGTGTTGTACATGTGCATTATTTTATGACTTTCTTTCTCATTTCGGTGTGTCGTTCCAGAAACGACGAACGACACACACACACTGCTCAATGTGGGTCTCCGTCAAAATGAACCAACCAAACAGCAAATAAGCGTCGTTTGATCTTTGTTTGTCCCTCAGGATTCCAAATGACGCTAAACAGAGCTGGCTCGCAAATGCGTCGAAGAATTCGAAAAACAAAGTTTCGGGACAGATTTGCGGAAATCAGGTGCCGTTTTATTATTCAACACAGCTGCAAAGTCTGTATTATTTAGAGGTTGTAACAAAATATGCAAAGAGTTTTGTTGGCGAGGCAGTTTAAGCTCCGGCCTTGTTGGACAGGCACAAACTGTGCAACATCACAGTTCATCTAGACACGCGGCGTCTGTAATCTCCGCTAGACACAGGGAGAGATCAAGTTAAGTAACACAGTAATACCAGGAAGTACTAAGCGGGCTGCATTTTAAAATGAGAGAAAGTTACACGTACACGGAGAACGGAGAATTTCAGTTCATGAAGACGGCACGAGAATCTGGAACAGAGTAAACAGATTTTTAGCGTGCAAAGGTTGATATAAAGCCCGAGTCTTCGAAAACAAACATAAAGCCTAACTACCTTCTCTAATAACGGCAGGCGACGTTTAGGCCGAGCGTCTTACTCTCTTCTGCCTCGAACCTTATTGAAATTCCAACCGAGTTTCTTTCCTTTACTTGAGTTTTTTCATCTTCGCTTTCCTTCGTTATCAGAGACACGGCGAGAGCCATTAATAGCGCTGAGAAAGTTATAGTGACTGTGCTCCGTGTACGCATTCAGGTTCCCTTCGGTAGATTTGCAAAAATCAGAGCACAGACGCACACAGAAGGAAAACAAGAATTCGTATTCATGTATTCAACAATCGACCCATAACTAAGAATCACAGGACGAACAGCTCAAAATACTCAAAAAGACTTTTCCACTGCCGTAGAACTCGTCGCATTACAAATGGAAATGAAGCTTTGAAAAATCTTTGGACTGAAATAATGATGTAGAAGCATGATAAGGTGAAAAGTTCATCCTAGTGACCAGAAAACGCATTCTCTCCTCTTCAGACAAGAAAAGTGGAGAAAGAGTTCGCGTACGATAAATCAATGATTTCTCCCCATTCCGCTCTCGCGATTCTCGCTCCAAGAGGATAAAGTCAGGCGTTCTTCTCCGTTAAAGGACAAATATTACGTCTTAGTCCTTGCAAATCTTGACTGACTGCCTCCGAAATGTAAATGTCGATGGGGAAGCCTGGAATCAGAGAATCTAGAGACACAGCAAGGAGCACGGCTCAGTATAAGTCGACTCGAGTTCCGCGCCTTGACTTTCCATTTCTATTACTATTGCCACCGTTACGCTGGTAAAGTAGTCAAAATTTTTGTGAATTGGAATTTATGAGTTTTTATTCCTCTTTTCGTACTTTTATGACTCTGAAATAACATTTCGATTCATGAACGAAGGATTTCATCTCTATTTTAAAGCGTGCGTTTGATTGTGGTAGGGTACAATCCCCAAACCGAGCAATTGCATTTGCGCTCTTCATACTTAACATTTAGCATAATTCACGACCACGAAATTGCTCATATCAGCATTAGTTTCTGATCTCCTCCGAAAGTTAGCTAAAGAGAGTCCAAGTTCGATGTGACTCGTAAATAAAAATGCTTTGTGATTCCAAGAAACCTGGAATCCTGCCGTAAAATCAATTTTCATGATATTTCTGAATGAAAGAGCAAGAAACTTGGACCAAGCACCATTTAGCAACGCTTTCTTAGTATCTCGACGTCTATCACGCAAATCTTAAAAATGCTGGACGCAATTTGTGCCTTGAGAAATTACTGGTTGCCAACTGGAAACCTGAAATTTCTGTCTTATAAATTAGATAATTAAGAGCCCTTGACGTATAATTAGTGCGCTCCCTCCTCGCATCAGTTGAACGGTCATTTAATTAGATTAGATTCTCTGAGTCCAAAATATATCTCTGCCAATAAGCTGCAATTAGTACGAGACGTAAGTTACCAAAAACCTGTAATTTGAGTGCTCCTAGTTTGCGAAACTTCTATTCAAAATTACGTTGAGACCTGCTAGAAATTTAGGCCGTCGTAAAGATACCCAAACTTTATCATAGCCAGTAGCCTTAGCTGATAACACAACAGTACGAATTTTGCTTAATCGCTTGTAGATTCCATAGCTTAATCCATGTTTCATTTGTGCTCTGTGACATGAACAAATGATGAAATTGGCAATACAGGACCCACTGAAGTACACGTGAATTTGTACTTACGGTCCATCAGCAAGATAGATGATTATGAAATGGTAAGTGTGAGAATGCTTTCAGCCTCAACTATCTCAACTTTCACTCAGTGCCTTGTGCTTTCTGTTCACTCTTTTTTCACTCGTTCGGCATAAGTTAGAAACTACCAGATGGGCTTATGAATCATGAATTAATTGAAGTACGGTTTTTACGAATGCAAATGCGTCATGGTGCTCAGAGGTCATGTCATCCTGGACACGGAGTCATGTGTCATTTTCAAGTTGAGGACAAGCAGCCAACATTTTACTTGTCGCTTGTCTTTTGTATGTTTGTCTTTCTTGCGAAAACAAAATAGAGATAGAGATTCGAAGAGACACGGTCCCAAGCCTTGTAAGATTGTGGCAGGCACTACAGCGGGATTTGCACTTGCTTTTTTGTCCGCTGCACAATTTCACATATCGTCGTATGCGTAGGCTTTTCAAAATTGCACAAAAAATCATTCCAGTCGCAGAGAGCAGGCCAGGATCAGGACATCAGACTAGATAAAGGCAGGAAAGAACAAAATTCGTATCGCAAAACAAGAAAGCCATTTTTCTACGCTCGTAACTTACGACGGGAGAAGAATGGTAAGAATTTCTAATATTATTATAATTTTGCATTCCTTTCTTTCCGGGCGGTTGGCGTAAATGTACAAGACCAAGTGCGAGCTCAAAAGTCATGTCGCCATTCCCTTTTGTTCTCGCATCCCTTTGCCAGGCTCCGTATAAACAAAAATATGAAATGACACCTTTCGCATAGGACAGCGACAAGTATTAACTAGGCTCATATTCCGGCCTCGCTTCATGACATCGGGGTAGAAATGGCGGAGACGTGGAAAAACTGCGCCATGAGGCAGGACCACCGCACGGAAAGCGGAGAACGCTAAATTTTTACTCCATGCATCTCGGCAAAATTATTACTTTCGCACTATCGCCTGCCACTACGAAATGAGCCACGCAGAAAGAGAAATATGAAGCAAAAACTAGAGAAGTGAGGGCAGGTAATTAATCAAAAGAAACGATACAACGAGACGAATGATAGTCAGAAAAATATTTCCCGAGCACGCAATTAGTCTATTTGTTCAACTCCGTGCGGCGCAGTGGTTTACTTCTTCTCGGCCTTTGAGCTCTGAGCAACATGACGCACGAACCAGTCGAAATGAACGCTGATTCATGAACTCATTAACGGGAACTTCAGTCAGTACAATTCAATTAGCAAACCGATCCTTATCGGATGCAGGTAGAAACTGGATGCAGCAAGGAGAATCTCCGAGCCCTGCCCCAATTCAGCCTCTCTATAATCTACTTAACAATTTGAAGGACGTTAATGGCTCCTTGCTGCAGCCAATCGCGAACTAAAAGTAATTTGCACCAAGCAAGAAAATTACGAAATCGGATTGCAAACTAGTCAACACCAGCTAACGAGGGGCTTCTTATCCGTTCTGCGCTTTCACAATTTCACGTGGTTGTCTCGTCTAGTTTCTTTCTCTTTTCCACAGCATCTTTCTATCTCATTCGTTCTCTCTTCCAAACCGCCACACAAAACATGATCATAATCGAGTCCAGTGTACAACCGCAAGAATGCATCCACTTGTGAACTCGTTGTTTTGGTTTATGATTTCTGTTGACTTGATGATGGCGTACGCGTACGTAACGTGTCTCTAAGCTAAGCAGCAGAATCGTCGTCGTCCAGTTAATGTGGATTTGTGGAGCGTGTGCCGTGCCACTTGCCAGCAACCATCCAGTCTTGTGCGTTCTCACTCTGCAGCTTTGTACTTTTAATTTCACGAGTACGGAAAGTTTTGAGCAATGATCACCCACCAGCCAGTCGCCAGCCACCACCACACGCAATCTTGTGCTTGTGAAAAATCTGAAATCGATGCGAATGCCAGCCATGTAATTCCGCGTAGCCCTGCCACTGCCGTAAACCGATTACGACCGTATGAGGAGAGGATCCCGAAGCACAAGATTCTAAATGAACGCTTTGAATTCACATCCACGGTCGTTTAAAGTCTTGTAATGGTGCGATTTGGTAGCGCAATGCATGCTTGAAAGGGAATATTAAATCAAACATTATGGGCCGTTGGGATTCCGTAGTTTGCGCACTCTCACTACTCAAATGGCCGATAGAGCAGTAACGCGTTTTTGAAATCACCGCAGTGCATATATACCATATGCTCACTAATTACATGATTCGTATATGGCCAGAATTTAGTTAATTAGAGATGAATTATGCCTGCTACGTTTACTGGCTTCTAAGGCATGGCCGTCTTGCCAGGTCGAATAAAAGGAAAAAGAGGAAGGAACCATTATGAAATTTCCCTGCACCTTATCCACTTAGGGCTTTGGAAAGAGTTGAGAGTCTGTCTGAGAAATGAGACGACGTGAATCGCACTAATAAGCAGAAACTTAAGTCCGAGCTCAGTGTCAGGATCAAAATCCCCTGCTACGAAGTTTATTAATGTGTGTGGAAAGAATAACTTCAGCTCGTATCGCCGCCAACTTTATTAGAAAAAGAGAAAGCAGGACAAAAACAGGAAGAGGAAGGAAAGAATTAACCATTTCATAACGCCACAGTTTCATTTAGCTTGTTTTTTTTGGGTTAAGGATTCAATGTGAGCCGAGTCGAATTTGAGGTTAAATTATTTACACGACCACAAGTGCGGGGGTCGCAGGAGATTCAGCAAGAGATGTCCGAAGGATTGAGGTTGGGGCAGCACATACGCGGCCGAGTTGAACACAATTTGCTTTAATTTACAAGTCGAGGAGATATCGCGCAGTTTCTTACAAAGGCAGAGAGGAAGTGAAGACAAAGTAGTGGCGGGCTGAATAGCGACCATTTTAATGAAATATTCACGAGCTCTTTAGACCTGTTTCAGTTTCCTTCTTCACAGTATATTTTCAATTTATTTAGGATTTTATTTTGTTGCTAAGAAAAGGAAGAAATGTCGCGCACGGAGCGAGCACGACTCGCGAGTCATACAAAGATGATAAATCTCTTCTTCTATAACTTTTTAATTAAATTCAGGAAAGTTATTAGCTCGGGCTACACAAACTCTGTATTTACTATAACCTGCTGCACTTTATCCCTTATTGGGGTAAATACCGAGTGCAGACACAAGACACCAAATGAGAAAAATAGTTTGATTGTCGCAAAAAGGAACTGAATGATGCGCAAATGTTGCTTTATACGGCGAGGCGTGCAGGACGCTGAGATACGAGTATTTCACGGCAAACGATAGAAGGGTTTAGAAAGAGACGAGGCGTGCTTTCACCCAATTTACGAAGTAATTCTCGAGAAGGTAAGGTTAAATTCTATGCAATAGAAGTGTGCAGTAAAACTAGAGCAAGTCATACGGTTATCCAACAGCAGAGTCGGGATCAGAATCAGAAAATGCCATTAAAACTTACTAAGAGTGGTTCAAGAAAAGTGCAGAAAGCGTACGTTGATCAGGTTCAAAGCGAAAACTTGTAAGTCTCTGTGCGTGCTTCTCATCCGCTTTTCATGCTTAACAATGCAATGCATCTTGCAGTTTGATTGCCATTGCTGAGAATGTGTTTGCCGCTTCTACTTTTAGTCTGAGCAAGAATTCTGCAAGTCTACCAGAACTTAATGCTAACTGGTGCTTACAGTGCTTTGGGTATTGTAAGGAATGATGCTGCAGTTTGTGGATTGTCAGTGCAGTCTTGCATCTGAATGACATGTTTCTATTTCGTGCCATTTAAGCTCGTACTGTGGCCGCATGCATCATTCTTGTGTAAGTCTGATGATGATGCGATGACATTACAGTCTCAAGCCTGAAATTAATGTGGGCATTATTGCTTTACGATGACTACGCTTTATTAATGTTAACCGTGCAGTAGGATTCTCTGTGTCACATCGCTCACTCACTCACTCACATTTCACACACAACAATAACATGAAACGCATACACATAAACACTGTATCTTCTTTTCTTTCTCGCTTTCTCACTTTTCTTACAAATGGGTTTCCACGAAAAATGTATATTTAAGAAATGCCACAGAATTTATCATTTCCGAAACAAAACATTCCCCGTCTTCCTTCACATCCCGAACTCTCTTCCACTGTCACTTCAATTTTATCGCCATGTCCGTTAGATTTTTCTTTATTCCCGCTGGCACACCGACGAACACGCATCTGAACTCTACTTCTGCTGACCACGATCCACAAATACAATTAATAATATTTATGAATCTCTTCACTCAGACCAAACAAATAACCATTTCTAAATTTCTCCTACCTCGTCACAACTAACAGTTTACGATTTATGTTCTTTCTTCTCTTTCTCTGTCTTTCTTTCACCAAACACCCACCACTCAATCCTTCAATGCTTTAAGCTTCCATTTGTAGATTAGCGTTACGAGGTTACGATGATAGGATTACGTTTATTTAAACCGGATGAAAATTCCATTCATCGCAAGATCCATGGAGCTCAGCTGCGGCGGTGCTGAACGTTGGTGCACGTGACTACTAAGAATTCTAAGCTTATAACTACCACGTCGCGACACGCAAAGAGAGAATAGACTAAACATATCGAAAGTCTTTGACCTAGACAGCATTCGGCGGAATCCCTCTAATCTCATCAAAGCACGTCGTCATGGTCAGACTGTCGTTGGCATCCCGTTACGTTTTACGCTGCGATAGATTCCTTAAAGTAGTACAAAAATACTCCTTACATAAAAGCTTCCCAGTTTACAAAATATAAGTTTAGTTCTCAGACAAAATAAAACTTTCATCTTTTCTCTGTACTTTTTCGGTTGTGAGACTGAAGAAATCCACTTCCTGTACTTTTGCGATAAAAAGAAACGGTCGTGTATTAGTAGCCATGATTAAGATAAAAATGGCAGAAAGCGATCTAAGCAAGAAACACAAATGCGTGCTGTACAGTAAATCTTTTCCAGTCATGGACGTCTTACTCCCTTTGTGCAGTCCCCGGAATTCGGAGACTCCGAGCAACAACATTTGATTCTCCATTCCGCCTTCCAAATGTCGTCCATTACCATATAAATGATGGACGAAACTTTACCTATTTTCTTGTTTTGCTCGGGCAATATTCCACTGCTGAAATCTTTTGTCAGCGCCGTTGCCTCGCATTCCCTCCAGACACAGATTTCTTTTACAGTGGAACGACAGCCCGGAGTCGAGAAAGCAGGTCAAATAAAGATTACGCAGATTGTTAAAGAATTCATTTTATAGTGGCTTCAATTCTTTCCTTTTCAAGACGAAAAATGACGACGAAAACTTTGTACCTTGCTTTACGAAAGCTGGAGTGGCTTGTGCGCCCGCTTTTTTCTACTGATTTTTGCGGGTATGAAAAATCTCTCCGAGTCTTTGAGTCAGCAATATGTTTGATGAGCTCTCTGCCTCTCCAAAATTTTATAACGAAACCACTTAGTCAGATTTATCTTCCAGAATATCCAGCGCGTGCACCTTTCCTTTCTTTATTCCACCTCACAGTTCCTTCAATCCTCCTTCACGTACGCTTCCATTTTTGAATCTGAGGGCTCCTTCGCCCGAGTTTGCCTAAGAAAAGTTTCGAATTTCTTTTTCTCTTCTTCTGCCCACCTTGCAGGAGAGAAGGCGGCGCACATGAAGCATCATTCATTTCCCTCCCATTATTAATATCATTCTCATAGAAACATTTTCTAATCGTGACACTTACAAATGCAAACTTTTCCGCTCAAATGGAACTCGGAAAGTAAGAAAAGGTACCAATTTATTGTCCTGTCGATGCACACGACCCGTGAGTGAAAGAGAACTTATATTTTATTTGAGTCCCAGCAATTTAAAAGTTTTGGGGGTGAATCCTATTAATAATTCAGGAGCAGCCATGATCAAAAATAATTGACGGTCCAGCCTCGACGCTGCCATCATAAACTGCTCACAAAACTTGCGCTTCCATTTTAGTGCATTCCAGCTGACGAGCATGTGGCTCGTATTGCAATACGAAGCAGATTCATTCCGTGCTGATTCATAGCGTGCCGGCAGACGCTGCGAATAAATGCAATAATTCTGCAGTAAAATATTTTATATTTCCCTTGCAAATAATAAATAAGGCATAAACGAGAGCCCTGGTTTGTGTTCAGTATAAATTTATATTTTCTCGTTTATTTTATGCACCGTACGTGTACATGAGCGCCAGATGCAGTTGAAGGTTACCAAAATAAAACTCGAAACTTATGCTCCACTGCCGTCCGTCCATCCCGACCTCCTGCCTTCCAAAGTGAAAGTTTTTCCGTCTGTGTGCCACTCCAATTCCAACTTCAATTCCTCGAGGACTTTCCCGTTTTATTTTTCTGCCTGCTTGTTGTTGGTTGAATAATATTTTGCCCTACATTTATTCTAGCAATAATAATATTATTATGTTCCTGCCTCGGCCCGGCTGTGGTCTTTTCGCAAATTCCCTTCAGCCGTCCTTTCAATTCTTTCTCCTTCAATTGCTCCTTTGGATCATTCCATTCTTATTCAACTCGAAAACAACCGAAAGAGAAATAGAAATAGGAAATAAAGAACTGGAAGAATTTTTTATTCCCAGTTTTTGGAAACGAAGAATGTGGAATGCGTCATGGCCGGATCCTTTCTCAACCATAAATATGTCCGACACACAATGCATTCGATCCGTTAGGCCAGGGCTCCGACGCCCCACATCGCTGGTGCCCTCCATCACCAAAACTTTTTAATACTTAAATCTTATAAGTAAGACAAAATGATTTCGCCCGCCCGTATCTGCCCGAGTTGTTCTTTCTTTCTTGTGGCGACGATGGAATCGCAAATTGCGAATTGTTCGAGAGCTTTAATTTTGAAATTCTTGGAAAGTGCTCAGAATTCTTAGTCGACGTGCCAGCACCGTGACGGACGAGCGACGAGAGGAAGAAGATGCAGCCAACGAGCCCGTGGATTTTCCAATTCCCAACCGGTTGAAAATACTTATTGAATTAAGTACAGATTCGACTTTATTTGGATTTCATTTCCGTTTCCAACGCTTATTTTCACCCACGTAGTTCACTCTCTGTTCCAATTCACTCACACGCTCTGAGTTGGTTCCTGATCACTCTAATCAAATGTCAATCGCCTTTCACAGGAGTACAGCGTGCAGCTTACCTTCAGGGAGCAATGGCTAGATGAACGACTCAAATTTGAACACTTCGTTCCGAAACGTAAGCAAATTAACTCATTTCATTAGTCAATGTGATTTTATGTTTAATAAGGTTGAATTCATTTCAAGAGCATAACTCGGAGCATAACATCACGTTGTGCTCCGAAGTTTGAGTGCCATGCGAAATTAGTTGCGCAACTTATGACTACATTTTGCGAAAACAGCACGAGCTCTGAACCCACTAATGTAATGAAATTCCCAAACGAAAACAAAATTCTGGAGAAGTACTCGAAACTTGCTTTGAACTCTAAACTCAGAATTGGCTTGTAGGTCTTCATCATTTTCATGCTAATTGAAAAAATTAAATTTCTTGCCACCCAGGCTTCACGTGAAGTACTTGCGCCGTTATTTCGTTGGTGGTTTTTCGCACTTCAAACAAATTTGATCGTTCGAGTAAACAAGGAAGGCAAAGTAGCACAGAGCAGCAGCACGGACGGATAACGTGCAAGCGCACCACACCATGCCATGCGACTTTTGATTCACAATATTTTGAATTCCCTTGACTTCATTTTCTTGCTTTGTTCTTTGCGAACAACAAATAAAGCGAGTACGAAGAAAGACGACGAAGCGTCGGTGTGCCGTACTGCGACGCAACTTGCGCCTTTCTTTTGCAAACTCCTTCGTATTAAATTTACATTTTGTTTTATAAACTTTACAAACTTTTCCAGTCGCCAACAACTTTTATTTTATTTTTTGTCATCTTTTAACGTCTATTATTACATTTTCTTCACGAGTAATGGGTCCATATATTCCAGGAACGTGCTGACGAAGCCTCCGTCTTGCCGCTGAACACGCGTGAGGCTGAATAAAAATGTAATTAAAAACTTCGGCATCATAATGAATGGAAATTTCACTTGAAAAGTGTGCAAATTGTATTGAAAGTTTACAACTTCTTCGGCTCAGGTTCCAAGAAAATTGCGCGCTCTGGCTCTAAATGAATTCAACTCAAACTGTACGATCGCTGCAGCATGTATTTAGCGCCACGATTAAACTAATAACTAACTGCCTCGCCTCTTCGTATCCTTTCATGCAGCCAAAGTTCAATATTTGACATTGACTGATTCACAACGTGTTTGGATGCCTGATTTATTCTTCTCAAATGAGAAACAGGGTCATTTGCATGACATCATCATGCCCAATGTCTACATTCGTATATTTCCTGACGGAGAAGTCCTCTACAGTATTCGGTAAGTCTAATTCTTAATGCATATAATTGTGGTGAAGAAATTCAGCATGTTGTGGTTGTCCTTTTGACAAATATCGCCAATCATAACCTTCAGAAAACTTACACGGCATTCGATAAGAAAGTTCCCCAGCAGAAAGCAGACGCATGAGTCCATCGTGGTTCTTTTGTTGTATTATGAAGGAATGATGGATGATGATGACTCGCAATGTCGCTGCACTGTAGGCTGAATCGCGTTGACAAATCGAGGAATAAGGTTGTCGTCCGACTCTCAAGAGACAAAATCATATTTTATTACAAACTAATGGCAGCAGAGAAATACTGCGGAAAGTGATAAAAGAGATCACGGGGGCACCAGGCAAGAGTTTTATTTCGTTCGCCAATTCCATGTAACCATATTCAAAGGTGTAAATAAACTCATCCGTTTAAATTACTCCCCAGTCGGACATTACACTAACTTTTCTCCTTTTTCTTCCACGTTCTCGAAGAAGCGTATCAAATGCAAGATGGGAATGTAATGAACAGGTGAAACAAACACCAAATGACTTTTGCTGTGTCGTTACAAAACAAAATGCAGCAATAAAATGAAGAAATAGGATCCAAAGCTCATTCGGCTGATCCAAACTGGCTGTGAAAGACGCTCCTAACAAGTGAACGTAGTTTCCATCCTCTTGCGTAATTTTGTCATGTCCACGAAAGATGTAATTAGAATTAGGCGTGCATTACAGGCGAGAAACAACGCACAATAGTATTAACAATATTTGTTCATTCGTTATTGTTGGGATTCATGGCACATGCCGAACTGACTTCCGCCAGCGTATTTCCTTACTCCATTGCCTGCTAATAATTGTATAGGAAAGCCAGCAGTGCAGTGACTCGTAACTTTCTGCAGAAAACAAACAAGGAAAATAAAGCGAAACAAAAGTGAAAGGTACACAATCTCAATCGTGTCTCGTATTCGTTTCTCTTTTATGTGAAGGCATCAAAGGCATCAAAGACGAAGACTGGGGGAAATAAGATTGAGGAAATAAGAATGAGAGTTTATTAGATTTGGACAGTGACCAGTCTGCAATAATAATGAGTACAAAGAAACGGATACTCCTGCAGCGCGAGGAACGGCACACGAGCTGAATACGGGGAAAGTATCGCGTTTCCTCGTCGTTTCGCGTTGTGCTGTATCGGAACGCATTTACGTCCTGTCCATTGTTCGAACGAGACACACAAAGAATTTTAACGTAGAAGTGGAAGAGATGCATTGCTGTAATCTATTCAGGATTTTCCGGTTCGTTCTCTCGTGAGTCGTTCAGGAAGACTGACAACTTAATCCAGTCCACTTACACTTTCTACTTACGCCACTCCCGCGCGCGACGGGCGAGAATGACGATGAGATTGACCTTCAAGTAAAATGTTAACTTTACATCTTGCACGTAATCTCAGTCACTATCAAGACTAGCATTCTGTTATGATAAAATTGGCTGCCAAATACTGACACTCTTACCATGCTGGCAGCGCCAGAAGGCAGAAATCTGCTTAATTGCTTCCATCATCATTACGCACGCTTTCATCGTGCCTGTCGACCGCATGGCGGGATGGTGCGGCACGTGGAGCTGACTGACATCCGGGATTCCTGTGAAATCCCTCGGGCTATGCGAAATGGAATGACTGAACTGAACATGAAACAACTCCATCATCATTACACAATTTGCACTGTACTTGCTCATAAATACCAAACGTCATGTTACATGCACAAAGAGCATTGCACAATGATGCTGTAATCAAGTGTGGCTTTCACACTTTGAATTCCGCCATGCATGTTGACGTTCCGCTAATGAATGACGCTGATGTTTTCATTCTCAATTTTCAGGATTTCTTTGACGCTTTCATGTCCGATGATTCTCAAATTATATCCGCTGGACAAACAAACATGCTCTCTTCGGATGGCTAGCTGTAAGTACCTCGTGTTCGCACGTCATGTTTTCAAAGGCGGCTAGCGTAACTCTCAAACACGTAATTCAATTTGGATTGTTAATTGAATTTCATGTTTGCCTTGCATTTGCTATGCTCAGCCAAATTGAAATTTAGGGTGTCATCCTCTAAAAGTAAAATCCTGTTCGGTTTGACTTCACAGACGGATGGACAACAGACGATTTGATTTTCAAATGGAAGAAGGATGACCCGGTTCAGGTTACACCGGATTTACATCTGCCCAGATTTGCACTCGAGCAGTTTACAACAGATTACTGCGACAGCCATACAAACACGGGTAAGTCCCTTTTGTAACTACAAAGTAAAATTAATGCACCTCATTAGACGGCACGCCGCACGCAGTGCGACGCGGCACGGCTCGGCCACGAGCGTATGACAATCTATATACGGACATTGTAAGTGCATGTCCTCGTTAAAGTTGACATGGCTCGTGTCTCCTATAATTAATAGCGCTGGAATTTGTACTAATAATAGCAGACTGGAGCCGAGTCGCCAATCACGCCAAACTCAAGAGCTCGGCTTAGCTCTGCGACTGGCTAGCTAGTAATTGTCACTCCTTGCCCTTGGAATTATATCTGTGACGGTGATGAATAATTCATAATTATCATGAAATGCGAGGCACACTCCCGTGCACGAGTTTTGTGCTGACTTTGTGTTTGAGCTAACAATTGCGCTGCTGGCTGTTGGTTTAACTGTAACTGTACTCATTAAATTTCCTGCAATTTATGGACCTGGAATGGGAAGAACGAGTATGAATAGCCTTCAAGGTTCTTCGATGTCTTTTTTTAATATTTGAGAGTGTGGTCTTAATGAGACAACTTCAAAGGATTCTTGTTGACGATTACACGTCGTGGCCTTGCGACTTACTTTACACGACCAGGCAGTCGTCGCAGACTCGTAACAAATGACTGTCTATTTCTGTGACGAAGGATTAAATCCTTTCTCTGCTTTCTAGAGAAAGGGAAAAGAGTTTCAAAGAGAAAGTCTAAAAAGAATCGATTCAGTCAGTGTGTCACATTGAAATGACCCCATAAATGTAGCGGATTGTAAGTGAAAGTGGAAAGATACTCCGTCCGTGGAAGATTTCTTCGTCGGTCGTAGCACGCGTACCATCGCAATCACGTGTCCAAAAGGAATGCGACTTGCACTGAAAGAGGAGAAAAAGGGCAAACTAAAGAACTCTCAAAGATTCCACTATTACCTTGTTTATATGACAGAATTTCATCCTCTTGTCCGCTGGAACGTGTATTGTAGCTCGGAATTTGATTTACGACGACGTGGACATTAGACTGAGAGCGAGTAACCGTAGCCGTTGCCAGGAGTAGCTATTCTGAGAGCCAGCACAGCGCAGCGCAATACTGCAGCGAAAGAATGCAATGGAATCCGGTCACGGAAAGTTTAGACAAAAGAGTTATGGTCCGTACTTTTCCCGTGCCGACGCTCGCTGGCCGTTTCCGTTTCTTTGTATCGCGAGTCGAGCCAGCCGCATAAAATCATTCCAGTTTCTTCTGTGGGTACTTATTCTAATGCTCGTACTTACTCTCCACTTTCTTTTGGTGCCATAATTTACAGGCGTTTACAGCTGTCTTCGCGTGGATCTCCTGTTCAAGCGGGAGTTCAGCTACTACCTGATCCAAATCTATATTCCCTGCTGCATGTTAGTCATCGTGTCCTGGGTATCATTCTGGCTGGATCAGAGCGCGGTCCCGGCCAGAGTCTCGCTTGGCGTAACAACGCTGCTCACCATGGCCACTCAGACCTCGGGCATTAATCAGACTCTGCCTCCGGTCTCCTACACCAAAGCCCTCGACGTCTGGACTGGTGTTTGCCTAACTTTCGTGTTTGGTGCCCTCCTTGAATTTGCCCTCGTAAATTACGCTTCGCGCTCAGACCAACACCGAGAGGCTGTGAAGAAGCAACGCAGGCAGTGGGAATTGGAACAGGCAGCTGCTCTCGAGGCGGCTGCCGCCGTGGCCGCTGCGGATCACATGGAAGATGGCACCGCCGTCTTTGGCATGGTAAGTCCCACACTTTCAATTTAGGTTGTACTCGAAACATGCCATTCCAGTTACGACTCGATTCCGTGTCTGGCAGCAGTTGCAGAGATGATGAACAATTGAGTACGAATTGGAAGTTTAGATTCGCGTCTTATCTCACGCTTGAATGACACGCAATATTGTAATGCAGTCTGCGACGCGGCACTGTGCCGCGCATCCTCTGGTATCAGGAGAGCTTGAGTCACTAAAAGACTACGAGACGAGTGAAAGTGGCTGCCATCAATTTTCGAAAACAAAGTTCACTCAACTTTCTCTCGGTGCGCCATGCCATTATTGCCCAAGTCGATGAGATTTGAGAAGTGAAAGTGAGTGTGAATTGTAGAAACGAACGACTGAGTACCGCGCGTTCGTACGATTGAATGAGTAACTAGACTGTAGAAATTTATTCCGTCGGGATTTGCTCCTCTGAGCAGCGAGGCGAAGGCAGGGCACCGTTCCGAGAGTCGAACAGTCTCCTCGTCCTCTCATTTTATTCCGTACATACAGATAAATGAGCTTCCCTTCCCATGCGAGAACGCCCAACAACGGAGTCGTCGTCATCGTACTTTGTCGAGCTTAAATAATCATAATGAATGTCGTCGTTCTGATTTCCTCTCCGTCGCTCGCCGTAAATTCTCTCACATTCTTTTCTCTGTTCCTTTGAATTTTAGAAATCCATGGTTCGACATCCGCGAGAGGCTCTGGCCCTCGACAAGGCTCGACAGTGCGAGATCCACATGGCCATGGCGCCCAAGCGCGAGGGCTGCGCAAGGACTTGGTTGTCCAAATTCCCTTCACGTTCCAAGAGAATCGACGTGGTCTCGCGTATCATCTTCCCGCTCATATTTGCACTGTTTAATCTCGCCTACTGGTGCGCCTACTTGCTGAAGAAGGATGACGATGACAAATCAGCCAAGTAAAAGTAGTCCTGTTTTTGTAATAGAAAAGGCAAATCCTCTAGAATAATTTCATACCAGAGTAAATGTTATGATCTCTCGCGCGTCATCTTCATCGACTGACACATTTCTACAAGATAGATGGAAGGAAGACGAAAAAGATTAAGTGAATGAACGATGACAGAACGCCGAAAGAGAAAAAATGCCAGAATGATGAAATATATTTATAATTCCTTGTGATTTATGACTGAGAGGCTGTGGAGAATTGCAAAAGTCAGTTTCCTCAAGTTGAAGCCAGCCATTTGATTCGACGTGCATTACGGAAGAGACAAATATGCCGCCGACATCAAGCAACTTAGCAACGGCTCGTCCTCAACATGCATGCACTTCGAATCTGCACGAAGAGTTAACGTCGAAGCGTGCATCAATTAAGTCTAAGCTCACGAGTACCGGTTAAGTGAGTATTTTATGAATATTTATGAAGGGAAAGCGGAAGCATGGTGTGAATGGAACTGCATTTACAGAAGGACGATACATCATCAATAGCGTAATCGCTTTCTTCTGCGTCATCACACCGTTCTGCCAGCTAAGAATCTACAAACTCACAAAAAAAGACACGAGCCATACTCTATTATGATTCCAGAAACGTAGTGATTTCGTTGCAATTGCAACCCCACACGGTTGACATGTGCTACTAAGGACATGGGTGCTCACTGATTTTGTGCTGAGATGTGAAAGTATGAATGTGATCCTTACTACTTGTTACTGAATGCAAATTAGTTGAGAACGCTTGTCAGTCTATTTCATTGCGAATCTTGCGAACCTGCGACCGACACCGTTCCTTGCCGTCTGTGCGCATAGTTAAGAAGTACGCCATCTTCGCCTGATGCGTCAGTCACCCTGCAAGGCTCGGGTTCGTGTTCCGGATCACGCCGTGTGCGACACGTGTAAGCCTCATTGCCGTTGTTAGTGAAGTGTATGCACAAGAAAACTTTCTCCGATTGAAAAACTGGTGCTGGCAAGAGAACGACGAAAATTTGCAACTTCAAGCGAACACAGACAATTCTCACACTCAGTACTCATGTGACTGAGTGGGTAATCCATCCTCCGACTCTTGCAGGCTCGTGCAGCTGAAAAATCTTCCGCACACGCGAGCGATCGGCTGAAACTTTGTGAGTAATGCTTACTTGTCATGCAGAAAGAACGCAGAACGTGCGCTCGATTTGAAAGAAAAATAGATCGTCGAAAGTTATCTCTCAATTTCATGTGCTTGTACAGTTTCCGTTTCCCGAGTGGTCGAATTAGGAAGCGAACTTGTCCTGTCGCGAATTAGGAAATCCCTGATTACTCAAACACAGGCACGTGTTTATGTATATTTCTCCAAACCCGTTGTTGTTTTAGCATAAGACATGATACTTTACTTGCTACGATTACATAAGGCTCTAGCGTAAGACCAGACCGAACCGATCGGTGTTGACACTATAATACTCAACTTATAAATACTCATTTTGTACGCGTACTTTCTTCGTGCTTATTTTATTAACTCAAGTTAATGTTATGAAGCTGATCAGAGCCAGCGGTTACAAAGATGAGATTAATAGTGTAGGCGTGTCGTTACTCGTTGTTTGCCAATGGACAAGTTTCCGCACTTGCACCCGTAAATACCATTCCTTTTTCGCTGTTGCACGGTGTTGTGTGTAACGTGTACCAATGTTTATCGGCGCGGTTGGTTCTCGTCGCGTGTTGGAGATGTTTGCGGTCGATTCCATTCGATTACATAGCTCACGACCGTTCTGCATGCCAAACCAAACCTGTCTCGAAACACACAGCATGAACATGGGTGTGCAGACCGTAGTTATTTATGGATCAAACCGACCGCCACTCCCGTACCTCAGAGGAAAAAGATGACACAGACAAGTAAATTAAGGCCAGGTTTCCAATCGAGACGGAGAGGAATTAGCTCAACCTTTGAACTTTCCCAATCACGCATCGTTTCTTTCCAATTCGACCCATTTTGTTGGAGCACTGCATGGAAGTCAGGGTCGGTAATGTGCTCATCAACTTGAATGTACCTCCTTCTTGTCACATTGTGCTCCATAAAGATTAATCATGAGTAACAACTTTACATTTAGAGTCATCATTACCGTTACCAACACTTTGCACGCGCCCCACGCCGCACTGCACTGCACGCTCGTTCGCTTCTTGAGATGTCCAAGTAGAGTACAAATGCCACGCCAGTTAGGAAGCTCAATAGCTATAATAGTGATAGCCTCATAAACTATGTACGCGTATTTATAAGCGAAAAAGATCGGCCGTCGATACTCGTTACATTACCGTTGCTACCCAGGTAGTCATTCTGTCGTGGAAAGGTGAAGGTTTATAGGCTACTTAGCGATAAAGTGCACATATCCAACAATTTTGCCACTTTTTTCATTGTTTCAACGCACGTTCGTTGTCGTCGTCGTGAGTGAATTCTGATTGGACACATGAAATTGCGAGTGGATGCTGTTTGAATGCGACATTGCTTGGGTTTAAACGCTTACTAGCATGCTGCTGCACGGTGCATGCAAGTTGCCATTAATCTAGCACGCAAACGCGTAATTGGCGAAGGATGCTAAAGTACGCAGGACATCATTACGACGCATTCACTTTGCACGTTGACCATAAGATCGGCTTTCCAGTACTTTTATTAATCATGTTGCATTGGCGTAAACAGTCAGCACTGTGCGACCTTGCGTGAGTCTCCTGCATTTTTAATACTCTAGACAACATGTTTCGGGCTGCTAAGCATTCTAGGAATATGTAAGAAGAGTGGCATGACACGGAAACAAACACTGAATTTTTTATTAAGGAGTAAGGAGATAAGAGATGGTAGAACAATAGTCATGAATGTTTTATGTTTACGGTAGACTAAGATGTTGCTTTCCAAATCCTCAAACATGAAGAATTACTACACCATTATTGTACACTGTTGTGTTAAGTCGTGTATGTTATGGTTAGTGCGTACTTCACACAAAGTATATATTATACGAGAACCATCATGATTACTACTTCTGTATTTATTAAAACTTAAAAAGAAATTTGTAATATGAAAACTGGAAATTGGAAACGAAATAAAAAAATGAAATTACCAGATTAAATTTCGACTCTGACCTCCAACAGTGACTTTTCATTTTGTTTGATGGCTGTCTAGAGCCTGACTCTAGCAGCATAGCATTCGTGATTAAAACTCACTTGAAGCACTCTCGTTGAACGTGGACTTCAAATTTACTGTACTACATCAATCTATTGGGAAAAGTCTGCAATGGACAGCTGTATGGAATGCAAATAATGGCGAGGCGAAAAATTTTGCTGAGTGTCCATCAAATTACGATTGACTACAAGACCAGAAAGTGGTCATTAGTAAAAAATCGTTTCCTGCTCAAGGACGCCGGAGATTTTAAAATACACTCTCGAAGCATGCACAATTGAGAAACAAAGGAGCGAACAAAACAGGCTTAGCTTTTTCTGGCGTCTTCTCCTCGCATTTTTCTATCAAGTTCGTTCTGCCAAACTGCCAAACACGAGCGTTGTTTCGTGCGGATTTTAATTTAATGGTGAGTAAACACGCATAAATTACGTCTCGCCTTCGAATGGGTTGGCTGCACGCTAATGGTCGTAACGTGATTCTCCCTATCTGCATGCGGTGTGGGAATTGGGAATGTAGCTACTCGATCGAGAGGCTCAGCCCACAAATTGTTGAGGTTTTGCGTCAATCATGAGCGCGTGTCTTATGCAAGTGCACTTTAGACAGGAAAATTGGCTACGCAGTCTGCAGACACGGACAAGCGTGTCAGGCGCTTAGAATGAAGCGATAAGTTGGAAAGAGGCTCGGAGCTGCAGATGTGCCGGTGAAGCGAGACATTGCAAATTGGGAGCACGGAAACTGTGGTAATGGAAAATATAAGAAGCGAAAGAATCCGCAATTTGTCCAAACCGAAAACTGGCTGAAGCTGGATTCCGCAAGCGGGCAGACAGCTGAATAATGCAAAGCGAGAAAGAGGTGAAATAAATATAAGAAAAGGAGAGGAGCGCAAAGCACAGGCAGGAAGCCTCGGAAAGATAAATTTATTATGGAAAGGTTACGAAGGTGTTTTCATTTTCATTCCACGCGTCCCGCTTTGCTCTTCGTCTCACCAGCTGCGGATTCACTTTGTTCGAATTTACTTGAACAGTAGCCTCGCTGCATAATCAATCAAATTAATAAGGATGTCATCACTTGTCTTCTCTCATTATCTGTCTCACTTATCATCCACGCGATGTTTACTCTACGTGCATTAACTTCAGATCCTAATTTTAATGTAGAAATATGCATATCTAAAACAAGGGCTGCACTAGAGTTTAGAAGTGCATTAAATATTCATATTATTTTGCATTCAGCGAAAATTGAATTTTAACTATTTTCATTTTTTGCTGATGCTTCAGTTTGAACACTGGCACTTTGTGGTAGTTCGAATCGGCACTTCGCCGATCCAGCCGGCAATTCATGGATCCTTCTCAAAAATACCCACCTAAAGACAGACAGAAACGAATCCACAGGTACACTGAAGATGTGCTAATAAGTTGTTTACGCATAAATGCCCTTTTTCCGTGAGTACACAGTTTCTACAAATCAATATGGATTAAGTGATTGCTCGAATGGTGGCCTGGTACTGAATGGACGGAATAGCAATCAATTCACGAAGCGTAGTCGCATGCTATTCTGGAATGCGAAATTATTTATTTGCAGATCTGTGTCGAAGTGAGCTGGATGGATGAGCACAACTTACAACGAGACCTTCAATGTTGAAACGAAGGACTTTGATGACTGCACGAATCGAGCTCCACTCAACTCAAATTAATAGGCCAATCGTTCGATGGATCTTCCATTTGAAAGGAGAGGAGAGAGGATCCTGGTTAAAAATACCTGTCAATCTGTAAATGTCGCAGCACATTTGCGCATCCATCCAATTCTTGTCTTGGTTTTCCTAAGAAAAGGCAGGAATAGAACGAAAACACATCCTACGCAACCTGGGAAATTATCCATGAGCTCTGCACGATTTACTTAACCGTGATGAATCTTTTATTTGCACGTCGATGAGCAATCTTGTGTTTCCAGATTGGATTCGTTCCTCCGCCACTTGAGCGCAACTTCAATCTTGTTTGATTTAAGCAAAACGAAGCTCTCATATTGTTTATTTGTCTGTATCAGCACGTGCGAATACCATCCGAAGGTCGAGAAGATACCTGTGCAAGCCTTTAAGCCACTACTAGAGCTCGACGTGCATTGAAGTATCCGGCACCTGAAAGGAGACTCTCATAACTCTCTTCATTAGCAGTAATTGTCAAGAAACACATAAGCCGATTAAGATGGAAACTTTTAATTTGGAAATTGTTTTCCTTGTCCAGAAGGTAACGGCATGAATGAACGAAATGAAGAATTCCAACAGTTAGAACTTGGATTGAATTAGAGCCTTTGCTCCGTGCTCTTTCCATTTTGGCCAAACTGCGTCGCGGGGCATACCATGCATGCTGCGACGTATCAGCTTCATTGTGACGCGAGTGAAAGCGAGAGGCTTTCTTTCCCTCAACCCAAGGCAGTACGAACAGGAGAAATCCAGTTTCGAGCCCAATTGTATCATTGTACGTCATGCATTAGATGCAGCCTGTGCCACTCATAACACATACCTTTTACCAGGCTATAATAATAACATTATTGCATCTACGCAGAGAGCGCACTCAGACAATTTTGCCAAAGCCCACTTCCTTCCGCGTGGCCTCTAATATCAATTTTCACTTACCAAAATAAAATTCGCTTACTGTATTTTTCTTTCGACTTTCTCCTCTATTTGCTAACGTTCATTTATCGACTTTACAGCATTTTCCATCGTTTTGTGTCCGATGAGCCTGTTTGCATTGTCAAGTAGCAAGCACCGACATTAGAGAGTGGGTGGAAGAAAGGAAACAAATTGTGGCACTTTAAGTAAAGTGACAATGCGTCTTGATACCTTTGTGAATTGCGGGGACTAGACCAGATGAAGTTTTAATATTCTTCCGGGCTCGTTCATATCGTGATGCAGTGTTTAATGTCTGCGAAGCGATCTAATTCGGCCATTAGTTAAGGTCATCCTGACGTCTTCATTCGACCAAAACAGTTTGACCACAACTTTTGCGATTAAGCCTCCCTTCCGCGGTTTCAAGTCCCCATTTGCTCACACATCCTCACCCTTGCCTTTTCCTCCTTGAATGACTTTGCCATCGCAATCCGGGTCGGAGACCAAGTCCGGCTGAGCGCTGAATGGTGCACAATGATGATACTGTTTTTTATGCTACATTGGTCTTTGCTCTACTTTTCCATTATTGCCTCACATCTGAACGTCTATATTTTCGAGCTTTCCCATCCACTCCTCCTTTCCTCCTTTTGCCTCATCCAATCTGATCTGTAAGGATCCTTCGCTTTTCATTGAAAAGTTAGGACCATTGAGCTGCACTGTTGCTGCTGAGACCCGACTTTTGCAGTTTGTTCCAGTGTGTCCAAAATTCGCAATGAAAGAAGTAGCTGGGAAAGATGGAAAGGCAGCATGGACCTCATCCTCCCATTTAGTGATAATCCAAGAGACCTTTCGGTAATGGGAGAAAATGGAATTGAATTTTTCTTTCTTATTTGGATGGAGCAAGTATAATAATAATACATTAGCGTTCCAGCTCGCACATGAAGACATAAAAGGAAACTTGAGCCGGATCGTTCCTTTCCGCGAGAAGCGAGAGCAGCAAAGACGTTATGAGTATGTGTGCACTTGGACACATAAATCTGATCCTGAAAAGTCCATCAATTTACCCGGAGCAAAGTACACATTAATTTTCCCTCACGGCCATAACCGCCATTACCGAGTGTAAACACAAAGTACTCACAGGACTCAGCCAGTCACTCAGAGAAAAATACGTTTTTACTCGGGTCCGGAATTTTTGATAATCAACATGAGCGCGTGTTTTATTTTCCACGCAGCTCATGCATGCCTCAAAGTCTGCCCATTCTTAACATTGGATAATGACGTGCCTCAATTTTTAACTCTTTGAGAACGAGGTCAGGTGATTATCTTTGAATTCGCTCCTTCATGAGGATTTAAATAATTTCAACGGCACAGCGCCAGCGCCGTCATCATCGCGACTTTCGCGACCCTGAAACTTTGAGTCCAGACTGAAGACTTTGCACGATAAATTTTATGTACTGCCAGGCAAAACGAAAAGTCAGACCTTTCGCGAGTTGCAAAGTGCCTAAAGAAATCTCATGTAGACTGCAACAAAAGTGGAGATAAAACTTTTATTGGTTTGCCTGATTAGAAAACTACAAATGCGAAAGTTAATGTGCGAAAGTGTAAGACGCAAGATGAAATTGCGAATGTGGAGAAGAATCTAATAATCCCGGTAGTCGAATCAGGAGCGAATTATCTCCACTGGAGCACTTCTGCACCTCATTCGCAGCTCCAACCAAACGCATCTATCAAAACTTTCCTCTCGATTGAAATTGACCCAAATTCTCGTGTTTGGACAGCAACGTGCTTTGAAGTTCTCATGCCCACCTCTTCGAAGGCAGAAGTCTTCTTGAGTCGTCTCAGCCTCGCGTATTATGTATTAAGTCTTGAAACTTTCTCCCTTTAAGAAAATAACGGAAAATCCAATTAGAACTCTTATTTACTTAGCTCGAATTGATCTGGATGGAACACACACAGAGAAGTTTTTCAATGCGGCACTGAATTACAATTTCCGAAATGTTTATTCAGTCCGAGTTGATTGGTTTTCTTTTTCAACTTGTCGCTTACGTTCAATATTTGGAGAGTCCAAAAATGTACCACCTCACCTTGACTTCATACAGGACGTAGAGATGTGCAAGGAATGCGGACTATTGTAGCTAGCTAACGTGTAAACTCATGCGCACGTTTCCTCAAGGCGAATAGCGCTCCGACTTTCCGATTCAGGCAAGAGACGTTCTCCGTCACCCGACCGTGTAAATCCATCGAACGAAGTTAAATCTCCCATACGTTTTAATTTACGGGCAAAATTATAGGACAAGTTCGCAAGCTGAATATTCATCGAGTAAAGTAAAAGGGCCATCCAGATTCTGTTTGTTGATTTGGCTGGCTTGGCTCCGCACTAAATCAGACTGTCAAAACAGTACTGAACACACAAACATGAGGTCTGGAGAACAAGGCTCCTGGCGCTGGCTTTATGTTAGTAAGTTCCAGTTTGATGCGAGCCAGTCCAATTACAAATTAAGATCTTTATTGTACTCATGCCAATTTTCCCTTACCGAGTAGAGTAATTACGATCAATACTGGCATTGCCTCCGCACACAAATTCGATTTGTTCAAGTTGCGACTGTCGCGTCTTCGGGCAGAGCATTGGCATATATTTGTAGACACACAGCGCACAGCCTCTCCTAAAATTGTAAGCGATTTTAGGAGAAATCGTTCTCCAAAGTGAATGATGAAATTTAGGTGAAGACAGAAGAACTCGCCTTTGGCCACGAGGAAGATGTCAAGTATAACGTAACGCAATATAGTCGCAAATGCAAACACGACTGCTGCTGCGTCTTCTCCTTCGAATAGGAAAAGGAGGCACTCGAAAACCAACAACTATCTGCTACGCGAATCGTATACGTTTTCCGGAAACAGCTGCTTACACTCGACTTGTTTTGAACTATTAGAAATTGGAAGCAGGAGAAGACGACGACAATTCTCTCTTTCTTGCACTGGTGCTCCTGTTCTACTGCAATGTAATATTAAAGATGAGGACATTGTAATAGTTTCTGCGTCCTTATTTCATCACATCGTCCGGACAATGAATGCCTGAATTTCTGTATTCCGTTGTCGAGTGCTGTCATTATGTTACAGTTAAAGGCTACATTCGTAATCGCTTCTCAGATAATAAAGAAGGAATTTATGCTTCATTGTCATCGTTCAGCAGTCAAGTCAATGTCCCCATTGTCAGCTCCATTCTTCGCACTTAAATGCCCAGATAAAATCAACACGAGTTCAACTTCTACTTCTTGATTGTGCCTTTTGCATAGCCTTCACTTTACATGTGAATAAGCTCCGCTTGTGATTTGAATGAGCAGGAAGCAGCGCGAGATGAGGACTTGTGACAATCAGCCAGTTCATTCAGTACGCAAACTACGAAGGACGTGAACTTTAACTTTTCTATCAGAAAAAGACGTAAATTTAATATTTCCAACCCACGCAGGAAGTTTGTTACACTCGATCAACTGCATCTTGTCAACAAACGTAAACATTCGTAACTACACTAGACTCAATCAGTAGGGCTCTCCGAGAATCAAATTCGATTGAAAAATGGGAGCTCTGGGAATTCAGCTCGTAAAATTAAGTAACAGTATTGAACACTTCTTCGAGATTCAAGCAGTTGCGCTTAATTATCGGTCACAAGATGTGTGCAAGAAAATGAGGATATCCTGTCTGATTAACCAGACTCTCGTGCCTCAATTGTTTAACTAACATAAGCATCGCGCGAAGAGCACCCGCCATGCAGCATTTTTGTTTTCTTTCACATAGCTAAATTTCCCAAGACTTCAGCGCTCCGGCGGAGATTCGTGCCTTCTTTCAGGAAAGTGTAATTTGAGAAGCAAGCTCTCACGAGCGTAATGAAGGACTAAGAAACGGGTAGGATTAGATGAAATCATTGTTTACTTTGTGTCGTGCAGTTATTGTTACATGGATGACGTGCGAGCGAGTTAGACGGTAGACTCCGGATTGCATGTAATGTAATCTCAGTCAGTCAAAGAAGCTCCAGCCTCAATGCTCTCAATGTTTGTTTGTACTTCTAAGTAGATCCAACCGGTTTACAGAGAATCTCCTTCGAGTGTCCATTAGCACTGCCATCTTGGACATCTTGAGCGTATCCATTGAAATTTTTCGCTGGGATCTGATCGCAATGTCAAGAGGTGGGCGAGCTTATGCTTCCATAAATTAATAAATTGGTGAATTAAAGGAGCTGACTACCGGAATGTCTTTACATTCGCGTCGCAAGGGCACTCACACATAACGTGCATAACAAATTTACCATGGAATTGTAATGCCTAACTGTAATGCATGAGCAAGCTTGCATAATTACAAACCCAGGATAGGAGTACGTCAAAGAAATAGAGGAATTAGCAAAACTCATGTATGCATTCGCATAACAGATTAATCAATCTGAATTATCAATACTTTCAAAGAGTGAGTTTACGTCCCACCAGCACTGATGTTGACGTTTGTGCCTTGCGTGTTTCGCAACCGCGACTCAAATCGTGTGCGGCATAAATGCAATAAATATTTCCCATTCATCGTTTAGTTATAAACTCCATCAACTCATCAAAGGAAAGCACGAACCGAAGCACCGCCAAAACCTGCTTGGGAGATTAAATTAATTTGGCCCTCGACGAACATTTGCTTTAATGGCCAACTACGAAGGGTCGCTAATTGAACAAAGTCTGCGTGCTTAAATAATTACGAGAATGAGATTTCGTTATTTTCAGAGCCACAACCGATAACCACAACGAATTTGAAATTACTGTGTTGCTTCCAGCGAGTATTCACGCTATACTTTGCGATGATGCTGCCCAGTAATCTTTCAATCATAGCATTTAGCATAGCTCAAGATTGAGTCTCACCTGCACCACACCTCGACGCCGACTTTAGCAAGAAGGGAATGACGCACACGGGTTTTCAATTAGTTGTTCTGAAAATGCGTCCTGTTTTCTATTTTAGTAACAAAAATGATATGGTTGTAGTTTCTTCAGTTTACTAAGGTATAGTTTTACTGCTCGCTTGTGCATCAGCTCGGGTACGGCGCACTATATATTATGAAAACACGAACAGCTGCTCGTGCCTCCTTCCAGTATTTACGCTGTGACGCTGATGGTAATAACAATGGGGCCATTAAGATGCTTGGCTATTACTTTCTCTCGCTCAAACTCTCCAGCGTCCATGGATTTCCATTTCCACAAATATGGACCGTTCAAACCGTAAGCATCAGCGTAAACAGTAAGCATTTTGCGAAGAGATGCATTCAGGTATTGCATGTAATGCTCATAATGGGCAGTGATAAAGCAACAAATTACGAGCCATCAGGAGACCGAAAAGAAAGCTACGGACACGAATTATGTTTTGCTCTTTTCAAAAGAAGACAAAACAAGAAATTTTCTTGACGCACACAGAAAGGAGGAACGAAATAAGATTTAGTACGAGATGCGATTCCTGCAAATACTGATATGAGTACTGCCCGGCTGTTGTGGTTGGGTTGATGCGAGCACATTTCACATTGAGCACAAAATGCATATTGCATTGATGAATAGTGCGGTGGGTGAAGCACTCAAAATGAATAGTAAGTGATACCGCACAGAAAGTTTCAAACTCGACGTCGACGTAAGGCTACAGTCGAAAGCAGACTTGGCTCGCTTTGTTATTATTCTAATTTCGTAAACTTTCTCTCCAGCGATACTCAACTCGAGAACAACGACGATTCATTTGCATTAGCATAGTTTAAACATTTCAACGACTTACAATTCATATGACTATGCGAGAAGTTTGACTTTTATTCTTTCTCTTGCCGTTGCGTTACAGTGTTGTGTCCCATTTGAGCTGCGTACCTACGACGTAAATGCTCTCCTCCAGACTCCGAAGTCCCTGTTGCAAAACCTAATTGTGCACAATATTAAAACGTATTCATCCAACAAGAACATCTTTTAGTAGAGTCAGCTCAAGACGCCACGCTGGATAAGAATTAATGGAAGCTGCTGCTACGGAAATGGAAATGACTACTTCTCTGGAGCCGCCCGGCATGTCTTGGGGCACGTTGAGAAGGCCGTCTTGGGAATTTAGCAACAAGAAATTCCACATTCAGCAACTTGCTCAGAGTTGAGCTTAAGATGCCCCAGAAACATACTCTACCCATTCCCATTATGATGATGTTATTTCATATGTTTTATTTACTCTGCTTGTGTGCGCATTCGTGTCCGCCATACTCAAAAGTTAGTGAATGGTAGCTGTACGCAAAATTTACGCTAAAGAAGCTCCACAAGTGCTAAACTCAAAGTTTGAGTACCCAAACTTTAATCCCGTGCATCGCAGATAAGCGGAAACACGTGCTCTTGATTCTGGGTCGTGTCAGCTGTTCGGGTTACGAAAGGTCAACTTCACCTACAATTTAACTTATATCTAGGAATACTTTGTTTGAAGTGGCCAGTGAGTCAAGTGTAACCAAGCAACGGAACAACTTGATTACTGTATCTTCGGAAAATTGCTTCCTTGCGAGACAGGCAGCGTTTCCTTGATTTGATTGTCTCCTTTGATTTCATTTGATCCCCTCTTACAATTTCCTACTCAGGATCAAGTACAGAACGAAGGCAAATTCAGGACTCTCTTCTAGTTTGTCCACGAGAGCATTCACTTTATGGGTAGCTTTTCATAAAGTACGTTGTCTATCAAGGTGTGTCCGATTTTATGAGTCGCAGTATTAGAGTTGAAGTAATGGAAGAAAAATTTGCGTGGCCTTAATTACACTTTGGCAAATATGAAATAATGGTCTGAAACGAAGCATGACAAGCTAAAGTGTAACACATGCCGAATTTGAGACCGTAACGAAAGAGCAGACTCAAGTCTGTGAAGTGACTGGGAATAATTTTAAATTTTTCTTTCATGAATCGAATCCAATAATGGAGAATGGAGCGCTTTCACAGCAGACTACAAGCGGGTGGACGGCGGAACCACGGCACTACTTTTGCTTTGCTGCTGGTGCTTGAAAGGTCAAAGACCAGAGAGACCATCATCAACCGTTCCTGACGAGCTATCCATCATAATCAAGAACTTTCCAAATTGAGCACAATAACAACACGCGAAAAGAACTTTCAGTCACTCTATCAATTTAAAATGATAACTCAATTCTGTGAAACTGCCTGAGCCGTGAAAGCACACACTGAACGCGGGGAAAGTGCTCCTAGCCTTGCATTCACAAAGCTGATTGGACTTCCATTCCACGTTAGCCGCTTCCATGCGCTGCTGCAAACTGTCGTTCTACTGAATTTTGAAGCCATAAATCTAATTTCACAGGTCTGCCGCGATATCGCACTTGCAAACGATGTGATTAAGCACCAACTCTTATCTCCAGCATCGACAGTTTAATTACAAGTTCCAGACCCGTCAACCTGAAAGTGGGCAAACGGTAGTAATGAATTGCACTGCCTCCAGTGTGCCTGACGTTCGTATTGTCAAAGCGCACTAGGTCCAATGTGTCAGCGCGTGAAATCTCACGCTTGCACGATGAACTCTAGAACTATCCTGGGCAAGACTGCAGGCAGCATCAGCAAAAACAGCAAGTGGCTGTCGAGCCCTCGCCCAACGAATGTAAAACGACGCTACCTGTGGCTGGCCATGATTTTGACAATGGATTTTGCATGAAGTACAAAATGACCGACCAACTTAACACTGACATATTCCAATTCCTTTCTTCAGGTGGGCTGTCTGTCAACTCGCGTGGCGCATGGACGTGAACGAACGCGCTGTTGCTGTCACCCATGCCCTTGTAAAGTTTAGCTGCCTGCTTCAGAGTCAAACATCTACTCCAAGGTTAGACAATACGACATACGATGACGTTCGAGCTCTCCAACAACCCAAGAATTGTTTTCATGCTTCCTTTCCTCAATTGTCAAACGCTTCTCCTCACTCTGCGCCTTGCGCTCAGCATCACGCACGTATAAGCGATCCAGATGGAAAAGTTTCTTTTCCCACAAATTAATATCAGCTTTCGTACATAAAATCTGAACTTAACTTTCATATTTTTCTCTTGCAAAAGTTTGCTTGTTATCCAGGAAAAATTAGTTCTTCGAATGAGGTCCTCTGACAAGCAAATAATTGAAACCGATCTCCTTACAGGCTTCGGGACTTCGGTTCCACTGCTACGGAACACCTCAGGCGATTATTGGAAAGTAGTGAACATTCGATTCGCATTATGACAATCAGCCTCAGTCTCATGCTGCAATTCCGATCGGCTTCGACAAAGTAAAGGTGAACCACATGAAAAAGATTCGCAGGGGAGGCTAGGACCGGATACGAACTTGCCGTGTGACGTAAAACTCTATTGACATCCCAACTGGTGTGCACCTCCTCCGAGAAGGGCGCGGCGGTGCTAGTGAATTGCTCACGTAGTCTAATAAGCCACTGTCAACCCAAAGTCGGTTATTCTGCGTCGTACGCGAACAGCGCTCGAGAGAAATGAAGTCGTCGACTCAGTTGGTTAAGTGGTTTCTTTTATAAATTCCCGTTTTCCTTTCATGTTTTTATTTTCCAATGTTATTTCTCACGTTGATGGCATTGTGATACGGTAAATAGAGACGAAAACCCTTCTCGAGACAGCACTCTTCTCCTTCCAACTGAGTCTGAAAAGAAGATCTGACGCTGACATGACTTCTCAAAAAAGTAGTGAACCAGAACTTCTCCGCTTGCCCGCTTTTACTTTTGTATTCCGTTTCCAATTCTTCTTGCTCAAAGCTTTTCTCCGTTTGATCGTTCGCCCAAATCTTCATCCATGAATTTAAACGTCTGCATTATGCTAGAAATACTTTTATTTCTGCCATCATACCTCGTCGTCTTATTTCTTCGTCTCGACGCTTTCTTGTGCGCGTCAGACTCAGCGTCAAAGCCAACAACGACAGAATACGCAGCACTGAGAAAAACAGGAGATGCGAGATCCTCAGCTTGAGTCTAAAATCGGCGATGAAATGAAAGTTTCGCTCGAAAACACTTCAGTCGGAGCCAACATGACATCGAGCACGAGAACAGGCTCTCTTTGAACGTAAATGTCAAGCTTTGTGCTGGACAAGTCACCTTGGCAATCGCTGCAATTCACCTTTGGGTATGTCGTTGTATTCCGCTGCTATTGGCGAATATTTTTTTCTATCAATGACCTTTTTTCGAGTGTTAAGTGAACTTTACAATTCTTTAAATGTATTTGTTGCATGTTGTGACCAAACGTTGTAATTGTCTCCATTCTCATTTTTTCTTCACTGTAATACCGGATTTTCTTGAAGAACTTTTTCCTGCAGTGCTGAACTTCGCGCTGTTAGCGGTTTTTAGGATTTCCAATTGAGTGCTGCTACCTTCGGCGTACTTCAGCATCACCGTACGCCGTATCTCAAGGAGAACTGGCTGCAGATTGTGCTCGTGCATAAATTTCAACGCTTTTTGAAATATTTCCAAATAAATATTTGCTATTCCCCTACATCCCCATCACCGGTGCAGGAAAATCCAATTTACATTTTCCAAATTGAAATTCTATTATTACCTCAACCTCGATCATCAGACGCGTTTAATTTATTGGAGATCGTAGCAGAGGCACGCCGTTAGCCGTGCCCTTGAAAACGTTTTCTTACTTCACCATAGGCCTCCTCTGCTGGAGCACCGTTATCTCCAGTCTCGATGATAGAAGTATTAGTGACTATGATGATAGAGCTCTCTGGCTGCTTAATGGGCAATTGATGTGAGTGCACAAAAGAATGCATTTAGAGCTTTGGGAATAAACCAACATGAAATGCATACAAGTGCTTCGAAAATTATATCCATATTTTGTATCTTTCTTCTGATTGAACGCATGAAAGCGAATCTCCTGAATGTTTCGTCGCCCGTCATATTTTTTAGACATTTGCAAGATTCCATTACACTTAGACTGCTCTTCCAGAAAAGGATGTGAAAATGCAATAACACCATTATTTATTTTCCATGTTCAACTGCACGCCATATTCAGTGCAAGGTTAAGTGCCAGACACACTCATTCGCTGAATCCGAAGATTACTGGATGATGGGCTTCAGGGTTGAGCCTCCACGTGCCAGAAGTGAAATTTGTTTTCCCAATAAAGGATGAGAAGTGGATGAGTATCAAAATGCGTTTAAATTCAAGGTGACCATGTACCGAAAATAGAAATAACCTTTATATTTTCATGCTTGTGTGCAGATGTCTGCCTCAAATGATAAGTCATAAATCGGTAGCATCGAGTATTTACTAATTAGACCAAACTCCGTCAAAAGCTCAAAAGAGTCATCAAGCGTAAGCACTTTAAAATAAAAATATTCACGATAATTTCGCCAACAAGTTTGTTGGCATGATGCATGTTTATGTGCTGCCTTCGAGCATAGAACAAACTCATTGCAGTAATTGGCTTTCAATTCTCTGCTCTAAATTAATGTGCAAAGGGCGAAAGACGTAAAATTGGCAAATGTGCTACGAATGCCAATTGGCATTCGTAGCACATTCAATCAGCAGGAGTTTGAAAATTAATTTTATTTATGCTCATTCCTGCTTGAACTCAAAAGAAGTGAACATCGTTTGAAGTGCTCTTCTCAAGAATGTTCAAGTTTGGCAAAAATTTAATTGAAACATTTATCAACATCGCATTCTGCACTATGTTTGGGCGTGTGGGTTAATGAATAAAAGTTTGCTTCAAGTATCTCGTATTTATTGAAAGTTTGGACTTGACTTTAGAGTATTCCTACCTTTAATTGTGCTCTTCCGTATGCACGAAGCTGAGAGACTCGAGAATTCGGTTCAATTTTCATGTTCGACAAAAAAGGAAGTTGTGAAGTAAATAAAGTATTCCGGCACATGAGAAAAGTAAGCGAAAGCCAACTTAATTAAAATTCAAAACACACTGCTCTAAATTCTACTTTCCCGAGCTTCTGTCTGAAGACACTCCAGCCAAGAACGAATAATTAGGTTTAATGTCCGACAGCATACAAAAGCACTTTGAACTTTATTTCTTTGTTACACAAATCAATCACCATTAAATCTAAGCTATGAACCAGAATCGCTGCGCTGGGCAAAAGAATGCTTTTAGAGGATCAGAAAGTTAAGATTAACTAATTAACAGATCAACAGAATTCTGCACAGAATGAAAGCTGAAAATAATTGAGAAGGAAACTGTGTCATCTGTTTCCTGCTTTCCAGAGCAGACTTTACGAGCTACGGCAGATCAGCAACTCGTTTCAGTCCTTTCAAGCCAGAATTAGAATCTTTGACAAGACAAGTTCGCAACTTTCCCCTCTCAGCAGGATCTCCGCTTCCACTTTCTTCTATTAAAACTCGAAATTCAATTTTGAATTATAAAAGAAGAGGAAACGGGAGTAAAGTGACTGGAGCGATATTAAATAAGTGTAGATATTATAATAGGCTCTACGTGGAGAGAAAGTTTATGACATTACACCCGAACTTTGAGAGGAACATAGTTCAGGATGATGCATAATAATTTTTCCTATTGCCAGGCAAGTTTGCGAAAAGCGTTCGAAGAGACTTTGCCTCCCCGTTCGTGCTCCAGTGTCAAAAGTGTAATGCAGTGTGGCGTCGGTATTTTCTAGTGTTACGCAAGAGGCAGGATGATTGGAAATGGGGTCTCTCGCTATCCCATTTTAGTTCCCGAATTTCTCACAGTTTGGTATTAATTGGATGTGTGGAGAATAGAAAAAGTGGTTTTCACGAAACGCAACGGCAGGGAAGAGAAGATTCAATTTCATTTTCTTTCAAAAGATAATAGATTACTGGCGCTCCGCTGCTATTTCTATTCTGGTCGAGCCAGCCGAAGAATGTCACCTTTGTGATGATACCACTGCAAACCGGAATCGAGGAGCCGAAGGAGAGGAACGGAAAGCGAACTTGACACGAGACATTAATCTGAATTTATACATGCCGACATTTTATGATTAATCTCATTCCAAAAATTCCAACACAGAGAAAGTTAATAAATAGATGCGATGCAATTTTAGAAACGTCTAATTTTATTCAAATTGAATTTCCTTTTTAATTTCCAGTATCCAGTCACCAAAGCCTTTCCAACTTAAGTTACTTCTCGCGGCAACCCATAAAATCAGGACATACTAGAGTTTTCCTTCGTAAATACCCATAGCGATGTCTTATGTACTATTTTAACCTGCCAAGCGTTAGCGTTGTCTTCCTGCCGCAACTGCCACTTCCTCAAAAGCTAACATAGAAACATTTACAAGGTAGGGACTAAGCAGTTGCGTCTTTTTGGTGAGACTTCTTACGATTGACTGAAACGAAGCTAAAATTTAAACTGTTAACAAATACTAAATGCTAACAATAAACAAAGCTTATTAATTAGAGGATAGAGGTTAAGGAATGTAGTAGTTTGTTTAACAACAACAGCTGCAGAACTAATGATTGTCGTTGCATTTTGGTTGCTTTGAACTAAACAAGAACTTGCTGAATCTGGTTTTTCCAAAAAAATGTTGCAATCATTGAAATCATGACACCGTTAATTACGAATATGAATCCTACATACACAGAGTGGCATCTCACATTATAGCGTAATTAAAGCATCCTGCTGCACTACAGAAAGCTGGTTTGGTGGGGGTACAGAGTCAGAGACCATCGTGTTCCACCTCCTGGTTTGATCGTGCAAAATCTTCATACCAAATTCGGTGTGAAGCGCCTCAAATGTCTTTCTTGGCTTTGTCATGCGAGGCTGATTCTTGGATCTTTGTCTCGGAGGTGGTGTCGGCATATGAGTTGGCACACCATGCTGCTGGTATTGATGACACTGGGATGAGCTCGCACCACGTGCTGGATTGTCTAAGATACGATATAAGAAGTTTAATTAGTAGTAAAAGTGAGTTTGAATACTACCACCAATGAAAAATATAGACTTTAGGCTAATTACCGAAATAATTGTCTTGAATTGGTAACGGTTGAAGTTGTTGCTGAGAGAGCTCATCCAGTTGTCTCTGGAGTTCTTCCGCCATTAATTTTACGTAATCATAGCTCGCACACGCCAGCGATTTCATCCATTGTTCCAATTCCACTTGTGATTCAGCACCAAGCAAGTATGATTTCGAAGGAAAGACAATTTTGAAACAAAAATGTTCGTCCATTTCGTTGTCCGCCAATTCCACGGTGCTTCCTTCCAGGATTATAACACCGACTGGCTCGCGATCGTTCCTCTTGTCGAAGTAAAACAGTAAATTTCCTTTCAGCACAAACCAGCGTTTAGAGAATCCCTTGTTCCCGTCTCCTTTCTTCATTAGATAACCTTCTCGGTCAATTAAATTTGACGACACAGCGAAAGCTGCTAAATTCTTCTCGTTGATTTTCATTTTGTACACGGCGTATCGGAATTATGGCTCAGATTGAATCCAGCAAACAGATTACTTGGGCTTCACGTTTCCATGCACATTCACCAATCAACTCGCCAATTCTGCCCGCCTCACAACTTGGACTGACTCGTTTAGCTCATAGACTGCAAGGGAGGTATATCTTAGGATTTTCTACAGAATGATATCAAGCATAATTAATACCACTTACTTAATTTACCCTGGTTCCTTTCGATTTGTAGTCTGCTGGCAATACTGCGTGGGCGAGGACACGTCCGTCCAATTGCTGTTAAAAATTTAGATGTTGAAGTTTTTTCTACACACGACTTTGGCCGGGATGGCCAGTAGTTAAAAAAAACAAATTGATACGCTCTGCAGTGCACGATATGTTGTTTAAATAAATATCCAGTTTTATTGCTGGAGACTTTTGGCACAGTTTCGCACGGAACAGATCCCTGGCTGTATTTCTTCATCGCAGTTTTGCAAACCAAGGAATAGAGCCATGGACTGTGTATACAAATTCACGAAATCAACGCAAGGCCCGCTTTCACACCATCTCATACACAAAGAACCACTATCGATCCCTCGGCCTCACAGCGTTGTAGTCGTTGTCTACCATCAGTGGTTTTTAATTCCAATCATCTGAGATCAACATCTGACCGGTCAAGCACTATTATCTACTTTACGCGTTAACGAAAGTTACGTTAACGTTAACATTAAGTAATTGTACGTTAACTAAAGAAACAAAAGGGAAAGTTACCTTGGAATCAGCAGTCAAGGCTGAAGGTCTGAGCAGAAGTGGACACCACCCAGGGCCAGAAATCAGGAGACAACAGACAACTAACAGCGCAACAGAATTTTGAGTAACTTCCAAACTACCAGTGCATTGGTTTCAAGTGTATTTGGAAGGGAGTTTTTACAATTTTGCATTGCTTTGTCCGTCAGTTTTTCTTTTAATATATTCCATTTTTCCTACGCTGGGAATCGCAATTAGCATCCGAAGAGTGAAAAGTTTGTGGTTATTTCTTAAATCTCTTTCTATGCAGCCAACCGGATAAAACATTTCGTTCATTGACTGTTATTATTTAATTGTAGATGTCTACTACCGAGGAGCCTGAACCCATGGTCCAAGAACCCGAGACCACCGAACCGGCCGAACACGCTGAACAACCTGAGAACCCCGAAGAGCCTACTGCTGGAACTTCCGGCACAGGGTCAAAACTGGACGAGGAGTATGGCGATATTCATAAAATAGTTCTACAAGGGCTGCTTGCGGCTGGATTTTTGGATACCAAGGGCGTGAAGAAGCTGTTTATTGGCGCTTGTACTTATCTAAAATGTAAGCTCTTCACGGTATATAGGACTCCTTCTAACCTTGACTTCGAAAACAATCAAATCACCTTTTGTTTGTACAGTGGATCATACGGAGAGAACAACAATGCCGTACGTGCAAAGAATTGTTCGTGAGATTAACGAGCGGGTGAAGCCATACGACATGCTAATCAAGAGCGCATCTTGCGAATTCACTGGGAGGAAATTCTACATCTTCCTTATCACTGTGGAGAATCCAATATTCAAGTAAGGATAATGTTCTTCAACTTTAGGAGTTAGAACTCGAACTTGATGATCTAATTAATCTTTGTCATGATTAGAATGCAGACACTTTTCTCCAAGTTCGAGCTGGAACTGTACCAAAAATGCATGGATGCAATAATGCGCAGATACAACAATTACAGCGTTCCATTGACCGAATGCATGAATTTTGCAAAAGATTGTGAAGCCAAGGGATCAGTGCAGGAGGCTGAGACTTTCATTCTCAGAATGATTCGGGCCAAGTACCTTGCAAAATATATGCTAAGTGTGAGTTTTGGCAATTTATTACGGTACAAGCATGATAGCATTTCAGGCATTCGATTAATTTTTATTTTTACGATTTTAGCCAACTGAATTCCAAATTACAATGGGATTTCGTGGTCTCCGAGAATTTGAGCCAATGCTGAAGGAATTGTATAATGATACTGTTTCGAACTGCAAGCTTTGCAAAATGGTTCTTCTTCATGTTAGTAATTTAATCACTCACCTTAACTCTATAGGATTTTTTATCATTCAGTTTTAAATTCGTGCGCAGGGATTGCTGTGTCCGAATTGCCGTACACTTGTCCACAAGCATTGCTTCTTGAAATTCATTAGAACAAGTAAAGAATGCCCACACTGTAAAATTCCATGGACCAAACCTGGAGTTAAGGAAGAGCCAATTGAGATGATCAGAAGACTCCGTGACACTTCTGCTGGAGAAACTGATCCAAGCATTCAAGCTTCAGTCCAGTTTGACGCACATCATGTCTCTGGCGATGAAGAAGAAGCTCGAGGGAATCCGCCAGTTGAAGGAGCTGTTGTCGGAGTGGGTGTTACGACGGGAGCACAGGCGCAAAATGTGAAACAGCCACAAACTGTGGAGGCGGAGGAAGAAGAGGAAGGAGAGGAAGACGAAGAGGAGGGTAAGTTATAACGTCGATTCGCTGAAGGCTGAACTGCTCTCACGTTACAATCCCTAATCCTTTACAGTCGAAGATGATGACGAGGAAATGGAAGTGGTTGACGACGAAGAGGTCGCGGGAGAATACAATGAAGGCGAGGAAGGCCAGGATGAAGATGCAGAGGAGGACGAGGACGAGGAAGTGGAGGAAGGAGGGGACAATGAGGGTGAGGATGAGGATGAAAATATGGACTCCGAGGATGAAAGCGAGGACCAAGAGGAAGATGTTGAAGATAAGGAAAATGTGGAATATGAAGACGAAGATGGAGAAGAGAAAGAGGAGGACACAGTGGATGAGGAAGAAAACGACGAAGACGAGGAAGATGGAGAAGGTGGTGAGGACGAGGAAGAAAATGAAGGTGTGGCGGAGGAGCAGGAAAATGAGGACGAGGAGGAAGAGGCAATGGGCATTGACGTGAACGTGGAGCCACCGCCTACACCTTCAATTAGACGTTCTCCTCGTGTGTCTACGAAAGCTCGCCAAGGACTCAACTTGTCGGAGTCAGACTCTGACTAAAACTTCAATTTGGATCTCTTAACTCATTCATATGCTACTGATGCTACTATGTCATATTGTTGGTAACAATTTACATCATATTATGGATCGCCGATTTTAATGTTTGTAATGTTTAGAACTTCCCATAAAACTTCATGCGAGTGCATTGCCCCAAGTGGTACTTATTCTTGAAGTAGGATTCAACAAGAGAAATCCCCTGACATTGCAGGTATCTCTCTTAGAGTAATCTCCGTTTAAGTCCCTGTACCTAACATGACTTGATGATTTCTATCTTATTATCTTAATATTATTGACGCTGTACTGATTATTCAGGAGCATTGTATCTGGAAATTTACTGGCGTTCTCGTATCTGAAGGTGCACAGGCGGTGCAATGACATGGAAGGTTCTGAATATCTATTTATGTCAGACAAGATTAGAATTTCCTACCAGCATGAAAGTAGGCAAGGCATGGCAGGCTAGGATAAAATTGTCAAAACCTTTCCATTGAATATTCCAACTATTGTACTTTTGACGCTGTGAGCTTTAAACAGTTTCAATAAAATGCTTCGTTTCTTTACGCTTTCATGTACACACGTGCTTATGGGAAACTTGAGAATTTTTGTACTGACGCGATCCGATGCTGAACTTGAAGGCTGGAAGTGAGATGAGATGAGAAACGAAAAGGCTTATCATGTTCGCATTTACGTTACATAAATCCTGGCTGGCAAGGGCGCCCAGGTACCGTACTATCTGATGTACCCAGATTTGCTGCACGTAACAAAGAACGCAGAAAATATCAAATTCAAGGTCTTCAACTGTTCATCGTCCTCATCCTCTTCTTATGATTTAGTTCAAATCTTCTTGCAACCAAAGAGCTTTAGCTTTAACTCCACTATCAGTCGAGCCGGTTAACCGTTTCGTGATTGCAATTCCGGATGCATCGGCATCTGTAGTTTCGAAGAAATTCACCCTCTCCGTTTTTGGATTCAAGCTTGCAAACGCGAAGGTGAGTTACTTTACCCATGGGGCCGTTGTGTCGACTTGAAATTTCCAATCGGAAATATGCATATTAAGTCGGCTAATCAGCTCGAGTGCATGCTGCAAGAAACGACCACGTTGAGCAAACTTACGACTTAAGTTTAAATCTATTTTGGAGTCGTGAGGTCAAGAAGGGTGACACATTCAAAAGAGATGATACCTTTGAACTGCTTTCTTGGAAATGTACAGCAATCTTGCACTAGTGTAGTGAATAATAGCAATGTAGGCAGGCATTGACGTTTTCTCATTCTCAGTACAAACTTGTACCCCGAATCTTTAAGCACAGCCCCTTATACGTCGCTTTATTCCTCACAGGGACATCAGTCACAGTTAAGATTCGACCTGATCTGGTCGCTTGGCAGTTTTACTCTTCGGAAAGAATTGTAGAAGGATGAATATCAATTGCATTGCTCTTGGTGTGGTGGTTCTGTGCTTGGCTTCGTTGTCCGAAGCCAAGCGCATTCCTCGAGTCGAAGCTCCTCCGCCGCACATCCATGGCAGATTCGCTTACGTTTCATGGAGTGCTGAGAGAGGATATGAAGTTAAGGTAAGTAATCAAGAGACCTGATTTTTCTCGCAAGACTTCACATGGATTTGGATTGACGATGTCATCATGTTTGAAAGACTTGGTTTCTGAATTCTCCTTTTCTCTTTTCATTCTCAGACATTTGGTCTTGGGTACGCTGATGCTGACCCGGTAGACTACGACTGGGTTGCCAAAGCACGATACCAAAATCTCATGAACAAAACTGGATGGGCTTTTGTGGAAGTGGAATCCAAGACTACATATCCTGACGAGATACAAGCTCACGCCGCTGGCCTTGCGGAGGGTTATCTCACCCGCGATTTAATCTGGTACTTTTACAAAAATGTCATTGAGGTTAGTTTGGATTTGTTTAAAAGCACTTCTGGAAACGTAAATTACGCTAATTTTGATACTTGTTTACTTAATACAGCACTATTGCGATGACAAGCCTGTTCTGTGCAAGTACATCAAGAAATACATTCAGCAAAACCTCGCCTGGACCGTAAAGAGCGCTGCCAAATACAAGACTTCATCGGACTATTGGTATCAAACTAACTTGGTCATCCAACAAGGAGAAGGAATTGCACACGGTTTCAGAATGGCCGCCAACGGAACGACCAAGAAAATCAGTGATACGGAATTTGCGTAAGTAAAATAGACAAAATGAAAACATTCCACAAGTTTATTGTTGCCTCTGATTCACGCATGGAAGAATATTGTTATTAAGATTGTGCTAATTTGAATGTCTTTTCAACTTTCAACAGGCTTTTCAACATTCTTGGCGACTTAGGCGATCTTGAAGCTGCTTTGGAGCCGAACCCAGCAAGTGCAAGACAACGAACGCTTCAAAGGGACGGTCATTGCTCTGCTCTGATTAAACTTATTGGAAAGCGTGACTTGTATTTCTCTCATGTCACTTGGACCAAGTGAGCCGAAGTCATTTGAATACTTTAGTACCTTTAATTGATACCAACAATTTATGACTAATCTACTCACGCTAGGCTGACGCAAATGCTTCGAGTTATTAAAAGATACAACTTGGCGTACAAAAGAAGCGCATCAGCCAACGCAGAAACAGTTCCATCGGAAAGTATTTCAATGAGTTCCTACCCAGGCATGGTTTACTCCATGGATGACTTTTATACGCTATCGTCGGGGCTCGCAGTGATGGAGACTACAATTATTAACTACAATCACGACCTGTGGAAAAATGTCACGACATCCAACTCGGTATGATTTGGTTCGCTGTGTCTGGGGTTTGTTGTCTATGCAAATGACCTAGAACATGAATATCTTACAGATTGTCACATCCATCCGCGCGATGGTCGCAAACCGTCTGGCAACGGATGGACAAGACTGGACGAGGATATTCAGCAAGTACAACAGCGGCACATACAATAATCAGTGGATGGTGCTGAACTACAATCTTTTTGAGCCAACCAAATCCATCAATGATGGCTTACTGTGGATCTTAGAGCAGCTACCAGGTACGTTCTTACTATGAAGTAGACCGAATGCTAACAAACTGTGTAATGGGTAACTAAGTTTGCTCATATGCTTGAGCAGGCATGACAACGTCCAGGGATGTGACCGACGTACTGCGCTCGCAGGGTTACTGGTCGTCATACAACATGCCATACTTCAAGGAAATCTACGAAGCAAGTGGTACGTCAAAGATGGTTGAGAAATACGGCGATTTCTTCTTGTATGACGAAACACCTCGTGCCAAAATCTTCGCCCGGGACCAAGGCAGTGTAGAAGATGTTGAATCCATGATGAAGCTGATGCGATACAACGACTACCAGCATGATGAGTTCTCAAAATGCAAATGTGATCCTCCGTACTCGGCAGTGAGCGCAATCAGCTCCAGAGGTGATTTAAATCCAGTGAACGGAACATACCCGTTTCCAATTTTGGGTGAGTGACTTCCATGGAGCCAGAATATCTCTTGAATTAGAATTTGAATGGGTTGTACAAATTATGCTGTTTGCATAGGTCACCGGACAAGTGCCGCGATTGATATGAAGCTCACAACCCTGGACCTGTTCCTTCTTCAACAATTCATTGCAATTGGAGGTCCAACCTACGATCCACTTCCGCCATTTGAATTTTCAAAGTCAGATTTAAAAGATAAACCTCATTGGGGCATACCTGAGAAGTCAGAATTCGAACCTCTGGTCCACCACTGGAAGTGGCTTTGAAAAAACTTCGGTGTGAAACGATCTTGTCTACTTACACTCATGAACACATGTACTCATGCCTTCATATTTGTGATATTCTCTACAGTACATCCAATGAATACTAGAATATATTGGCCTCTAAGGATTTGAGCTTTTACTTTGTTTTATCTTCTTTCCTTAAATTCTGTTCTTTCCGCTTTAGTTCTTCATTCAAATGCATTGTTTTTAAGTTAATTGAATAAATCCTTAATTAAACATGAAATTTGATGCTTGGTCCTTTTGATGCCGTTGCCTGAAGTCAATAATTAGTCGGAACAAAAATCGTAGTTTCGGGTTAAAATTTCAACAATAAATATTAATTTATTAAAGCAACTCAAATTCAATGATCACAGAAAATATTGCTGAGATATTCATTATTATTGACCCAACTCAAATATTTGGCCTTTCTTTTTCACTACCGCTTTCCAACATGTCTCGAGTTCCAAGAATTCCGTAACTTATCTGCCATTCCGGTTATTAGCGTAAGAAATTAATTGAAATCAAGAGTGACAATTAAAAATATGGTGAACATCATAAAACCGACAATGAGGATCGCACCTTTTGTAGGCAAGACGTGGCAATGTACTTCCAGCTTGTTCTATCTAACCTGGCGTGCGAAATGAAATTGGCCTGCACGCACATTTGCCTGAATCCCTTTCGACACAGAAATCGCAAGGGACGTCGGGTCCTCCAAGAATCGAAGTAGAATTCATTCGTATCAATCAATTATTGTCTCCCAGCGCGACCACCGGGTCGAACCGAGGCCTTCGTCTCATTCAGTTTTAAATTGACTCCTTATGGGGCCAAGTCCTCGGGGGAGCCCAGTACCCGTCGATCCCCCTACCCAAGAGGATAAGACTCCGATTCTCTCGGGATTCTGGTCAAAAGAGCTTCAAGCACCACGTACCCATTTATCGTTAATTAAGCTTCTCCCTCAGATTGAGACTCTCAAAACTAGGAACTTCCAACTCCATTTCGGATGAGGAAAACCACAACTTTACGCGCCTCGTGCGCACATGCATTCACGCATTATACAGTCTGCTTGCACTCACACAACAACTTCATTGTAAGTAAAAGTGAGCGTTCTGACATTACACTTAATAATACTATGATTAACAATTGTAGGAGTGGCTACTCAGGAACTACACAAGCATTCTAAAACAGTGTATTGACAATAAACTACAAATGTTTGTAAATGCTAGTTACACCTGACTGACATATTCTAATTGGTAGCATTGCTCAAAATACAACAAGGATTAATACCGAACAGGGTCTCGTATATGAGCTTGTTTCTTGCGTTCGTAGTGCAGACATTTTCCCCACCAGCTCTTGTTTGTGCAGATCTTCTCAGTTTTCAGCACAAAACACCTCGTTTGCACAATGTTGAAAAACAGTTTTCCGACGAAATTCGCTGCGCCCGTGTTGGTCGTCTTCAGACAGGAACGAAATCTGTAAAACAATCAAAAGAGCACGATTATAGATCAAAAGACAAAGGTTCACGATGCAGTCGGCACTGGTTTGTAGGTTAAAGGGTTTTGTTTCATGTCCAAAAACAAGTTTCGCCGTACAGCAATTCCAGTCATGTAATTAATTACATTTATGGAGCTTGTTCATAAAACCTGGATATTTCTAAATCATGTTAACAAGGTGAACATGTCCCGTGATGACGTTGCCGACGGTTGTGACTACGGCTAACTATTCAATTAAGAACGAGTCATCATAAATCTCTCAATTACTTTATCCAAAGCGACAAGAGCGTTTTTGTTCCCTTGACTCATTTATCTTTCCGACTGAAAGGTTAAGGTCGCATTGGCACGAAGTCGGTACTAGTTCAGAGTAAGTAAATGAATAACCAGAAATCGATATTAAATTCATTAGTACGTGACTTCAACAACTTCGATTTCACGTAAAATCACAGTTTAGAAGGACGCTTCAGTTGAAGAACAGAAATCAAAGAAATTGGTAGGATTTCCCTTTTCGGAATGATTAACGCAAGATTTAGAAGGGTTGAAATTTAAAGATTTCCCGTGTTTTTCTCATGTCAATGAGATGCCGACTGGCGACTCGCGATGCCCATGCTCAGCAGGATTCTTTAAACTTTCATACAGAAAGGGCTGAGGTCGCATAACTTGAAACGAATTTTATTAATGATCGAACTGGAACCTGGTTCAAATAGCTAAACCCGTGAGCAGCCAAAGTTGAAATAAATATTGACAAGACAAGGAAGCGATGAATAAATACTTTAATTCCTCTTTCTCACAGTCAAACCTGGAACTATTTTCTTAAAGCGGCCTTAGCCCTTCCAATTCCCTGCGACGTGAGTCGATTCATGGATCTCTTTTCCAGTCCCGAATCACAAAAACAAAATCATGCGAAGAGGAAACGGGAAGATGCAGTGCGGTGAAAGAAGTCTGTAGAAGTGAGTTGTTAATTTATAGAGTGAAGAAATGACACATGGACGTAGGAAAGCACATTAACTTTTTTGTCCTTTCCCTATTAAAAGAGCTTCGCCAGCTTTGACAGTTCCTGCTTTCTTCCTCTCCGAAGAGGAAGCAAATAATTGAATTTCTTTTCTTCAATTCTTTTCCTGGTATTTTCTCTTCGCCTCCTTCGGAGTAAGCATATTATTATCACGTAAAGACTCTTTCAACTCCCTCGTCGACATTTAATACCATTTAAAGAGTCAAAGATGAAGATGATTATAAGCGTGATGAAAAGACTCCGAGAAATGGAACAAAAGGGCGAAAAAAGGAAACAAACGCAAAACCTCGAGAACCGGCTGGCCTCAAACGGAGAAGGAGAATGAATTTTTTGTTCTAGGTTCCTCCGTCAGCCCACATTCTTCAACTTCTGCTACGATGTCTCAACCTCAACCAGCATAAAACTTGGCCACATAAAATGCGCAAAATGCGACCACAACAGAATGCCCTGCCAGAGCTAGATGGCAAAACCAGAAGAAAAGTCTCCCTCACCAACATCTTTTGCAATTAGTGGACCGATTGTTCAGCGAAAGATGAAAAAGAACGAAAGAGGGCAAAGACAATAATCTACAAGAGAAAAATCAGGAGCAATCGAGTACTGCACAGCAGAGGCAATTATTTGTCCGGACGATGATGCCCATACCCTGCCAAAAAAGAATTCCCGAGTCAAAGCCATCATCATCATCATTAGAGTAGGCAGGAAGAGAAAGATCAGCCGCAGCACGGGCACTGGCACTGGCTCACGGTTCTCACCCTGGCATTGGCATTGGTGCAATATGGACCAGAGATTAAACCATTGCATTGCATTGTTTTGAAGGGGAATTCTAGAAGGGAAAGTCATTCAGCGCAGCGCAATGTGCGTATTCAAAAAGAAGTGTCTCGATTCGCTTTTGTGACTTGGTTGTGGTTCCATGAAATCATGAGCAGCGGAGAAAGAACGGTCCGACCAAGTATATTGTTAATATCTCTGATTTCGCTCTGCGCCCTTGCCACAGAAATTAGACACAGTTCTCCGCGATTCCACAATGTAGACTTTCCTCCTTGAAAAATGCGTTACCCCACAGCATTACATCATTTTTCACACTTGATTTGCTTTATTTCATTCGCCTTTTCTTCTCCGTCCTTAAAAATCGAGATCGCCACATTCGTCATGTTGCATATTAGCGAGTGAAATGAACCGAACCGGCTACAGGGCCTCTTCCTCTCAGTTACACAACTTCTCCCACACATACGCGCTTCCTTGTGCAACTAAACGCGTTCTAATTGAATCGTAGAATCATGTGAGATGCAACTGCACCCTGCCTGCTAAACAGTTGTAATTTCTGTCCGTTTGTTTCGAATTACAGTAAGTATACTCACCATGCCTGTCTCCTTAAACTGCTAAGGAGGTTTGGTGCTTCATGGGCTCACGGCACAAGAGCAGCGCATCCGACAGACACAAATTCAATCAGCAATAAAGTCAAAAGTGGCCACCATCACTCATAAACACGTAATTTAATTTTCTCATTTCCAAATTGATGAGTCCGATTCGGAGGCAGGCACCATCCCCGCACTACTTGCAAGTGATATTTGTGGTATCGTTCATTTACACATGATCTCACGATGCATTTAGCTGGCCTTCTCACGTACAGCTTCGTTTGTGTACAAACCGAACAAGTTGGATGAGAAAAGCAAAGCATTTCCACGCTGGAATTTCTTAATGTGTCTGAGGAAACAATCGAATCAGGGTCATAAATAAAATACCTGCACGTAATACGTGCAGTTGCAGTTTTGCTGCTCACAGCATGCTCACTTTGTAAAACAAATACTAATTCACAGTAATGACTAAGGAAAACATAAACAAGGACCAAATCTTTGGAGAACCCCGACTGAATAGAAGAAGAGACTACGCATTCTCCTTCATGCTTACGCACTCAGCATTGGGGTTACGAAAGATCGCTTATTTGGGTCAGGGGAAATTATCGTCTCACCATTTCATTAAAAAATGTGGACGGGCAGGCAATGAATGACAGGATATAATTTCCATGCGATTTGACTACACGATTTTTCCAAAAATCGCCTTAAGCCTTGAACCATCGGCCGTCAAAGTTTATAAAGAATTTGCTTATGTAATCTTTATGATCCGTCGTAATCGTTTAAACTAACGACAGTACAACTGGAGACGTTCAGCTGGCTGAGGATGCCGGCCGGCGTATTAATCAAGGTCATAACGTTCATAAATTGAGTTGTCTACAGAATGAACTAGAACCGGCATTGGCATGAACATTATTTGCACGAGGTAATGAGACAAACGGAAGGCGAACATTGAAATGAAATGATTCTATCGAACAAGAAAACCATAAAACGAGAATTACAAGCCGTCAGCTCGTTCTAAGTCCAAGACTCCTCTTTCTGTCCTCCTCTGAATCTTTTTTCTCTTCAATGAAATCTCATGTAATTGAGACACGAAACAAAACTCGACACACGACAATGAGCGAAGTTGTACAATAGTACTTTATTCATTGCTTGCAGTGAAGTGCAGCTCCTTTGAGAACTTTTCTTGTCTCCTTCCACATCACACCTTCTCGATTGTCTTCCACGTCCAGAATGCAACTCACTTGCAGTAAATAAAGACATAATGCCATTAGAAGTCTGGCTGCCTGATTTTTCTGAGACTTGACTTTGTAATGATGATACTTGAGACTGAGACAAATGACACGATGTTAAGATGAAACTTTTGGACTCAGGCTGAGGTGGCACACGGCGTGAAGTCCAAGTTGCGGGTTATTAGTAGGATGGGCAGACAAGGTGTCACAAAGAGTAATTGGTCACTCTCACACCAGTTCTTAGGACACAGGAGCAGCCAGGACCAAAGACGACTGTCATTGTCATGTTCGTGCCAGAATTTAGCTTGTAACGCACTGCACCCGGTCAGTGAAGTTTTCAATACCTTCTGGAGAATGGAGAAGCTCTCAATGCACGAAGAACTACCCCAACATGTAGTTGATCTCCTGCTCGCTCATACCACAAATATTCCGAAAGGGTTTACAAATTCCGAGAGCCGAGTCATGACAAATCATTATTTTAAATAGTAATAATTTAAAAACACAATAGAAAGGATTCAATTATTTCTATTATCCCACTCTGGCTAGAATCTCCAAGCGAGCAGGTTGAGCTGGACCGAAACAATGCCACGCAAGCAACCCTTTCCGATCCTCGTCTCCGAAAAGAAAATATGACTCAATCCTTTCGAATCCCAATAGCATGCAATGATTTATAAAAGAACAATCTCGCATTGTTTTTATTTATGTTTCGGCTCAGAATAGGGTGAACGAGAGTCGGCTTCGCATCCCCTTACACAAAAAGCCTCGACTCAACATCTCTTTAATACGACATCGAAGGATTCTGAGCGTGCTCTAAATCATCGAGAAAAATGGGTCTTGTCTTCAATTCAGTAAATAATGTCAGTTGAAACGGCAGAATTGGTTTAAAAGTTGCAAATGTTGAGGTATGCAGACGATGGCGTGGCCAAGCGTTTTTGTTAAAGCCATCTTTCACGTTTTACATTTGATTCTTCATTTGCTGTGCTGTTCCATTATTGCCTGCTCAATGGACTCCGCAAATCGAAATTCTAACGCACTGGGTATGAATATATTGAACTCAACGAAGGATGCATTGTGCGTTAAGTATCTGGTCAAGAACCTTCCGAACCACACCAATTGCCAATGAGCATGCGAATTTTTTCTAAGAGAAAGCCTTAATTGGGAGTGAATAGAATTGAGGAGCGCTCAATAATTGGTCTAGACTATTCCTTTAATTGAGATTGATTGAGCAAGGGCGCATGAGATAGAAGAGTAAAGTTAAAATCGTGCGTCTGGTACATACCTCTCATCACAGCTGCAATGGTTTAATGTCATGTATCGCCAATTGAAAAGTCCGTAGTTCTCACTGAACGCAGGAATGAAGTATGGACATCCGAGGTCATGAAACCGGCAGCACTTGTCAGCGCCGGCGAATCCGCCCATGTGTTTCAGTTCCCTGGCAGAAGCACCAACGCCACACCAGCGAGTTCCCGGCACTCTCGCAATGTCTAAAAGTTCACGCTTCTTACGGCTACTGACTCCGTTGCTGCAAGGAGGAAAACATGAGTGGTCAGGGCGCCAATGGGCAGTGGGCTTGTATCGAGTAAAGAACGATGCAATATATTAGTTCAATTAATGGGCAATTGCGCGCAACGTCTAAAAATAAAACCAAAAATCCTTTCCCGCGAAATAGGAAGTTTTGCTGATTCTTCAAAGCTGAATTTGTCAGCTGTCCCAGAATATTCTTTGTAATTTGGCTGACTCATTGCAAGAAACGTATAAACAACTTTACAGAATTACAGCGGCAAAAATTTTCCACTGCAGCTTGAATATCGAGTTTCTGCAGCATATTCAGTTTGGAAATTTATCAAATGTCCTACTTAACTCTCATTTAAATCGTTCAAGTTTTTCTAAGGTGTTGGATATTACCTTGTAGTTTCGGAGCTGAGATGCAATTTGAGATACTTTTGTGAAGCGATTGCATGCTTCATTTTCCGATGAAGTCTCCTGCACAACCGCTGTTGTGTGGTGATATCAAAAGGTTCCTGAAGCTCCCCAACGATTTCCTCATTCTGCAAAATTCTTGTTGTCACATTTCGATATTGCTCGGACCTGCAAAGTGAGACCAAAATCTCTGTGAGCTTCAGCCGAGCATCATAGTCATCGTTCAGAAACTTACTGAGGTTTGGCCGAGTCAAAATTATCGCCGTCTGAAACTGGAATCTCCTCACTGGACTCGTCTTCGCTGTACTCCATGAAATCTTCATCATGAAAGTAGGAATGATTCCAGTGATTTGGAGGCACCTGAAGGCTGAGACCAGAGTTTCTGAGTTCGTTTCTGAATTGGATGCGGAATTTGTCTGCAGCACTCCAGTCACTCAAAACTTCACATTCTATCAGTTTAAGCGTCTTGCGAGCTCTTGTGCTACTATTTCCTCCTGTGCCATTGCTGTGTGTACTGATGCTGCTGTAGTATCGAGGAGGTCTAATTTTGTAGATCATCTGGAGTAACACTTCACCGGACGAAACTTGTCGAAGGAGCAGTCCAACACCGCTGAAAAGAACAATTACATTTTAGACTTATATTGAAAATTCGGCTATGTTAAATGACAAATTCATAATGAACAGTTGGTAGCAGTCATTGCACACATGGGCTGAGACACAAGACACATTTGTGAGACGTGAGAAGGGTATCATTATCAAGATATCATTACAACGTAAATTAAAGCCCTCCCGGAACCCACCAGCATGATTTGTCCCAAACAGGTAGCGCAATGAAAACTAATATGACATTCTTCAGATGTTTGCATTTGCATTGGAGGTGGAAGCCCATTCACTGCTGTGAGATCATTAATCTTTCTTCATGCTGCAGTGGAGGATGCACAATAACAAACTTGAAATTGAGATGCACGCAAAAAATAGGAAATTCTTATGCTGTCAAGACTGTCAATCATACGGCAAGCAGCAGGTTCATTAAATTGCCAGTTTACACTATGAGAAGGGAGACGTAGGAATTCCTCCTGCGTCCGGATGCAAAGGACGACTGTACTAATTAATTAACCGTATTTGCGCTGATTTATAGAAATGATCGATGGTAATCCAATAACTACAGCCCTTTGGATTTTATGATGCAAAGATGAAGCCGGTAGTATTAACAAATACAATGCATTATTTCATTAGTCTTATGATTTTAATAAATCAGACTTGAAGTCGGACATGACAAGTGCTCTCGTGGAAGAAAGATCATCATCGTCTTATCACCACAAGACTCAAGTGGGAAGTCAACAAGTCGAGTGTACAAACAACTTGTTACGCAGCAGCTCTGTTTCGCTCTTGACACTGCGCACTGCCTTTGACATCGACATCGACAGTGCAATTCATTTGTACACTAAACAAAATAAAGTCAGAGAACTCAAATCCAATGATTTAGCCGCGTCCATTGTAGGATATTTGCACACAAACGAGAGAAGCAGATAGCAATGTCATCCCTGGACACATGCTTCTGTTTACCTTTCAATAAACCCAAGCAAGAGTGCAAAATTCAAGTACATGAAAGCTCACGAGTACGCCCGTGCTCAGTTTATTGCAGGAAGGGACGAAGAATGCCAATACCTGCCATTCAAATCAGTTGTGCCGTGCTATTTTGCAAGGCGAGGGTCGGAGCGCTCCTCAGGGTGGGTTGGTTTATGGTCTTTCGCTTTCGCAAAAGTCGTAAATGAGTCAGAATTGCAAGCCCAGACGGAAAAATGCACTTGAGTGTATGAAATTGAGACCGGCGGTTCAGAGGAAAAAAACCTTCCTCGAAATACTACATAAATGAGAACGCGTTCGTTATTGAGGGCTTCTATGCAACAATGAGCGCAACTGTCCTCCGACCAGTAAACATCTCATTGGTGCATTTCGAGGTGGCGTGAGATCGAAATTCCCCACGCTTTTCGACAGGTTGAATAGAAGCAAGAAGCTTATGCATACGAATGTGCCCACAGAAAGCAGAATTCTGCTTCCTTCATTCCTGAAGCCCAGGTATTAGTCACACAAAATACACGCACTTACGACTCGTGAGCATTAAATTCAAGTACAGTCAATTTTGTTACACGTTGCATATTTGAAAAGCCGGATTATTTTGAAATATGATACAGTTTATGCAAGTCAGTAAGTAAAAGCAGCTTTTCGAGTTAAATGGTACCTTGAACTACTAAATACTGAACTCATTCATTTTGGGCTCCTTGCATGCAATGAACTGAAGCAGAAGCCGACAGATCCAGTAGCAGGAAATTCTGACGTATTGACGCCGCAATTATAACAGCAATGCATTCAGATTATACCTGACGAAATGATTGAAACATTGAAAGAAAATCGTAGTATATTCAATAGTTGGTAAATTCGAGAACCGGCCTACCAAATGTACCAGTTAAAAGACGAGAAATTGTTTTGATACGACGTGATTCTCGCCATCTTCGTCTGGTTCTCGTGTCTTAAGCCATTCTTCAAGCTCAAAAGTGCTCGGAGAATGGATTACGGACAGCAACAATAGACGAGGCTTCAGAACAAACATCAAGTGAAATGAACTCTCGGTAATAATACCCTGGTGATGCTCTGCTACAAGGGAATGGAAACTTTAGTAAAAAAAAAAGTGGACAGAGGCAGAAGATGAACTTGCCATCGACTGATGTAATTGCATGATGAAAGCGATGATCTATTTTAAAGGACATTGAGCTATTTGCTCAGAGCGAAACACGAAGTTCGATGTTCAGGAGCGGTGGCATGAGCGTAATTTCATTTACTCACCTCAATTTTGGCGGAGGGCAAAAAAAGACAACAGTAATTATTCGGCATTGTGCTGTCGAGGCAGAAAGCAGAGAATTCCTTCAGCTCTGTAATTGTCGGCGTCATCAATCTCATCATCAACATCGTACGATCTTTTCTCTGAATCATGCGCCGAACAATGAGCCATGTGGCGAGCAAAGGCTTGCGGAGCCGCTATTTGCACATGTATGCAAACGTCACTGTGCTTGTGACTCTGACTACTACTGCGCTGCGCTTGAGTAAATTACCTGAGTTTTTATCATGTGGCCTGTCGCATGCTATGCTAGTGAGCCCCATTCATTGTCTCACATATGAATCAAATTTTCATACATCCGCAAGCACACATTACGCGTTGGCAGACGGGGAATACAGACAGACGTAAAACTTGAATCACCGAATGATGTAAGCTTAAATTAGAGCTAATGTGCAAATTGGCAGTGCGCAAGCAAAGATAATTTGGCCGATTTGCGTTAAGATTCTCGAAATTATGCCGTGGTATTCCTCTTACAGTTTCTCTCGTTGCTTTGCATTGAAGACACACATTGCACGCACAACGCAACGCACGTTGACATTGATGAGGTGAATAAACGAATTGCAATTTTGTGGAGACAGACAGTTTGGTGACAACTCGAATTCATTTTGGCGGAGTTGATTGACAGTTTCTTGCTCCGTGCGCACGAGCTGCGGAGGGCTTCCTATTCAAGATTGAGCGTCTGTTCATGTTAATATGCTCAAGATCGCTATTTCCTTGTCGTGTGCGTTCTTAGCGTAACAACTATCAGTTTGTTTCACAGAACAATCGACTGTTGAACTTCACAGTTCATTGGGCCAATATAAACTTTGGATACCACGAATTTGTGGTGCTGTACTTCCAAGTTGTTCTTTGCTAGCCATGGCCCGAGAAATAGAAACTCAATCGTACGACAGCACGAAGGTGCAGGTGCACGTACAAATATATGACGAGTGTAAATTGTAAATGAACATTTGCACCTGTAATTGAAACTGGAGCAGTCATCTGAATTCGAGCACAGTGGAAACCCAGTCCATGATCTGCCTCATTCAAGTGCAATGGAGACAACGACCACATAATGACAACGAAATTGCTTCAGGCACTGATATGATAAATATAGCTATCATAATGTGGACCACGCGGAGTGTTGACCTGTCGCAATCAATAATTACATGGGGAAATTATGAAACGAGAGTCTGACCACTGCCAGTCTGGTTAATGCAAGAGTGACATAATGCTTTACAGTCAACATGGCCTTGCTACTGATTATCAGGTTCATGACAAGACATTCATTTATTATCATCATGCAAGGCAGAAAGAAGCACGTTAACCTCGAACAAGACTGCAGCTGGACTAATTCCGGCCGCATCGTGAATGTAGGTTGACAGAACTCGAGAAACTAAATCGCAATGTCAGTTAAAATGTTGAATGAAGATACACAACAAGGCCACAAATGCAATAATATGATTCGTATAAAAATTCTGCTAACCTTTCAGGTTGAGCGTTGCTTGTCTCTGCGCCAGCCGTGGACGTGGACGACGAAATGGATGTCTCTTTAACAATAATGTCGCCGAATCGCATCCTGACTTCCTTTTCTCCATCCACTAAAAACGTTGTGCTGATATAATTTTGTGCTTCGGAGGCGACCGGTGCGTCTTGAGACGTGTGCCAAATTCTGGTGTCACTTTTAGTCAAGACGATGCAATGCGATAGGAGGATTGTTAATACAATCACAGAAAGACTCGGCACGTCTTTTCGTCGTGTAGCCACTCGCATTTCCTGTCGCACTCCGAAAACGCTATCAACTAACATCAAATTAAATTGTCAATACGCGTCGACGACTAAAATCTCTTGTCGAGTTGCACTCTAGCTTAGGAATTCCGCAGGTCTCAGATTTCTGACGGGTCGCGTGTTGTTGATCCGCGTCTCCTGAACCAGGGTCACAATTTACAATCCGGCTACTCGCGTGTGACGATTTTGAACTTGTTTCTCTTGACAAAATGCATTGAGAACCTGATTAACGAAAGCCCGGTCTTGTAATTACTGCGGCACACTGGACCACTGAATCCGTGAATTGCGACAGATGCGACTCGTGTCGAGAGACGCGTCAAATGGTTTTTGAGACCAAATGAGAATCTTGCTGTGTCTCAGCTTCCCTTTGGGTTTGGCGTCACGAGAACGAATTCACGGCATCAACAAATGAATCACAAACTTGTAAGTAGTGAATTATTGTGGCGATCGCTAATCAGAATTATGAATTGTGGATTGCGGATGGCAGATTGCAGATTGCGACAAGCGCTTGTGTTGGTTGATGAGCGGACGGTGCTTGGGAACTGAATGAAGGCTGATGGTTTACAATCGCACGAGTACTCAGTCTTTTATTATGTTGAGCCGGTGCGGTAACGCCAATGCCGTCAGTCTGTGGTAGTGGAAGACCGTTTGGTCTCGTGCACTGAACGACTGAACACAAACTCGACGTCAGAGCAGTGGTGTGATTCAGCCGCAACCCAACCAACCACCCCGCTGCCAATGCTCTGTTGCTTACCATTCACTGATCGTGGCATTCACTGTGGAGTTCAATTGTATCGTGAGCTCTTTCATTGCCCGATTCTGAATTTGACTTTTGCGTTTGACAAAACCGAAGTTTTCTAAATTGGGAACCAAAACGAATCTGGAAACTTACTTAAGATGCCAGCCAGCTAAAGCCAATTGCCAGGATACGTCAATTCCCAAATGCAACATTTTATGCTCCGCGAAATGAAATTCACAAGAAGAACTGGTGTGGTTGCTTTATTAGCATTTTTATTTCGTCTGCAGCAGGTGAAATATTTTATTGCTGTTTTAGCATTATTGACACGAATGAAAGCCGACACGGTGTTATTGCCTTGCGACGTCATTTTCCGGTATCTTGACATGCTGGATACGATTCTGGAGTAACGTGCACAATTGAGTGACTGAAATTAAATTCGTTGATCAGAGTTTCGCAGATTTACAGACGTGTTTGCGCCAGTGATTGTCGGGTAGAAATTTCGCTTCCATCTTACAGGGATGTAACTCCTGAGACATTTCTGTCAGGACATTATTTTGATAAATGTGGACGAGAGAAAGCTTGAAAATCACACTGATATTCCTTAAATGCAGAAATGCAATTGTACATCCACGAGCAGCATTGAACTGTCAGCCGTTATTGCATAGAATTTCTGTGCATTTAACTTCAGCAAATCTTTATTGCACTTTTCTCTTAATAAAGGCATTTCCCATTGCAGACTTTAGATTTTGTTATAGCTTGAACTCCCACGTTCATGGACAAGAAAAGCGCAAGACATTTTTCATGCTGTTTCGCAAACGCTTTCACACTCGCCTCTGTCGGCGAAAGCAGCTTTCCCACGTCAAGCCACCAGCCAAGGGTGCCTTTGAGCTTCAGCATCCACGTAAGTTTGCCTGTATAAATGCAAGGCAGGACAATAAATGTATGTCTCATCTACCATTTCACAAAGGGGAAGCTAAACTTGAAATTCTGGTCCAGCACGCAAATTCCGAGAATTATTGCACATCAGGGAACGATTTCAGTTTGGGCATTTGACGATTGTGGTATTTCTAATCGATTCAATTTAATTTAATTTGATGATCGTACTTCAAAATTGGCCAAAGTGAAGGAATACCTTTCCACATCAAGTTTCTTTTTTGTGACACGCTTCCTGTCCCACTGGAATTGTAATTTCAGTGGCAACTATCATTTTTCGCTAAGTTAGTTTATTGCGAATTAAGTCTGGAAACCACTCCAAAATAAAAACATATGCGGATGACGTAAGGAAGGAAGCAAACCCCGTGCACTCTTGCTCTTGCTGCGTAATACGCAAACCTTCCAGATGTCAACCTTACGGTTGACATCATGCCCCGCGCACTGCGATTATTGATGCGAGACGAAAAAATTACAAGCTACACAAAAAAGCGCGTCACTGGTCGCTGCCACGTTTTCGGATTAAACTGTCCTTCGCTGCGCAAAACTGTCACTCAGTTACTGATTTTTCCGGCTAATATGAACTACGCGCGTGTTGTTAGTAAACCGATTGATTAAGTAATTGAATAAATCATTGCAAAATAAAACGAACTGCGAAATAAGAGCGGTCGCGTCATTTGATAAAAGTTTTTCTGGAAGTCGTGTATCGTATGTTAGTGTCATTACGACTTGTTAACCTTAATTATAGTGAAATGACACACATTTCCCTTGACGTCTGCGTTTTGCGTGGTAATGAATGTCTTGCCCATTCATACCTCTGGATTACAGCTGCTGTTCTGCCTTGGCAGTGAAGAACTGTCGACTCTGAGTGAATCGTGGCCTATTTCCTGAATACATCTTTTGATTTTTGCACGAGATTATTTCCGAACAAAACCTGCCACCCATGCCCCATCATGAAAGAATTGTGCAACTCTCCACTATTTGAAATGTGCCAATTTCTGATGGTCGAGATGATCTTTTAGAGAATCTTTGCTATGTACACACAGTGTCGGCGCAAACTGATGCCTCGTGCCCCTCTTATTCGTCATTTGTCTCTGTAACCCATTTCAAAGAAACGTCTCAGCTTTCACAATCACGCCACATGAAACGGAAGTCACGAGAAGAATTTCTAAAACTTGTACTGTAAGCAACAAGTTCATCATTCAATTGGTATTGGTACAATGATTTGCTTGTGGAATGTTTTGCCGGCTTGCCGTCTCAGGATAAATGTTGCAACAAAAGTGTGGACGATAGTTCCAAACATTGGCATGGAATTCTACATCGTTGCTCAAGATTGTAATTAAGTTAAGGGCACGTGGTTGGTTATCCTCCTCTGGCCGTGAGGAATTGAATTCTGATGAAATATTGAGTCCCATAACTTCTGCCAGCAGGCATCGTGTCCAGGGAAGTGTTTAGAAAAGATGCAGGAAACTCACTCGTGCATGAACCCGGCGATAAGAAGCCATTTGTTTCAATTCCTGGACTTTCTTAGGCCATGGCCGGACGGAAAAGCGAAGCATGAGCGAATGCGGAAGTCAGTGAAAGCAGTGCCGAGAAGCTGCTTCTGTAGCAGAGTCCAGTGCGAATAAAGAAACGATGCGGTTCAGTTCGTAGCGAAATGGTTTTGATTTTATTATGTTCATGTAATTATTATCATTGTGAGTTTAGAGGCATCGTACACTCCACATCGTATAAAATAAATCTATGGTTAATATTAGTATAAGTAATATTTGTGTAGCACATGAATGCATAATTCCAATAACAACGTTGACAATTGTGAGATGGTCTTGATCAGATAGTCAAGGTCGCTGAGAGGCTTTCACCGCGGTAACAACTTAGTCGTAGTCATTATTATCATTATGCTTCATAACTGCTTCTCACTGCTTAATCCCCCGTTCAATAACCGCATGCCATCGTATGTCGAGTTCAATACGATTGAAAATACAAGTTACGAGTTACGCACGTTAAAGTACAGTTAAAATATTATACTATGCAAATATCACACACACTCCTCGCTCACAGCTTCAGTAAGGTCTTACAAATTAAACGTCTAAGCGCATGTTAAAGAGTTGAACGTATAAAATACAAAATACGAACGTAAATAACGAGCTAAGATATTTACATTTGAACTAATGGTAAGACTACGCGGCGACTTATCCGACCGATTTTCAACCGTACTTTACTATATCGAGAGCGAAGTGGCTTAACGAGGTACTTTCTCAATATAGAATTGATCCAACTAGCAACCAGATTTAAAATCTTGCGTAAAACAACAAAAGAGTAAAATAATTCGTCCTCCCTTAATTAAGGCGGATACTAAATGCAGAATGAATGACGAGACGGCATGCGATTTAAAAATGTGCGAATAAAAGTTGTGGACACACGGCCAATAAAGCTATCGTATGTGTAGCAAAGCCTTGGTTTAAAGTACAATTTGTTCGAGTAAGGGAAAGTGTAACCTAGAAATGAGACCAATAGAAATCGAAACACGAGTCAAGTTCACTCACACTCCAAGACAAGACAAAAATAAACACTCGAATTCGTATCGTAGAATATTTCCACCTGCGTGGAAATACAAAAATGCAGTGTCTGGCTTTCACCACAACCAGCGGACAAGCGCAAAATGTACGTTTTATAAAGCGAAAAATAGCAATGTGATAATTACGCGTGGCTTGCGATGAATTTGCGTTTACCAGAAATTGGTTCATGCGCCTTTGACTACCAGAATACGCGAATGCGAAATTTAATCTTATTTACCACCATTTGATTCAATTGTTTTCCGCCTCCTATCGTCCTAGCCTTAGTCGGTACTGAACTTAATGCGAATACGAATATTTTCAAGTCTACAGTTTGTAGATAGCACTAAGACCCTTAGTTACCCCGAACGCTCACTTTTCAGTTTCCTAACCCTTCTTACTCTAATATATCACACATAAAGTTTTTTAATTTCACTCTCCTGTCGAGATACCAACTCTGGCTATGTAGAATACCGTCGATTCATGGCTCTACTGCGTTAAGGTCGGTGGCGAGATGCGTGGGTCGTACCCGAGAAGGTAAAAGAATAATCGGAGGAATTTGTGAAGCAAGATCCTCAATTTCACTTTCCTTGCAGGAAATTAAAAAATATTTCTGACTTGAAAAATTAAATGGTTTCTCCTGTGATTTTTGTCCAAAACATAGTGCGTCAATTTTACAACATGCTTGCATGCGAAGATTTTAGAAGAATAACGACTACTCAGATTTAAGTATTAGCGGTTTGTACCTTTCCTCAGGATTCAGGGACAAGCGAATAGAAATTTAGATCCTAATTGCATTTTCTAGTCTATCCACAGAGAGACATTTTGTCTTGTTAGTCAGTGTTGCAAGTTGCATAAGAACTTAGCAATTACAATTGCCTAATTTAGACGTACAATCGTGAACCCGCACGAGGGGTAAGAAAATTCCAATACGTTTCAAACCTAGTTAGCTGAAGTGAAATACACTTACTTTGCCGGATTTAATCGCAAGACACACACGCGAGCAGAATCTCTACGGGCCAAACTATCCTAAGTTGCATACTGAAAGTGTACTCAATCACGAGTTTCGATTTTCCGTTGGAAGAATTTAACGCGCCGTACTCGAGCAATTCCTACACTGTCAGTGATTAACACAATCAACTTTTATGAGCTCCACCCCTCGCCTCTAATGATTAGCGTCTAAAATCACTCACAAATCTTAAGAACTTACTTTGCTGTCTTAAAATGAGAATAAAACCCAAATTTTTCTCGAGTCACAAATGCGCATGTGTTCTTGAATGCTGAACGTTCCAAACTCACACGATAACTTCAAAATGTTCTTAAACCGTCATGTCAGACAAGCAAGACCCGAGATTTCAAATAATTTCCCGAACCTTAAAATCTAAAGCAAGTGTTGAATAAATAGGCTAAAACTAAAATGTTAACAGAGGTAACTACAATTGTAACAAAGTAAAAAAGATTAGATTCTCATCTAATAAAAACAAACTAGTACAAAAGAACGGGTTCTCTTTCATTCGCGGAGCGTAGATCAAATGCACTAGATAAATATGATACATCAACACTTCGCGTATACGCTGCAGACAAGCGTGCCAACTTTTGTCAAAATGGTCGGTATAGAGCCTTATAAACACACGCGCGGAGCAGTGGCCGACAAACTGCGGTCGCGTAAACGTTAAGACTTTGCAACAAGGTTTTATGGTCTTGATTCGATTGCGTTTTTAGCGAATCCATTCCGTTCAGTCGAATTCCGAGTTACGTAATTAATTATCACAGAGGGAGTCAATCAGCACAAAGACTTAACCTCCTTGTTAGTTAACCTTGTTCTGTTCAAGTCAGTAGAATATTCAAATGAGCGTTTGCTTTGGAAATACGTGAAGCAAATCCGAGTCACATCTCCAATGAAATCATAGAGAAGTTAGCGCGAATGATTTCTGTCGCAGAGGAGATTAGCTTTCTCAATTGACAAGCTTCCGATGTCAGCTGATGTTTTTGCTGACCAGCACAATCTTGCAAATTGTAACCGAATACCAACCATAGCCAATGTTTGTAAGTACGTCTTAACAGCACTTTAACGTTGCTGCTATTCTTAAATAAGTTAAGCGAAAGCCGTTACACCTCCATTACGTCGTAACTCATACGTAAACGCGTGGATAATTCGAGTAGAAAAATTAGCAACCTGCAGTAAGAAAGTGCGTTACGTCGTCAAATAGCAAACATCTGCGACCAGCAGGTCGAGATGTTCCGACACTAAATAGTAAAGACAGAGATCATAGTGGCGAGAACTTCAGGACTACTAGATAACATGAGTAAGTATTTGGTTTTGGAAATGCAACTAGCTTCACTACATTTAGTGGCACAGTACACCTTTAGCCTTTTTGCTTAGATTTGTAATTGTAAACGTACAAATAGTAGAAAGATTTCTAGTGGAATCTGCAAAGATTTTGTTGTACTTGCAGGCAGCCAGGGTCACCGCCACAAACGTGAGAAGAAATGCCGAAAGATGTTAAAGCATGCAAACATTGCTGGACAATTGTAGATCGCCGGAGCCTCAGCATGTTGAATTGGCTGGATGTCTGGAATTACCCACGGATCGATGTATGAGTTGGTGTAGCTGTACGGAGAGTATGATGTGGTGCTCGGTTGGTAGCTGTTGATGTGACTGACCCTGGCCTTGTCTCAATCCCATTGGTTCTCCTTAACCATGTGAGCCAGTTCTATGATGTATTTCCCCTCTTTGTACTTTTGACTAGATTCAAAGGCATGCTCCTGAAATCATTAGACAGATTATTTTGCAATCAAATTAATTCCGAACAATGCGTACGAAATTGAAAGCAACCGATTAGTGGAGCTGACTTACATATTTCCATCCGAGAGTTGTGCGACAGCATTCACAGTAGATGTCTGCAACGGCATGCAATCCAGTTAGCAGAACTCGTTCTTCTGCAGGCCCACAACCAACGTTGACACTGCGGGAGCGGAAACAGATTTAATTAGTCAACGAGGCAATAAGACGATACATATTTTAACTCGAAGTTGGAAGATAGACAATTACTTACACTGAATTAAAGAGATAAGCTCGCCCCTGACTCCCTTGAAAGGACTGAAAAATAAACAAGAAACACGGGGATTAAAATCTTTCCATTTTCCAATGTTTCTTGGACTGATGTTTATGACGAATCGTCATGGAATTCTACGATTGATTACGGCCACTGCAGCGTGGTTTGAATAAAGTTACGTGTTATGTGGTGGACCATTACTTACCACTTTATTTATCATTAATTCGAGCGCATGCTCTACGCTTTCACCGAGAGGATCTCGTAACTCACAAGTACTGCTAGAAGTCAGCACACAGACATAATTATGCCCGTCTGGAGTCATGTCATATCAATATTGAACCTGTCAATTTCGCCAAGATTGACGAGTAAATAGTTTTAGCGATGAAACAACATTCAAAATTGAGGTAGGAAAAATCCTTTATTTACATAATAATTGAGCGATTTATGTGTGGCGTAGCATATTTTATAAACCGAGTACGGTTCCGCTAGACAATTTAAATTTCTTTGCATGCCTGTGGATTGAAATTCTAAAGAGTGAAACATGATCTGGGTAAGTCTTGTTATCTATTGTTATTCGCGTTCTGTCGTCTGTCGGAACTGTGTCAACTTCAAGTTCAAGATCACTAGGCTCACTTTCAACTCCAGTCTCAAGCGTCCCCACAACTCATTACAGCTTGACCCACTAAATCACCTTCCAAATTAACTGTTGCTAAAGTTGAAGGAAGCGACACGATGAATGAAAAACGTGAGCGTCATAAAAAGAATTCTCATTAGCCTCACCTTGAACCGATTCTCAACTTAATTCTTATGATCAATTACGCAATAATCAGCATGCTTGGCTGAAAATTAATGACCACAACATTACGTGAACAGTTTTCCTCAGCAGCATACAATATTGTTATTTGTTAAGTCAACGAACAGCGGAGATTTCAAGGGAATACTTTTGAATACACGCTCACATATTCAATTATCGACGCTCGCGTCCGTGTCTCGTGTGATTGTCCACAAATTAGCATGCCGTCTGGGCTTCTTATCAAAGGATGCAATGATTTATGGCAAATTAAGGCCCCGGTAAAGTCATGGAAATGCTAAACTTGAGACATAGATTTCCATCATAAAGACCAGTTTCCGCCAAATTTTTTTTACCCCGCGATAGTGATCAGAATCGCTCGGGGGTTTAGTTTGTTGGGACTCACAGATATCTGAAATACAAACCTTATCGTTGGTTTCTTCTAAAATGTCCCTTTGTAGAGTTACGAGACATGAATTATTAAACATTTTCTTTCATTTTTGCACAAATGCACGAATAAGTTATCAGCGGCTTTGATCACTTGAAGCTTGTTGGAGATCCATTGTTTCAGAAAGTATGAATATCAATCAAGCCAGATGGAATTACTACAGATTTTCGAACAGATTTCACATGTTTTGGTAATTTTTGTGTCTGATCGCGTGTCACATGTTTCATTTCAACTTGTCGAGGAAAGTAAGTCCAGATTATTGTCGCCCAAATAAAGTCCAATAAGCTTAAACAAGCCTAATCTCCAAATAATGCTGGCTATTACTGAGGCAGGAGATAGCTGATAGCTTTGGCACAAAGTAGTTTTGTAAAGGATTCCCTACCTAAGTGCATTTCTAGTTTTCCTGACAGCCCCGTTAATTGCACACAAATAAAGACCACGTTCAGTCTCAACAAAGGCATCCCAAAACGCGTGCAACGGAAAGAGCAATAATCACCTTAGAGATGAGTTCATCGTGGTTAGCAAGATGAGCCCTGCAGTGCACGCAAGAGTAGAATCTGTGACAATTTGCGAGATACGCCTGAAACGTCTTCACCATTGTACCACCGTCTCTTGAGTAAACCTCACCCGTGGAAGGGTGGCGTAAATGTCCCACTGCCGCCAGTTCTGTAGACACATAAAGTAAATTGCGTCACATTAGCATTACGTACTTGAAAACACTTTCAAGAGTAAGATGCAACTAATAATTGGAACTTACCGTAAGAATACACTGGACTATGCCAGTGTATGCACGTCGAGTATCAGCAACCTTCGTCGGTCCAGAGCAACAATGAGCTCCGTTGCCCCGATGTTTAAGTCTGATTCACAAAGTCAGCACCCCACCTGTTCTTGGTAGGGTTATTCTAAGTCCTCCAAAACTGTAATCTCTTCGTCTGTTCATCCAAATGACCACCAACACTTGAACAATTCACTTGCCCACACGAATTGCCACCGAAAATAATTGATTGGTGCAATACACATTGAACGAGATTGCTTTGTTAGATTTACTGAACTGGATGGTTGAAAATTGTTTACAAATAAAATGGATTGCATTACGTTCGAATGCAAGTGTGTGTATGCTAGCAGTTGGTCGACGACTGAAAGGTGATCTGCCTGCAGCGAAGTACGGGTTGAAAAAAGCTTGTACACAAAAGAAATCCTGCTTGCGAGCTTGCGACGTGCTCGCACTGCCTGTGTGTACGACCAACACATGAAATGAAAAACGAACTGCGCAGATACCACTGATGGCACCTTCCTCAAGTTTAAGCTACAGTCTGAAATGTTGAAACAACCAATATGCTAAATTTCCCAGTTTTCCTGGATTCAAGCTCGATGACCCTGCCTAACTGTTCTGTATTTGCCAAATCTGAGCCCGAAAGAACGGAGATCTGAGATCTTGTGAACAATGGGTTTGACGTGCATATTGTTTAAGCGATGTAGATTCTGCCCCCATAAAGTGGTATGATCATTTGAATGTTAATTCGTATAAAGTGAACAAATTTTGTCTCTTGACCCTGATACCTGTAAAGTTTTGTGTGGATACGACGGTTTCAATGTGACTGTAGATAGGAGCACTATACTAATTCGCAATTTTGAAAATATGGAGACAGGACGAAGTTTATGCGATGAATTCACCTGCCCGTTCTGCTGAAATGTGCTATTTCAATTTGACAACGCTATGGAAAGATTTTTGTTCATGAAATTCTCTGAAATTTTGTAACCTATAACGGGTATACGGCTTGACATGCGTAGGTCGATTTCAACGAGGTCTTGATGCCTGTTTTTACTTCAGCTGTTGAACTAGAATATGGGCTGCTTCAAATGGACAGACTGTAAAACTAAGACAATGAAACTTGTGAGAGCACTGCACAGAGAGTGAATTGTTCGCAAGTGGTGAGTTCATGTACGATACAAATGCGAGGACGAGCAAGATTACGATGGCTATATATAATTTTGCTGGAGGTACATGCAGTATAATTGCGGGCAAGCGACAAAGAGAGGTTAACAATCTCTTAAATAACAGACTTGACCGCTTTGGCGAGTCCTAGCTCACTTTGGCCAGCATTGCGCAATACATTCTTCTGATCATCATTCATCTATTTGGCCATTCTGCTGAATTTGCAAATGCGACAGTACAGATAACCCAGCTACGCAAGAAATTACGATTCCAGTGCTCCGACGGAGATTAAGCAACAACGTACGCGAGCTATCAATCCGCCCATTCACAATTATATAGTAATTTCTATATGTTGTCACATAATTAGCCGTAGCCGATAATTTTATTCGCGTAAACATAATTTTCAAATTTATCTGTTTTGACTTTTCGCATCGATTTCTTGAAAGGAAGACACATGAACTTTAAAGCCTATAAATGCATTCGCTCAGTAAGAAATAAAGCCTGAGACCATCTCGACCGTTTCTGTCGTCTTTATAAAACATACTATCAAGAGTTACGATTTGTATTACTTTGCAGTATTTATCAGTCAACTTTGACACTGATAATAACCGTCCGAGGGATGTGGAATTGAAAGCGAGCAACTTCGTACACATCTGGAACCACGATTTTTAACCAAGACTTGAACCTAGCCGCCGGATGTTGGTTGTAAATATAGACAAACCACATTTCAAATTAGTAGAAATAAATTTGCAACGTATTTTGGGCAGGCTGCAAAAAATAGCGACTCGGTGGTGAAGATGTATTCGAAAATATATGCAGTGCCGAGTGAAGAATGCGTATGTGATTGAGGAAAATAAGAAAATTGAGTCTTTCAAAGTGGATGTGGAGAGCAACTGAAGCGAAAATCGATAGAGAAGCATGCGGCAGGTTCAAGGACCGACACAAGTTGAACCTACATTTTAAAAAAGTATTACAGTAACGTATAAAGTTGTATATCATCACTTCGGTATTATGCAGACCTCAGAGCACACATAAATTTAGCTTCCTATTTAACTCGCCATTATTTTAATAATAGCAATCGCACACAAACAACAGCTAGGGACGAGGATGAAGATGGAAAACAAATTAGCATGCGTCTTGCGGAGTAAACGGAGACGCACTGCCACTGCGACCGACCAGCCAGCGCTAGCACGAGCACCAGATGCTTGGGGTTTGCAACCTCCGTCTCCTCCATTATTTGCACAATCACGTACGACAAAATTGCAGGCCACGAACACGGTGGTGATTAGGATGATGATGGGTGCAGAGATACCATGTGTTTGTAATTTACAATAAGAAAGGATAAAAATTGCAGATGATAATCCGGTCATACAGCGTGGGAGGTCATCCAGTCGAAGAAAACAAAGATACGACACTGCAACATAATCGCCAAGCTGCAAGTTGTAAATCAATCCATAGCGGGAGTGCTTTCTCGCATCGGGCATATTCAATGCCGTCGTTGAACTCAATTTGCTAGAAAAAGTCCAACTCCTTTGCTTGAGCTCATGCGGACGTATCCTGCTGGAACTCTGCTTTACATGGTCGCTTATAAAAAAAAGTATGGACTGAAATATTAAAAAGTGAGACCGAGTGAAGGAGTGACGTGATGTTCACGTTCACATTTTCATGAAAGCATTTACATGAATGTTTCATTCAGAAACTGTAAAGCATTTTCGATTTGACTCGCTTTACAATTTTGCACTGAGCGTTCGATTTTCGGAAGAATTCCCTGAGAGAAGTTTCTTGTCCTCGCTCGTGCATAAGTGCAGTGCTAAATGTGCTAAAAGCAAGAGCTATTTTTAAATGACTATGAAAGCAGTGATATGAAATGCATGAATCGAGTCTCTTGTTTACCTGCTCAACTATCCACAGATGCAATTTAAGTGAAGCCAACAACTGCGTTCTGCGTTGTTGGTTTACGCCTTACAGCAAAAAATTCTACACTGTATTTGTTTTTGTCAATATTTTCTGTTTATTATTATAATTAACGAAAGTTAATGAAAAAATTGTCGTCGTCGGCTGTGAGTGTGAGCTTGGAGTGCGTGGAGACGAGCAGGACGGATTCGGCCGTTTGTTGTCCACTGCACCAATGAATAATTCAAATGTATGGTTTTTGAATTAAGCGTAATTGCATAATGGTTGCATAATGGTTTTGATCGTTTTTCTTCCCAGTCGCGCGGAATAATGTCACACATGTCTGCTGTGCCATTGCCATTAGCAAGACAGGACTCGTCTACTTGCTGCATTTGATTATGATTAAGTCTGAAAGAAACAACGAGTCTCATCCAACGTGCACATGGCATGGGCATGCTGGTGGTTGTAAAAGGCGTATAAGGGCACAGATGAAGCAGCTCAATTTGCATATGAATATAAATATTAGGTGTAATTATTATTACAAAAGACGCAATTGTACGGCGCAGCAGCAGTAACGACGGCCGCAGCGTGTGGAATTATGACATCGTGCGTTGATGGCAATGGCAATAGAAGAGTGCCCAGGCCGAAGACGAAGATGAATAATTTTATTACACCTGGATTTTATGTACTGTACATTCAACTTTTTGCCTTTTTACCTTGGACACCATCGCCACGAAGAAGCCACTGAAGAAGATCTTTGAAAATATTTATACCACGTGTACGCGTAAATGCGAGGCTTCTTCGGAAAAATTGAACTTCTTTAGCTGTGCTGAGATTTGACGTGAATTGAAAGAAACGTAACTGCTGGGCTCTGTGCTGCTTCGATCAGACTTTAGTATGGCAAAGAAAGGACTTGAAACCCTGTCCCGTTTCTTACGCAACTTTCTAGAGAATTGACATTGAATCGTTGCTGGCATGACGGATGAAATACAAAAGGCACCCATATAGTGTATAATATTGTATTGTAAAGTTAATCGAATCTTGAACGATGGCGTCAGAAAGGAAACACTAATGCGTATGAAATTCTTGACTTTCCATAAATGAATCAGGAGGAAATACGGTCAGGAAAGCAGCGTGCAAGGTCTCTGAATTATTTCGCCATGCTCAAACTCAATGGCTGCTAATGAGAATTCAGAACAATGTTGGTTTTGTTCGCTCTGAAAATTGTGATTATTTGCGCATAATTCAATGGCGACGTGTGGCTGCGACTGGAACTCTTTTCTTGTCCTGTGACCTGTGCATAATGCTTGCAAATTATATGCTAACCTTGCAGATTGACTCTTTATCAAGTCAAGGCAGACGTACACTGTAAATAATTTCGCAACAGCAGCGACTGACGAAGAGAGTTTACTCGGAACAGCGTAGAAGATTGAATCAATTAGACTGTTGCGTGGAGTTCATAAATCACAGGACAAAGCGTCACTTGTGTTGGTTGCGTTGATCCTATTAAGAAATGAAGTCCGTCATATCTTTATTCGGGTTAATGCGTACGTCTGTACTCTGTACTCGGATGTTTTGACCATTGAGTAAAGTCATCTACGATGCAATACCATGCAAAGCAGTCTGTCTATTTTCACAACCGCAAATGATTCTGCTGATTCTTCAAGTTTCTTTGAATTTAGTCATATTTCGTTTTCGTTTTCAAACTCGAGCTCTGCGCTTAATGTCTGCGAGAGTGTGAAAGGCATTTGTGCTCGAGACCGTTCACATTTTGATTTAGCTGGTGGCCTGGTTAACAGAGTAGAAATTTATTGTAGGTCACCCGTTCATTATGATTGTTACCAGGACAAGAACAAACCAATTCTGCGTGTTAATCCTTTTGTTGGAGTCATGTAGATTTGGGGGTTTAGAACTTCAAGACCTCGATGTTAATGAGTTGAGTTTTTGTGCCATTAACTCGTCCACCTCTCGTTTTATTTCTCGAATCTGGCAGCGGAATAGGATTTTACGAGTTGTGTCTTACTTAACGGAAGACGATTAACAAATGTTTCTAATTGTGGTGCAATTTTAGAATCTACGGCATTAAAACCAAGTTGTCATTCCAATGGTGATGGGGCCGGCATTTAATGACGAGATGATTACGATTTTGCACCACCGTGATTTATGTCAATTTCCCTCAGCGAATGTGGACGCCTAATGAAGACAGGATGAACAGCAGCAAAATTGAGAACGTACAATTTCAGAAAAAGTGCGCGTGCGATTAGGCAAGGCGCAGTAAACTATTAATCAATCTCAATCTGTTCAACTCGCATGAAAGCGCACATGTGCAGCTCTGGTGTGAAATTGCGTAATTGTAACCGAACAAAGCGGGTCATTGATATGTGTTTCAATTTTAATAACTAGGCAGAACGCAGATGAATTCACAATTAACAGAAACTCAGCTGCCACATGTGAGGCTTATTTTTAGTCCAAAAACCCTAATGTAGGTTAAACAAATTTAACAAAGCGTGTGCGTTATCTCTGTGTTTATGTCTGCGTCTGTGAGCACAGATTTGCAGGGATTGGGTTTACATTGAACAGGCTGGCGGGTTGGTCTGTTTTGGTTGTGAGCCATGCGTCGAGTTAACAGCTCACGTGCGTCTGTTTTCATTTGTATCGATGATTGAAGAGTTCTGGAGCAAAGCAAGCGAATCTTTAGGCTTGATTACTAATATATGAAGTTTTTGTGAGTATTCCAAGGGCTAAAGCGCTATGACATGGAATCAAGTTGATGTCAACTGTCTCTAAATTAGTGTGCTTTTTCAATTGCAAAAGTAAAATAAGTCCTTTCCGGCATGGCAGACCAATCTGGGCAATTCGTACGCACAAAATTGCCAAGTAGAGAAGCAGTGACATGTTTTGCAAAAGTAAAACCTTATATTGCCTTCCTTGCGCTGCATTGCTATTTCTGTCTCTCGTGCCGTGCCTGCGATGACATTTCACTTCTCATTATTATTACCATATTAAGTCAATCGACCACACTTGAGAGGAAAGGATGAACTCGACTTACAAGAATTTCAGACTCGACGATCAGGCAATTCAGGACGTGAAGCTTGTGTTCTAAGCCCAAATCAGATTCTTCAGCGCACTCACGCATAGATCTCAGAAGTAAATTCGGCAAACCAGCACGAGAATTCAGGATGTAGTTTATTATTTTAATGTGCAATCTTCCTCCTCCTGCACTCTACACGCTCCTGCCTTCTTTCTCGTTCGCTGTTGCAATTTGAAATCACAGAAAAGGGTCATTGAACAGAGTCATGAATGAATTTCAGTTTTTATGTGCGTAAGAACGTCTATTGTTATTGCTGGTAGAGTTTTGTACAATTGATGCACAAACAATGGGAAAAGGTGACAAGAAGAGTACATCGAGCTGGCAGCAGTCAGTAAGTCAGAGGCACATATCTGAATATTTCAGTGTGCTAAATCACGGCACGAGAGAGTCGGTATTAAAGTACAGTTCAGATTGCAGTCAACAATAAGTGTAACTCATCTTCCACAGTACCACAGTTAATTCGTCATTCAACTCTGCAACAATAAATGCGTCCCTTGTTATACGTATTGCATTCTATGCTTTGTTGAACGAAAATGGCACCGTCATGAGTCTCCCAGCCACTTGCAGCTGGGAATTATTCGTCTGCATTAAAAAAAGTAAAGGGTTCGATGTCCGAAAATTCGTTTTCAAGTTCACACAATAATAACAATCAAAGTGTGTACAATTATAGTTAGCATCTTCGCTCCGCGCGCATGCAATCTTCTTTTTGCCTGTTGCTGCTTCTGATATTTACTCAAATCGTACCTCGCAGTCCACTCAAGTAGTAAATCTTCCTGCGGCTGCTGAGTCAACCTTATCCTAGCATTTCGCATTTCTAATTCATCTTTTTTTTCATAACCATAAATCTCAGTCGCAGGCAGGACCACGATTGAGGTGAGAGCAGAAGGATATAACATGAAGGTGTAAACTCTACTACACGAACACCAACCAGCAACTTGACTGACACTTACATGTGCTTTGTGTATACGCAATTAAAATCAAAACACGCCGAAAATTATCACCAACATAAAAGGACTGGGCTGCGCTCAATTTCATCTCGCATGAAACAGTCGCAATGAAATGAGATGTGACTAATGCACTTGTCCTCTTATCAGAGCCGTAATTGGAATTCCTTCTGGTCCGAGACCCATTACATCGTCTTAAATAAATAGTCTCAATGTTATTGTAGCTCAAAAGACAGGGACGAGCAGAAGCAGGGGTCATTTCAGTGTATTGCATGCGGCCATGATGCATTTTGTCACCGTGGGTTTTGACAAGACGCTGCTGTCAATTTCATTTCTGGTCTTTTATCACAGGAATGAGCGAAGAAATGGGACAAGACGAGACGGTTGATTGAAAGATTTCAGGTGGGAATACGCACACTTTACTGCTGCGCAGATCGCATTATGGATCGCGGCAGCAGCGTTTAATAGTTTTACTTAAGACAACTCCTGCTGTCCTTTCGTAACCTACATCACAAGAAACACGAATCACCTTTCATCTCAATCCCAGTACGAAGCAACATCTTCTGTTTCTGACTCTATAAAGTCGCAGTCTCATCATTAGTCTCCGTAATAGCGCGTACAATTCCGCATGTGGCTTCAAATAAGGATAAAAGAGGAAGGAGAGAAGTCCAGTTCAGTTTATTTCACTCCTTTTCTAACCTCACACCAGCTTGCCACAAAAGCCTGACTGCTTGCATGGCTTTGCACATGAAAAAGTAAGGCAAAAAATTTGCTTCTACCGATTTTGCTCACTTGCACGCGTCATTCTCATTTTCCCACTGCTCTGGCTCAACGCTCAGAACCGCCGAACCGTATTAAGGCAAGATGTGCCAAAATGCTCTAAATTTAGTCCGAAATAGTCACAAACTAATAATCCTAAGTGCGAAAGCAATGTATGAGTATGTGACGATATTGCGAACAGCCTCCTGCAATGCACGCCTTTGAGCTGCTGCTCTGTGCGTGAGGCAAATTGAGTACGGCTTCCAATTCAATACACGCATGTCGCGGCACCTGATATACAGTCGGCTCATAAAACTCGTTTTATTTCAATTTGTACTTTTGGCGATTGTCGATTACCACCTGGAATCGTGTTTGATAAATATCTCGTGGCGGTGATTTCACTTTATGGACAGCGTTGAGTCACAATGCGGGCGGACACGAACACCTGCGCGCGACATGCCTGACGATTTCTGCTCCAATTTGTCGCATAAGGCACCGCCGCTACCGCTTCGTTTGCTAAATTTTGCTCTTTCTTCTTTGTCCTGAGCGTCGACTAGGCCAGCGTTGACACAGCATCAATCAACCAGATAGAATTACATGGTTGTTGTAGTCAGCAGTCAGCAGTAAAAGAATTAACAGACTCGACCGCGCGAGTGCACATAATCCTGTAATTCACGCTTATGACTCAATGCCGTTATTTTTCATGCCTAATTTATGTTTTATGTTCGGGTCCTACAATTTAAATTTTATCAACAAAGTCAACCCTCTCGCTTAATACTGAGTCATGGTCATATGTTTGCTGTGCAAGCTTCGAGTACGAACAATCGCTTCAAGATTTGTAATTGCTGTAAATTATAGCGTCCTGCGTTGGCCCAGTTATTTTTATCAAGTTCTCGTCATGTACTCCGGCTACATTTGATATGCACGAGCCCAACTGTCTCTAATTATAGTTCGAAATACGCAATTTTATTATTCGTACAGTCGTAGCAATTAGTGATAGTCATGTCAGACAGTAAATCCAAATCCTACGTCAAGATTAGGATTACGACTGTCTTGGGTTGGGAGTCTTAAGTTTTCAGTATTACGAGAAACTGTATCTCAGTCAGCTGATGCTGCTGTTGTGGATGTTGCTGAGTAATCTAATCTCTTTGTTTGACTAATGATTACCATTTCTGTTTGTGTTTGCTGTCTCAAATGTTTGGACAAGAAAGTGTCCTTGCTGGTGACCGAGACGTTGTATTTAATTACGCTTACAACCGGCCCTGATGACGCTATGATGACTCGAGTTTGAATGCATAATTCCTTGGAAAAGTCTTCTCGTTGCGAGTGAGTGATGGCCTTGTAGTCTCGTCTCTCAATTTGTCGAATACTCGCCAATCGCAATCCAAAACAAATCAATATAGTTGGGCACGCCAGCGGCTCATCGGTGGATTAACGGCCCGCTTCCATGCATGCGCTGAATGTGGGCCATGCAATGGTTAGACGAAAGTGGCAATAACAATCAGATACAAATCGATATTCTAATGCAATGAGAAACTTTGTTTTTATTTCCGTATTCCAAGAAAAGAGGTCTGAATATTTTATCAGAAGTCGCATGAATAGAAACTACGAAATGCATAATATCCGAAAAAAGGAAAGCCAGCCATAAACAAAGGTTGGCTAGAATTATTCTGGTTATGAAAGCCACATAACATACATATCGGAAATTATTCCCATACCTCATAATCGAGCATTTACATGCAACAGAAAGTCAGGTCCAAAAGTTTTAAATCATTTTTAATATTACAAAGGTTTTAAGCCAACATTTTGGAAAACGTGTAGGCTTAAAATAATTAAGTCCTGTAGTAGTGCTGTAATAGTTAGATTTGTACTGGAACATGACAATGGAAAAGTTATGCGTCGCAGTAGCTGAAAACTGAAGCCGTGTTATGCTTGCTTTGTCTCCGTGTTATGTTTTTCTGATCTGTGAATACGATCATGATGTGAGCAATGGTTTACATTTATTCTGGTCGCTGTGGATGCGATAGCATAATTTTGTATCTAGGAAGCATAAAGCGAATTGAGGTTGATATCCAGAAAGAAGCTTTTGTCTGCCCGTCGATCACGTACGTTCGTACATGCTTTGCAAAATTCATGAGAAAAGGTGCGCAATGCAAAGCGTGAGGGACAGAAAGAGGAAATGTCACCATGCCACACTTCTAAAATTTTCAAGTAGCCCAGTTACAAGAATAAGGATATCGTGTCCTGCAGACGGTGCAATGTTGGCAATTTTTGAAATTGAATTTTTTAGCAGGACAGGTCGAATAAAATGTATCAAGTTCGTTAATCGTGTCATGTGAGAGCTTTCTGACAAAGGAACTCGTTTATTAGCGTGTTGAATGGGCCGAGCAGACGCGAGCCTCTCAACTGCGATGCGCAGAAGTTGTGCATATTCACTGTCTGAAGTTGTTTGAAGGGAAAGAAGGATTTAATTTTCTTCATTTTTCCATTAGAAATGAGTAAATGGAATGGAGACATGCGACTGCAAGAAAGTACTCGAGAGTATCATTGTAATTGAAGCTGAATATTGAGACGCTGAAAGTCAAAATGATTGAAACTAGACGAGTGGACTTGCATTCCCAAAGGCTTCAAATTGAAATTAAATCCTACTGCAAGTTTCTGCCAGGCGAAGGAAAATGCTTAAAAGTGAGAAATTAAAGAGAAAGTCATGCAAATTGTATCCAAACTACAGAACTACTATACGAGGAATTAATTGAAGAGCAGCAGGATTCCGTCCGGGTCTCTTTTTACAAGTTGCCTCTTTTGTCTTGATCGTGCTCGAATGCTTCGAAGAGAGCTTTGAAATTTCCAGCTCCGAAACCCTGGAATTTAAATTTCAGAAAAATTGTGTTTAATGCGAATTAGTGCGGGTGAACGATTTTATTTCCACTCGCAGTCGTGCTCATTCGCTGAAACTGAAACCTTTCATGCGATTGTCATAGGCCGCCTATGATAAAAACTCGAGTTTCGGGAAAATAGATTTAATAAGTGAATTGAACCTTCGCTTTCACTCAATACGCCAAACTCTTCTATTTTGGAGGAACGAATAGTCTGAAAAGCCAAGCAATGAGTTGTACGCTAGATTCAATCATCGCGGAAATTATAATATAAATCTTTGAGCGAATGTAATGTGCGACGCAGACATTGGCAAGCGCAAACGGGAAAACGAGTGAAAACAAGGCTTTGAAGGAAGTGCTTTCGGTTCACGTCTGACGTTTTATGTTCTAATCATCAGCCTGCCTGCCTGCATGTAAAACTATTACTTCGTTTCATCTCCTGCTGATTCTCATTCTCTTGCCGTGATTGCCTTTTCGTTTCCTTTCATTTTGCACTAAGCGCTGTTCACTTACAGACCGTAGAAAGTAAATGTACGGAGTTCTACGGTCTCGAGTATAAAGCAAAAGCATGTAAATTAAATTCAACAAATGACAACATATTTAGCTTCCTAGAATCCTGTCTCATTAATGCTGCTTAGACTTTTTCGACTTTGGGATTGTTTAGAAACAAACTCCAATAGGTGAATCTGCGTGTGGGCTGCGAGAACTTTCGGCCTGATCGTACTACTACAATGCAAGGTTAAGCAGGTCGAGTGGCTTGTCACTCTCATGGGCCCCAATTTCAGTCGCGAATTTGCTGTGAGTGTGAGGATAAAAGGACGACTTACATTATGGTTATGACGCTGAATAACTTCGTAGAAGAGAGTGGGTCGATCCTGCACGGGTTTGGTGAAAATTTGTAGCAGATATCCGTTGTCATCGTAGTCAATCAGAATGTGAAGAGACTGCGGAAAACAAGATATTACATTCTGTTTACTTTTCCTGTGACATGGAATCTCATTTGAACCAACCCACGCATTAAACCGTGGCCTCGTAGCTCGTGGCGTGGTGAGAATAAGAAATCGTTACCAATGAGGAAAATGTACACGCATTAGCAAGGCGCTTGGATTTCTTTCTCTGCCTAAATTATGCCACGACATCCGAGCTTTTCTTTGCGTAAGTGATGTACCTCAATTATATCCAAATCTTCAGAAATTTTCACTTTCGAGTTGAGGAGATTTTCTCGCAGCGTCTTGTAATATGAGTTTGGCACTTCAAGAAATTCTGTCCCACGTTCCCGCAGCGCTTTCACCTTGAATGAAAAACAGAAATCATAATATTCAATTATGGTAATGGTTTTGAGTCGTGTGTTAAAGCGTGCTCCAGTAAATTAAATGGACTGCATGGTAAGGCTTAGCTTGCCATTCAGCATCGCGTATTTCACCTTCATTTCATGTCTGCGATTCAACACAACAACAAAAAATCTGAAGAGCTCGTAGTTTACGGCCAAGGAACGAGACAGGAGCCGAGGTTGAAGACGAAAATTCATGCGAAAGTGAGACCACTTAGTTATAAAATGTTACAACTTTTGCAATCCTTTTTAATCCTTCGCTACAGCTTCAGTTTAAAGTGCAGCCACCTGCGGTATTAATAGTCATTAGACATGGCACATGGCCGACCCTACCGCTGTTGGCTGTTTGCAAAATACGGAGACGGAGATCATTTTAGATCAAAGAAAAACATTCGTTGCATGTTTCGAACCGAATAATCAGCAAAAATACAATCGGACCTCGCAAGAGCTTTGCATACGGGAAGCAAAGAAGCGATGGAATGGAAACCAGAATTACTGAACACGCGAACTCGTACTTAATGTTCTAAATTTAGCTGGCTCGTAATTACGCATCGGTCTTGTCCGCATCGCGCAGTGCATTGCCTCAATTTGATTAACAAAGTGCGTAGTTATGGATTGTCATTTCTCACACGAAAGGCAGCCAAGATCTGAGGCAACCTTATTTAGAGTGAGCGGAGACAAACACTCTTTGTTACCTTTCCATTATTTTGCAAAGTTGAAAGCATCAGCGTGCATTGAAATGAAAGTAGACTCATGGGCTGTGACTATTGATATTGACTTCCCCATTTCGAAACAGTACTTTCACTTCAAGCTTAGTCACGCACGGAGTGAGGTGACCATGCATCGTGTCATGGCATCTCCATTGCACGATCAGTTCCATAAAAGCGAGAAGCGACGCATGGGTTCATCGCCATGCACGGACAACGGTGCCTGAAGTACGGACAAATAAAAGCAACTCTTGCATGATTAAGGAATGCTTCTCCACTAAATACCACAACATTGCTCAGGCAGACAAAATACGAGGAATGCAGCAATGCCGATCGTGTGGGAAGCAGAGCGAGTGCGAGGAGAAAGAACGCAGATCGAATGAGTAGCGGAAAGGAAGGTCCGCTATTCCGTATTTGCTGAATTGGAGATCTATACCACCATCCGTCCCGCAGCGCAGCGCGCGTCCAGAACGTAGACAGAAAACAGGACAAAGGCCATAAAATTGGCGACGCAATAACTCGATGTTGGAGGGATCAGGTTGCAATGTTGCAGATATGTTTCGGGTGGCTTGACAGGATGGGTGCAAGGAACTTGACGCTTGGTGCATGCAAGATGGCAATTTATGCTGGAATCACCAACACCAGAAAAGCGCAGGTAGATTAAAGTGAGACTGTCAATAGAAAGTGAAACCGACTTTTGCCGTGAGCACAAAAGCATGAGCAAGGAACGGCGCAACACGAAACCTGGCCATTGACTTTTCCGTATGTACACACGTGGCGCAGCAACAAAGTTGCAATGATAAGAGAAAAGGTGAAAATCGTTAAAGTTGTAAGAATAAGGGCGAAGCGAGGCAGGGCACAAGCCAGGCTAGGAAGAGAACGAGTTGCAGAATTAGAAATGGGTTGATTGCTTTTCTTGACGCGCGGTTTTGACCACTTTATTTTGCTTGATGACTTCAGTGGAATTGCGCCCGATAATGGCAGTATGAATTCTTAACGCGCACATTGTCTTTTGAGAAGAATGGAATTTGTAATGGACCAAAAAATGGCTCAGTGGTGAAAGTCGATAATCATAAAGAGGATTTGAACGTGAGTCGATCAAATCAGAAGTGCATGCCGCGAGCTCAAATAAACATGCCAATTTCATGCACATTCGCTTCACCAGGTCGTAAATTACTCGATCGGAGGAGGAAGGACGGACGCCTGCTTAGAAGAAACGCACGATTCGTCTGTGGCATCAGTCGAATTCTTTTCCCCAAACAAGAAGCAGGTTGTTAAATTGTTATTGAGATATAAAATGCCTTTATAGTCCACTTCCGCACCGTGCCTACTGAATGATAGGTCGCAGAGCAGAATCGAACAGAAAACACGAGGAAACTATTCGCGTTATTGCCATGCATCGATCAATCCCCAGTGTTAGCGTGCTCTTCCTTTTCTTTCGAAACTCGATTACTCTGAAAAGCAAAGGAGAGGAAGCGGGGAAAGGCACGGACGTAGCAAAGTGTTTCGCATCCTTCTTCCAGCTCCTCTGCTGGCCTTTCGCTTCCCAGTAAAATTTAGGTTATGCATTCGCCTTTCTTTATGTGTCGTCGTAGTCGTAAACTTTCCTTAATGCTTTCTGCACGCCCTTCACCCGACTCCAGCACGGAATTCGAAATATCGAAAAGTTACATTTGAGGCCAGCCTGGGCCACACGCAAGCGAAATTACATGATCAAAAGAACTTTGTGCGTACGAGCGATAAACTATTTTCAGAAGTTAACAAAAAAACTAATTTTAAGTGTGTGCAGTTGTAGTAACGCCATTGCCTTTTAATTGTATCGGTGTTTTATCTCGAAGAAGCACACGTGCTCGGTTCTTATTTACAGATGAAGCCTACTTTTCCTTCCCGGGCGCAGAGCAGTGGCGAGGGAATGCAATGGCTACTGCACGCGTGGCAGCTCAGGGCAAGAAACTGGAGCAAGCAAGCAAACGGAGCACTCACCGCTGATACGATGTCGCTTGTATTCAGAGCAACGTGTTGAACTCCAGCTCCTCCGTAGTAGTCCACGTACTCTTGGATTTGGCTTTTCTTCTTTCCAGGTGCGGGCTCGTTTATTGGCATCTGCACAGCGTAATAAAGAGACAGAATGAGTTTGGTTAAACAAAAACAAATTAAATACGGCCGGGTACTCCGTGTTAGCAAGGGGTTTCTCGGAACTTGACCGGCGGCAGTGCGGCGGTCCATATGGAAAGTAGTATTGAACGAGAGTTCGAAGGTCCGTTAAGCAAACGCGGAGATAATGGTATTCATCTGCTCCTCGCAACAGGATGTGTGGGCAACCGAGTTCTCGGAAACCCAGCTCGCGAAAACAAATGAAAGACTTCAATAGACGTTCATGCTAATATCGGATGCACCTTGATGGTTTCTTCCCAGTTGGCAACAACGATGGAGCGCAGAGATGACCACTCCGTGTGTATCTGTGTGTCATCCACGGACCAAAATCGATGAAACATCAAACTCGTCTCGTACCTGACATGAAAGGACAAGACATGCGTGATGTTCAGGGTACAAAGTGAGATGGATGGCGGATTTTGGAGACAGAATGGAAGAGCTTAGCTACGCTAAACATAAATCTTCAATTCTTCCACTTCCTTGCAGCAAAATTGAATAGTTGAAAGGAGCTCCGAAAACCGACAATTTTCACTCACCATTTAGCAGCATCTTCCATTTGCAAATCAGGTTGATTCCCAACGACGTGATCAATAAAGTTCAAACATGCTTTCGGCCTTGGATTTAAAAATTCAAAGAAAATTGAGAGAATTAGCGGAGTCTTGGTCTCAGAAGAGAAAAGTAAAGTAATTCGGCTTACAATTTCTTAGCCAGTGGATCAGCGTAATGCGCTTTCTCGTATCCGGGTAAAAATATGCCCTGATAATTTCCACGCTCAATGAACGTGTGCGTTGTGTCGCCGTACTGCAAATTCAAAGAATATAAAACTTCATTCCATCGGAAGGCCAGTACTGTTTGAAACTTGCAACTTGTAATCTTTAACTTGCCGTTTGAACAGTTGCAAGACGAACAGTTCCGTCTTTGTCTCGTTCTTCCCAAATGTCTCTTACAATTTTGGCTCCACGCTCCTTTGCCCTCTATGAATTCAAAAGAAAACTCAAGCTTAAAATTCGTCAATTCATCATGCCTGAGATCTCTAGTTTTAGTTGCCATTGTCAAAGCGTGACCCGTGGCATGTGAGTCGGTTCCATTTGTGAACCGGTCAACGAAATGGCGAAAGTCTCACCTTCACAATATCAGACAGATTTTCAACTGCAAATGCAACATCCTTCACTCCATCTCCATGCTTTACCAAGTGGTCTCCCATTTCTTTGTTGTACGGTTCATAAGCGGACATCAGGACAAGAGTGATCTGAAAAGTAGTCAACAACATTTCACTTCAGCGATGTCCCGTCTCCATTGTAAATGGAGACGTCGGACTATCGTGGTATCATATTTCCCAGAACCGGGTAACGGAAACTTTCGTAAACAAGTTACCACATCATGCTTTGCGCTTTGCCGAGACATTGAAATCATAGTCATAATAATTTTAAGTTCCATGAAAAACGAATTAGTAGCACTCAATTAGTGACAGTGACAGCGGCTGTCTGCGTTTCGCAACTTGATTATGAGAGCTTGGTTTTGCAACTGGGCTACCTTGTCTTGACGAACGACGTGCGCAGCGACTTGTCTCGAGGCGGTTTCCAGACCCCGGTAGGCGACGTAATCAAATCCCATCCGCGTTGCGTAAAACGTCGCGGCCTAAATTACAAAGTCAAATTAGATCAGGCATTAGGGACAACAAATGCACATTCCATACAATTTCGTAACTGGGCAAAAACTTTCGAGGCAGCTAGAACGGGAACCAGGGAAAGGAGGGATGAAATTACAGAAAAATTCGAGTAAATCGCTCACGCTGACAGACGAAGGAATTTAATTGTATGTTCTCAGTGAAGTTATGCTGCTTGGGAATATCAAATTCGCACTCACGTTAAGGAAGAAGTATATTTGCTACAATCATGTCACAGAAGACTTGACACGCGCAAGAGGACTCGAATTCGAGCGAAAACAATGCAGCTGAGATGGGCACGAGGCAAGATCACCTTCTTGTTGGCCACGCCACGTGTAAGCGTAACTGTATACTTGAAAGCACTTGAAGCACTACAATATACGCTGGCAATTAATTAATGTTGTTTACTCGAGCTGAAGAGTCTTCTCAAGAAATAACTACCGGCTTCCTTGAAGTGCTTTCATCAGAGTTATACGCAAATGCGGAGCTTACGCTTACCTGTTTAGCATTGCCAACCCAAAGTGTGAGATGGTCGAAATGAGTAAATTTTCCACTTGGTGGCTGTTGATCAAATAAGATTTGCATATTTAGGTCAAGTCCTCAGAGATGAATTTTATTACATCGGGGGTTTAATTACTATTACTATTAGAATAAACCCACTCTCATCTGAGTTGCTTCGTGTTGAAAACTCATGCAGTACGAAAAGAGCCTTCTCGAGAAACAACTTGAGGCCGGTGAAAATGTATTTGCTTATCAATTGTCGATTCATGCCTCACATTTTGTCCCGTTAAATTGAAGCGGCGTTTGCCTAAAGTTAGCTTAAACTCGATCAAATCACGCCAAAATACAACGGGGTCAAATATTTTATCATGCCTCGTCGTTAGCAATTAATGGTATGGCTGCATAGATAGAGTTTATTCATATTATCGTACTCTTCTTATGAGCTACGTATTTCAAAGGAGAAAATCCGACTCTAGGATTGCAACTGCTTCGTGTTGGTGCGATTTCACACAACTCAGCTTGCAGGACATAAAACCAGAGACTGAGATTAAGTCATAATAAATACAAGATACGAAAATTAACAATAAAATGAACTTTAGTTTTATGAGTTCCACCTCTACGAATTTTACTGCTATGACTGGGCTCTTTGCCACTGACACGCGCGTACTTTACGACCAGCCTTGAGGTCGGAATAAAAGAATGAAAGCGAGTCTCATATCGTCTCATCTTCACAACTCTTAAATGCCTTCCCGGATTTTATTTATCGTAAAATCCTGTAATGGGTCTCGTAGTGGCATCAAATTCATTTACGCAACTGTTTCTTACCTGGGGCCCTTTGTCGGTGTAGCTCGTCTGAAATAAAAGTTCAGGACAAGAATTATGATCGAGCATTAAAATGACTGCGAAACTATTTTATTAACAGATACTTAAATCTCGAGACCAAGAAACTTCCAGTCATAACTTCGGGTCCTGTACAGACACTTACCATTTTGCCAAATTGTGTACACGCTTTGTGAAGAAGTTCACGGAAAGTTACACCACGTGTGCAGATACGGAACAGCAAATTGCAACTGCGTCAATTTAAAACGATGACGAGACTTGTCATTGTAAAGACCGGTCATTAAAGCATCTCGTTCAAGGCATTCAGGCTCACGCTCTAAGCGTTTATTCTTCTGGATTTTCGAGTAGAGTTTCTACGTTGCGTTTTAAATGTCGTGGTCGACAAACTCACGTACAAGGGACACGGGACAGTGCTCAGAGCAATAATTGCAGTATTACGTAAGAGTCTTCACCAGCAGTGCGACGCCATTGGTTCAGGTCGAAGGTGTGCGATGTGGCAATAATGGAAAAAATCAAGATCCAGTTTATTTCTACGTGGAGAAGTGAAACGAGTAAAGGCTGAAAAAGTGAAAAAGTCAAGGCCAGCAAGATCTCATGCCACCAATCAGGTCGGGAAAAATTCACTACCTCTTTTTTACTCGTTCATGGATCCCGAAACCAGTTTTTATTTACTTGGGAGCCTGTTGTGGTCACGCAGGCCACTCGGAAAGACATGCCTGCGTTTCTTCTCGTTGACGACATACTGCATAGAAACTGCCGACCACGGACAAGTTCACCGTCACGTTAACTAATTCCGACGGCCAAGATTTCCCCTAGAAGCTTTACAGGAAACTCACATTAAATGATATCGTTCCTTGAAAAATTTCCATTTGTCATGATTTCTGATCCTTTTCTCCATATGACGGAAATATCTTTGGTTGTTGAGCCCATCATTGAGGTGAACAGGAAAATTATAATGGGCAGCTTTGCTAGGAGAAACTAAGCCGAATCGGAACATCGATCACAAGAATAGTAGAGAGGCTTATGAGGAATAAGGGTCATCGTGTTACATTTTGTTCGCCTTTCTTGCAGCTGAAAAAATTATCAATTCCCAATTTGTTCAGATTTTTAAATTTTACTGGTTCACAATTTACATATTAACTTGCAAAAGGTTCCTAAGATCAAAGATGGATGCTAGTTCTATGCTGCACATAAAATCGGTTATTTTGATGAGCATCGGCGAGATTTAGAGGCGTCTTGCTCATCGAAAATTTCGTTCAAGCGATGTTTTAACTGGGGTTTCGTGGTTCGCTATGGTCAAATCGTACACTATCAGTGAAATTACACACGAAAAAGCAACGGCTTATGTGGTAAAGAAATCAGAATTGGTAACCGGAACGCGAAACCTCGATTTGTGTCGCGGATGGACAAACGACAAAGCAATGGCAAAGCAAAGCCTAGGAATTGTTTGTGGTCAGCACGAATTTGAAATTGCTTAAGATTTAAGCTTGCATTACTCAGTAGTCTTGCACCGGTGCGTTGGTTGTACACTCAGATAGGTTTGCGAAAAAAGTCAACTGAGTTAATTCAAAAATCGAAATTATTCATCCTACGAACACGTGATTTATCTGCCAGCATTGGAGCACTCAAATATCATCAGTTTATTAGTCATGCCACCCAAGAAAGGTAAGCTTCCTCTATATACATTAAATACTCTTATCATATAAACTCAAGACTACGTTCATGCCCGCATCATCACTTTAGCTCCTGCTCCTCGTGGAGATCGAGGTAAGAAAGGTTCCAAATATGTCAAGACTAAGGAAGCAAAGAAGGCTAGAGCGGAAGCAAGAGCCAAGAAACAGTTGAATAAGCTAAAGAAATTCGAAAACGTGCTCTATGAAGATGAATTTATTTGGACCAAGAGCCGTGGAGAATTGGAAGTAATTGCATGGACCCTTCAGCGCCAAGTTGAGGCCGAACGATGTGAAAGAATTTCTATGAGATACGAGCGTGACTGGTTCTTTGAAATGACGCAAGTATATTTGCAAAAGATTCGCAACATTCGCGTAAATAATGTTCCCAACAAAGTAGGCGAAGCATCTGGTATCAGTAAGTTATACCCTGAATTTGAAACTTTCAGAGAAAGATGGATGTCCGGTTTCATGAGGCTCGAGATCGCGAGTTGGATGCAGAGGAGGCCAAGCTGTTTACTAGGCTTGCTGTTAGTGATAAGTTTAACAATTCATTTTAAACAGTATTAGAGTACTACGTAGTTATTTTACTACAGAGAAAGAACGCCATGTATACAACTTTGATGAAAACCAACGCTTTGGAGCTCAAGTTCCGACAATGGTACAAACGGGTACAGTCAAAAATTAATACATTCAACTTTGGCTACTATTTAACTAAGAGTTACTTCACAGTTGAAGAAGGTCATCGAGCTGTTGATCAAATTTTTTCAAACTGATGACAAAGGACTGGCGGAACAAATTACAGCTGTTCCAGGTTATAGGAAGGAACATCTGGATTGGCAGGCGTAAGTTTTGTGATGATTCACAAGTGTAGCCGTTGCTATTTCGTGTGTAATTTCACTGATAGTGTACGATTTGACCATAGCGAAGCACTAAAACCCCAGTTAAAACATCGCTTGAATGAAATTTTCGATGAGCAAGACGTATACACTGGAATTCTTCAGAAGTTCGTGGACGCTCAGCTGAAGGGTAATAAAGTGACGATTCGCTCGGAGCGTCTTTTGGTAAGCCCATACTCAAGAGTTTAGCGATCTAATCCATTTTAGCAAAGCTTTTTAATGTCGCTCGTTTTCTGTCAGGATTTGGATGCATGGAGCTATGCCGGAGATCTGGCCTTGCGTAGACAGGAGCGTGACTTCGCTATGGCCAAAGACATGTACGTTGATCAAGTTCATAATTGCCTGTCACTCATAATGCTCGTTCTGAGCCTGTTGGAAGATATCGACGCTGATAACGCATGGGTAAATTTTTAATCCACTGCCCTGTTAAACAGTACCGTGTACTTTTTCACAAATGATACTTGTTGCCGGTTTGCAGAGACACGCACACAAGAAAATTTTTGACATCGCATCGAATTACTTTGCTCAAAACTTCAATGGAACAATGTACAAATATCTCCATGATAAATCCAAGGTATGGTATTTTGTACCTCTCTGAAATGATTCCGCTGGTCTATTTAGTTTAGCTTCAAATATTTGCAGGCCATTCAAGCTGCTCGGGCTATTCAAAGACTCAATACTTCATACAAGACACTTCGCCTTACAGAAGACGACCTTCGAGAGCAAATTCAAAAGCTTCGTCTGGCTCGAGTTAATTACGATCAGAAAGTTGACGTGAAAACTGTCTTCGACCTGCTGTGCTTTGCCGATTTGTATGGCCTCCAATACTTCTAAGGAACACGCCAGTACTCGTCAAAACAATCAATGCTGAAGTATACTCCATGTAATCTAATGAGCATCCAATTATAGAACACTTGCAAATAATGTGTGAGTTCTAAACAAAGTAAATATAAAATGTTGAACAAATTAAGAATTGATATTTTAATCAGCTGCAAGAAAAGCGAATAAATAAGACTACTGTTCTAACAGTGTAAATACAAAGGATACATTGATAAATACAAGGCGTCTTACACCCAGGACATGAAAGACGTATTCTATTAATAAGATAAAATCAGGCAATAAATTAGAAGAATACTGAATAATTGAAGGTTCAGGCCATTCCAACTGATTGGTCGAAGAGCTACGTTGCTGACTGTGGGAGGACCACATGCTTCCCTTTGAAAAAGGCTTCAGACTCACGCGAAAGGAATGAAGCTTTGAGTCAGTTATTACAAACTGCAGCATTTAAAGACTAGAATTTTCCTAAACTACCAGAGCACAGTTAATCAGAAGATTGTCTCAATTGCTGTTTGTCTTGATCAGAGACTAACACAAGATTGACACCAAATGACATAGGCAGATAAAATACATGCATATAATGTTTTATATTATTTTTTTTAAAATTGTAGCAAGTCTAAATTACTTCCTGAGAAAGAAATGCAAAAATCACAACATTAAAAATGACCACTCAATTAGTACTCTTATTTTCATAAAACCTTGCTAATGCTACAGCTATCTTATTCCAATGAAAAAGTAGATAACCCTCAAGTTGTTGTTTAGAACGATACTTGGCTTAGGCTCACGAGTTACATTTGGTAATTAGAGTTTAACAAGGACTCTAAGCATAACGCAGATTTTCAACAGTTGAGTGTACTGCCGTAATGGTACTTTTCCTTGACTTAATCAAAGGGATGGAAGTGGTTTTCAGGTGGGTTTCCGAGAGCAATTCTTCACTTCTTAATCTGTTGAATGATAATGATGCTGCCGAAGTGCGGCCAAGCGTCTCCTCGTTTTCTCGAGCTGTGCCTCCAGTCTGAGAACTTCAGCCTGCTCCTCGAGCTCCAGGCGCTTGGCATTGTGCGGAGTCATTTTATCATAATCAAGCTCATCTACGAGAAAGGAATCTATGTGAATCAAAGACTGTTAAATTAAGCAACTTTGAGGCAGTTTATAATTACCAGATTCTTCGATAAGTTGTGCACAATCTTTGGAAGTAGCAACCACATTCGCGGTGGCGGTTTTCACTCCAGTAGAAGCTTGCTTCAGAAGAGCTAGATGGTTAGAGCTTCGATCTGCGCGCACCTGACTGGCAACAACCAACTGGATTGTACTGGCAGCAATTTCTTGTGAAGAAGCAACCAAATACTCGAACCCGCTACCCTGACTTTGGACCGCTTTATCAGCACTCTCCCTGCAATAATTCGATTAGTCAACAAAGCATATTCCACACAGACTACGATGCTAGAGAACTTACAGAAGAAGCTTAGCACCGATTCCGACCGCCTTTGCTGCAGAAATGAGGCCATCCGTCCACTGATGGTTTCTTTTGTAAAATTCTTTCGCTGAAGAGGTTCCCTATTAAGAATACATTGAAGATGCGGTAACAATTCTATCACACATGCAAAGAAAAGTACGACAAACCTACCCGTCCCTGAGCTACAATTTCATTTTGAAGTCCTTTCGATCTTTGTACCAGCTGCCGAATAGCATTCATCAAGGACGAACATGAATCTATTAATTTCTCATTCACTTCAAGCTTGACACCCGTATGGGATGCTCGAGACTTCAGTAGCATGTCTTGCATTTTCTTGGCCGCTTCTTCAATCGCCTGTTCCATTGCATGAAGTTCACTGTCCAACAAATCAGCAGCATCCGCGTCTGCTGTGATCCAACTGCCCATAGCCTTCACCTTGTCCAGCAATTTTAGCCATTTGGACTGCAGGTTCTCATAACTTTCGCCCAACTTAAGAAGAAAGAAACATAAACAGTTAAAGAAGGAATGACTTTCTGCTGTGCATCTTGACACTACCTTTTCACCAGAATTCCTCTTCCTTATTGAGCTCAATACATCAAGACTTGACATTCCGACAGCACGAATATCTTCAATTAACTCTGCGAAACACAACCCAAGTTAATAACTTGACACATCTCCTGAAGTTGAGAAAAGACTTTGATTTTAATTTACCGTCTCCCTTTTGGATATCTTTGCAAGTGCGACTCAAAGGACCGCCGTGAAGAATCAGTGATTCAGTTCCGTGGCCAAAGACCGTAATATCGAAAACAATTTTCTCCAACGATTTTTGAGAGTCGAATCCGCCCGTTGTTGCAATGTTCAAAGCTCGCATCGTGTTTCCATACGCTTCGCAATGGCTGACGTAGTAGTCCAGCAAACCAATATCTCCAGTCATCCTGGGATGTTCTAATTCGTCCAGTTGTACCCTGATTCTGTTTTCGATTGTTCTAATATGGTGATCTGAAGAATATTGCCAATATTGACGTGTTTGTCTCGCGTGCATAGCATTGCTAAAAAGTGACAGATATTGGACACTTACCCAAGTGAGCATTCAGGTTTGTGAGTTTCTCCTCTTCACTGGACCTTCTCAGATTTATCATCTGTTGGTTCAAAGCCTCTATTTCCGACAGTTTCTTTTCGTTGTCAATTTTAGAATTTGTTAATATGCTGTTCAAACTTGCTATCTCGCTTAAAAGGTCATCCAGTTCAGATTTTAATTTCTGGAAGGGAATAAATGTAAACCAACGTTTAAAACCCTGGGGAAATCTTTGTTACTAAAATACCTACCGTATTTGAACCCTCGAGGTTAAATGTGGACGCTTGAAGCTTTTCAACTTCGACCTCTTTAACCTTTATAGCCTGTTTCAACTCCTGCTGCACCTGCTCCTTTGAGCTTTGAACACTCTGCAATTAATTCGATCAACGAATACTCAGAATTGCTTTTATAGTCGATGGGTAATGCCGATACCATGTACAAACCTCAATTTGTGACTTTACATGACTGAGTTCCTCTTCGAGTTCCAAATTCTTTTGGTGCTTCTCCTCAACCAGAGACTGCAAATGAGTTTCCACTTCCACTTTTTCTCTCTGAAGTTCCTGAATTAAAACATTTCAGAATTTAGAGGTCGTAATTACAAATGTGGACAAATTGAATTGCCTACCTCTACTCGTTGTCCCAAATTACTTTGCATGTCGACAGTCTTTTTCGTTTCGACAAGCTCCTTTTCCGCAGTCGCATTCTAAGAATCAAACTTTTAGGGTGGATTTTCGAAGCAGTATTATTCTTCGAAACTTTTTACCTTTCGCAGAAGGTCCAAGTGCTCAGTTCTTAAATTGTTATAAGCTCCAAGTATTTTCATGTACTTTGCTTCGGTCGCCTTTGCCAGTGCTGTCCGAGAATCAGCACAATTTTAAGATTTCTAGAATTTATTAATTGCAAAATCAATCTTACTTTCAGACTTCTCCAGTCGTTCTTCGACGCCAACTGGGATAGAGCATTCGTGCCTCAGCAGCTCTTCAATCTTTTTGTCTTTATCATTCAACATTTTGATCTGCAAGGACAACAAAATCATCACGGATTAGATCATTTAGCCGAGAGGATGAGAAAATATTAATTTTCTTGAAAGCGTGCAGGGATTATTTCCTATACAATCGATTACCTTCTCCGTCAATTCAGCTCGGAGTTCTTCGATATCATATTGAAACTGTTGAAACTGTACACGGGCTTGATTTTTGATACGTTCAATTTCCATTTTCAGTCTTGCGATCTCGTTTTCTAACTCCTTTATTCGCATATCCCTGCAGAAAAAATTTAGGAAATTAGAATTATTGATCGGTTGGGCAATTGTTGAAAAAAGTTTGAACTGACTTACTTATCATGACCCATGGCCATGACATTTGGATCAGGCGAACTAGACCCGTTAGTGTTTGTGTCTTCCAGAGAAACTAAGGACTCGGACACGATGTCACTTTGCGTGTCGCTGACATCCTCTAATAATTTAATGCGACTGGGTTGGTAATTGGCCAGGTCAGCTTGAATTAGGAAATTGGGTGGATTCTAAAGCAAACAGAAAACGTCAACAACAATACTTTGTCAAAGGGATTGCTTCGCTATAGTTCCTCTTACCTTCGGCAAATTCTGAATGTCGATTAAATTTTTAAAATACTGTAGACTCATCGTTTTGTCATAAAATTTTTGAAGGCCGGTAAAAACTTTGCGAAACCTATCTCTGTGTCCGTTTAGCAGGTCTGGAGACAGTTCTGAAATTGTTGTGATTGAAACTTGTTTATGTGCTCACTGAATTGGGAGAGAATTAAAAAACTCACTGGCATGCAGACGGAAGAGGATTTTAGTTGTGTAGTCATACAATAGAATGGAATCTTGTATGCAAGCAATTAATGGTTTGAGACGGCACTGTCCTGCGTTGGTCATCGAGTTGCATCTCGTGGCATTCAAAGTCTTGAATACTGGAAATAATACGGGCGATTAGTAAACGACATAACTACCAAAGAACTCATCAATGAAACTTACTTTCGGATTGCAAATCCAATATGGCATCCAAGTAATCGAACATTTCCACAGACAACTGAAATCTGGAGAGTATCAGAAATTGAATAGCATTCAATAAACATCATTTCATCGAAATTGTTAACGACCACTTACAGTGCGTCTTCATCACCAGCAATTTGGAATAATGCGTGCTCCTCAATTTCCAAGTTGCCAGGAATTCGACTATTTCTTTGATGGAACCCAAGCTTAATTATCAGCAGACTGCAGTAGGATATAATTAGTTCTCCGTAACCAGAAATCTTCAAATGACTCTAATGAATTAAACGAGGGATTCAAGTGTTACAGATTCTGTGCAATTCCACAGTATTTCGGTTTTCAGTCAGTTACCCAGAATTTGCCATGTTCCTGCAGCATCCCCTTGAACTTTTGTGAATCTCGCAGCACAACATCGTGGCCTTCTCGCAAAACCTGTAACGTAAATGCAAAGTTCAAGTCAAGTCATAAACTCTTTGAATATTCAATCGCTGTGGTTGCGTTCATTGTTCATTCATCGGGAAAATAGTATAAAACTTAATTACTTTCTTCATAATTACAGCGTCTAATTTTTGAACGGCATAAAGTAGAACAGTTTCTGTATGCTTGAATGGTATGCCACTTTTAGTGTTCGAATTATTATGACGAACTCTTTCCCACAGGAGACATAAACACATAAAAATTTAATCGCTCATTAATAAGCTCAGTATGATGACTCATAATCTGTCATGAATTCTGAGCAGAGCATAAACGTGACGGCAAGAGCACCTATAAAGTTACAAGAATAAGGCATCTGTCAGTGGATCGTGCAAAGTCGTATAAATTTGTGTTTGTCATGAGCAGCCACGTAAGTCATGCCCTATTTGGGAAAACAAGAAAAACTTTGAAAGCTATGAATCAACCATCTCATGGTACACGCCACGTAAAATTGACTCATAACGACCACGAGCACATTTCCCTACTCTTTTCTTTAGATGATGGACGGGATTCTCCCACTTAAAATTATTAAGCACGTTGTTATTGTCTCCAGTTTATATGTTGACCCGAGCACAATTTATTCTTCACGACCAGCGCATTTACAAATACGTCGTATTTTGCAGTCATGCAACGCAGCATCGAATGAACCGTACCTTGTGCAGAACATGGCAGAACTTCCAGCACGTCACAGGATTCTCCTTCAGCGGGAGTCTGAGAGCGCAGTTCCAGAATGTCGACGCTCCTCGCTCTTGATAGGTCCCAATTATAGCACCTATTATAGAAATGATATCGTGATAATGAGCACAGCATGATGCTGTCAAAGGTTCATGCGCAGACCACATCTCATCTTCTCATCTCATCATTTTATGAAACCAAGGCTTTGGATTCTGCATTGCAACGTGCATTGAAATGCAAAGAGAACAAACCTGATTTGGCACATAAAAGTGTCATATTAAGTCTGGTTTGATAATCAATAGAATGCGCTTTTGCTTTGCAAAGCTTGCGAAATGTGGAAAAGGGAAAATTTGAAAAGATATTGGCAATCTCGCGTCCGGCATGACTTGATTTGGTCTTTTTGCGTCACTGATAGATAAGACCCAACCCGAATACGTCATGAATGGGTGCGAAATATATAGGTACAATGAGAGGAAGTCACTTTAAAGTCAACCACTGACTTCTTATCTATGATTTGAGTGATCTCTCAATCGTCAATTTCGTCATTTCCACTATTTAAGAATTAATTTCAACAGATAAAAGTGGAATTGCACCGGACACAAGAACGAGGAACACGAGAATGTTTTCTTGCTCGTACCTCGCAATGCAATTAGCAAGTACAATAAAAAAAAAATACAAAAAGCAAGAATGTCAATGCTAATTAAGGATGTGAGGTTAAAAACACTTACTTCGAACATGTTTCTCCTTCACGGCGACTTCATGAGCGTTTATTGCTTTGGCCAAACATGTTGCCTGAAAGCAAGAACGCATACATTACACATCACTACAAGAATGAACACAATTAACGTGAGTAATTAACACCGGTGTAAATTTATACACTACGCGAAGGTTGAGCAGTGACGAACGCTCTTAACTCTTGAGATCTTTCTACTGCTGACAGGATCTCAATGCAATGCGAATCTACGCTCGAATGTCGGTAGCACTACCATGTTGAACGCTAAAAGGGTCTTACCATCGAAATTGGTGGACAATCCTCTTTTCTGTAGTACGTGTATCTTCGATTGTCACCCATAGTGGCTGTGTCCACCATTTAATTACAATCAAATGCTTCCCTGCCCGTATTCACGCCGCAATCAATAATGAGTTTATATCACTTTGAACAACTCGAATTTCCACGTTCACTTCCAGAAACCATTTAACTCGTTAAGAACGACGCTCAATTGAAAAATAAATATTTGATATTTATGGAAAAGCATCCAAAGTCAAAGTCAGCCGATTTAATTCTGGTCGGGGTTTGAATTTCTATTGCAACATTGTAATTTTTAATGTAATTCAGGCTCATGTTATATGGTTCACATAAAGTGTTATGCGCGTTGACTGTCGACTGATTTGACTAGCGCAAATAGAACCTGCATTCGCAAAATATCTGTGAAAAACTGGCAAACTAAAACTAATGTCACGACTATAATAGAAGGGAGTAAAAGGCATCTACATCGCCTTTTACAGGCTGGATCGCCTGCCCTCATCTTATCTGCATAAGTCCTTCTTATCTCTGTTCCACCAACGCTGAACACTCATTCTTCGTCCGTCAGCGCCAGCAATTGGTTAATAATGCAGCTGTTGTGCGGATGCTGATGGGAGTAGGAAGCCAGAAGCGCGTAGCAGGTTTTCACAGCCCATTTCAATGCTTCATTAAAATATCAATCGCATATTCACAATCTGATGTAGTTTTAAGCACTGATCATATAATGCTGCGTAATTTTAGAGTCAGAGATTAGGATAGGAGTCGAATAATTTTGCGTGCTTGACATTGAACAATTTTAAGCAGAACTCACATCCCTCGGTGAATTTATGAGCAAACGCTGAAACCGATTTCAAATTTATATTTTACAGTATCATATGGATACGTGGGAATTAAATATTCGAAGTCATGTACTGAATAATTCATCTTGAGTATCTACCTGCTTGCCAAATTAGCACACACTGGAGCAGCGTTTATTGGTACACAAATGAGCAGTTCTCAATTAATGCGATCAGGGTGTTCCTGGTACATGTGTTGAAGTTTTGCAAGCTATTGCCAACTTTGACAGTTTTATGTATGAACGAATGAACGCTTTACCGTAGTTCTCTGGTATAATGGACCATTTGTATTCTGCAAGGCAGGCAGTCACGACGCTTTTCGTTAGGAGGTCTGGCCACTGGTTAGGACCTAGCTTGATGTAAATTTGTTTCCTGCGAATTCATCTTATTTTGCTTCCTAGTATTAGTCAGATTTACACACATACGTCACAAAACGTCACGACATAGTTCCAACAGTTCGTATGACTTCTTGGCGTTCTTGGAAACAACGCAACACCAGAAAGGATATTGACGAGGAAGGCCAAGAGCTTACGGCTAATGGCTATGGCTTGGGTACGCTGTGATACGAAAACGGAAAACCCATTTATCGAATTTATCCGGTGTATGTTTCTACACATTCGACATCCAGGCAATGCAATTGTGGGTCGGATGTTTGTTTTACTCTCGTCTTGCCTCCAGTCAGCCGGTGTTATTGACTCAAGCGTCACATGAATTTGATGATTTACTTCCTGTCATGCCAAATGCGATAACCCCGATTCCCGATTCGATTGGGTAATTATCCGTGAAACAAAAATTCTCGCCAAATGACTTACCTGAGTTTTTTCAAAGTTCTCCCGTTCTGCATCTAAGCTGTTCTTTTTGTGGAATCGCGGTAGTTGCAATGACATTCTGATCGTAGTCGTGGTAGACCTCCGGCGAATCAATAACACGGAATTACTTTTAATGCATTTCGATTTCAGTCCTCAGCGATCGATGTTCGATGGCACGTTGAACTTCTTATATTTATGATTTCCAGCACTCACGCGTTCTCTCGAAGTCACCGCTACCGGAAAGGCGTATATACACTGAAAGTGTTGACATTGAACGGGCTTACGAAAATGATCTTGCAAGTTTCACAACAAACCTTTGGCACAGGCATAAACAATTCGATCGTAAAAAATAACAAGTTTTCGATTGCGTCGTGGATCTGTGATAATTGTTTGACCTATGGCCTTCGAGTTTGAGTGAGTGCGTAAACAGTGAGTAAATTTCAGCACTGCGCCACAGGCGGAAGTTGGACGATGACTAAGAAACTGCACTGAACCGCTTATTTTACTTGACCGAGATAAATGCCAACTTAAGACACTCTGATTTGTTTCTTCGTTTGAGATATATTACCCTTGCCTTGTCTTTCACCTTTGATATTTGTTTTGATGATTTCAATCAAGATTTAGGTTGAACAGAATGATAACAGCAATGGTGGAAAGAGGACTTCTGAGTGACAGCTTGGGAATTACGTTTAATGAGTCTGAGATCACAACCAAACATTTTTTGCTACTTTCGGTTTAAATAACAAGTCATACGAGAGACGAAACAGTCAGTTGGTGACCGAAACTTGTAAGCTGTGACGTGACGGATATTTCATGCGTTACTCATTTACACACAAACACATTGATGACAGATTTTCGTGCGGATTTATTGGCATTGTTCCCACATCATATTTTGTTTGGAAACTTGACTCGAGATGTAATGCACACACAGCACACGACTTTTGGGTTCAATGCAGTCCATTGCCGCTATCTTATCAGTAAATCGCGCAAGTTTTCAGTGCTACTGAACTGTCAAATTCAAATGTCGTCTCGGTACACGAGTTCAATAATTACAACGAGTTTGCGGGTCGATGCTTGATTAGTTTTGTACTGTTCACTTGAAAACTCACCAAATATTTTTATTGAGCTCACACAAACCAGACAAGACACCAACCACAAATTCCATAAACAAATAAGATTTAAAATTGCGTGCTGATGTTGATGCAATGCAATCCAAAATGCAATATTTGGACTCGTGTAAACAAACGATTTGCTCTACTCACTCGTCAAGAAAATTGGAAAGTGCAAATTGCGATTTAGGACTTTTGCATTCACTGTGAATTCAATTTATTCCACTCGGTACTTTGAACAATAACAAAAGAATGAGAATGTAAACTCTCTTTGAATTCGTACGTTCAGGCTTCTGGCTCGGCAAAGAGCACGGGCTAAGACGAAAATGAATGAACGCACTGGCACGGAGCAGTGACTGACTGCTCTGGGATGGATAGAGCCGATGCCGAAAGTACACTGCAAAGCCTTGATGTGGTAGTGAATTTCTTTCAAATCACATACCAAATTAAGAAACAAATGGCAAGGAGTGAGCTAACTAAGCAGACAAGAGGCAGGCAGCCCGTTCAAAGCGTGCGTCGGGTGAATTCTTGTGCCAGACAGACGACGTCTCGAAGGGGAAGCAACAACGGAAATGAGATGCAAAAGGAAGGGACGTGTCGCGGTCACGTATTGAAATGTGGTTAAAAGTGGAGTGCGAGCATGAACTTAGTGCACTAAAATTTAATTGCTTGACTGGAGACATCTTCCAGGAGGAGAATTAATACTCATGCTCCTGGGCACGCAGTTCACGCGGTACCGGTATGCGAGGCTTCAAATTGCTGCTCCTGTCTTGTTTCTTGTATCAACAATGTTAAGTACCTATTTCACATCCACATTTTCCACATCCAGAGGAATCAGAGTGACTGCCTTTAGGAAGTTCTGAGTTCGGAAGTGGAACGCACAAGTTCATAAAGTAAAAGGAAGAAAAATATTCACCGGAAATGTTCAACATGTCAAAAATCTTAAAAATAGTCTGAATCCTGTATACTTTCTTACATAATGATGACGGGAGATTTATGCTACCGCACCGCTAACTGGAAATCTGTTCTTTCTCACTTCTCTTCGCCCTTTTGTCGAATTTCGTTTCTTGCGGGCGAAGACACAACGCACGAAAGGGGCTAACCACAAAATGCAAAAGAATCAGATCACCTAATGATAAGATGGACGTCAGTGCTAGGTTAAAAATATTTAATAGCAATAAGAAACCACCCATTACAGTTTTTCACTACAATATGTGCGAAACTCGCAATGGTACGTATTAATAATTCTGAAATACAGACAGGTACAGCGTGGGTAAAGGTAAATTCTAAAACAAATCACCCAGAGAATCTAATTTCTACATAAAATTTCAAAATCCGTACTTATGCGTATGAATTATTCCGCACTCGTACCACACAACGCAAGTTTCAAATGCTAATGATTAAGTATCCAAGCGCGTTTAACGGGTACTGAGCCGAATTGACGAGTACGACACGATTAGGATTGGTACTGATTAATTTCCGTTGCTCTAAACTATTTTACAATGTTATCTGTACAAAAATAGAGGTAAGTGCTGGAAGTGATGTAGCGATTGATTGTTGCTTTGATTATTACACATCGATTAGAAATAGATTAAATCTTGGTCTCTTATTGTATCCTCTTTGTGTGCTCGTGATTATTACAAATGGACACGCACGACAGTTTGTCCAATTTCTGAGTAGAATCCAGAAATTCAAAATATTGCTGATAAAAATATTTGCTCAACTAGAAAAGTATTAAGTGAGACTGCACATGCTTACTAAAGTAGGTTTTATTCTATGCGAGGACGAACTAGTTCTAAATACTAAATGGGTTGTTTAGTATAACTAGTATAAACTGAAATTCTAAAAGATTAAGTTGTTTCATAAATGCAAAATTACGAAATTCAACTGCGTACAAATCCGTGACTAATGTTAGCTATTCATTGGTAGGTTAGACGACTGCGATTCAAGCTGTTAATAAGCACTATAAGTTAATGTAAGGTAAGACAGATTCTGCAACATAAGCAACATAATAAAGAGCTGAACTTGCAGCTAAAATTCACTCTTGCTCCAACTTCACTGGTTTCGGAGTTTCAGGCTGATCCGACACGCATGTCGCTGCGTCCGTCGAATTGTCCGAAGTCTTCGTTTTCTCGCTTTCCTCGGCTGCCTGTTCTTGGGTACTCATTTTATTCACTGCATCTTGTGTTGCATCTTCTCCTTCTGAAACTGCCTTGGACTCCACGTGCACATCAGTTGATGACGCTTGAAGTTCTGAGTTTTCGACTGGTGAAGTTGGACCAGAGAAAGCGTGTTCAGTGGGAGCGGTGCTGGACTTCTCTTTCTTCGGACGCTTGGACTTGGATGTGCTGTGATAAGAAGCAGTGCAGCTGGTCTTCCTGCACGTGCCCACGGATCGTGTATTTGTCAAGATTGATTTGGCCAGCCCAGATTCCAAAAGCTTTCGCACGAACGGCGGTATTTCCATGTTGCTGACCTTGGAGTTCTCCTCTTCACAGGCCTCGTTAGCGCACTCTTTCGCATCCTTCTCGTCACATGACTTTTCTACGACCTTTGTCAGGAGCAGGGTCCACGCTCTAACGGTACGCGTGACAGCTGGACGTGTTATGCAGAACATGTGCCCCAGAATCTTGTCTGGGAGTTTTCGACGCAGTCGAATTATGGTCAAGAAGAGTTCGTCAATGTGTGACAGAGCACCCTGACTTGGCGAAATGCCCTCAAAGATATCTGCCAAGCAAGAATTAGTTTCGAAGCTGCTTACAGGCTTTGAGTCCGGCAAAATGGTTGCTGGGTCCTTGTCAATCTTCATTTTGATTTTAGGAGAAAATTCTTGAATTTGATTAAAGAAAGCCTCGAACTTTGAATACGAACTAAATCCGGTGTAATACTCAATGTCGGTTTCGGACTGCAAGAATCTTTCGACTGAGAAACTACTTCGAACAGTCTTTCTTCTTTTCGTTTCGTTTCCGGCTGGACTTATTCTTCCATCAGGAGATCCATTCTTAGTCATAGCACGAACTTCCGTTGTTTCCACGGCATGAGACTCGGTGTCCAATTTTTTCACATCGGGATCAGCAGGATCCTGACCCTCCGGATAAGCTGGCTTTGCCTTTTTGACTGGCGTCAACTCTGCTACAGACATGAACAAATGGGCCATAAAAATTTAATAGGCTTGAATTATAAATTCAATTTGTAAGATTTATTTTCAATGCATACTACTAACTAAACTTACCCTCAACACCATCTGATTTTGCTGACATGTTCTGGAACTCCGTAATTAAGATATCTTCACTGTTAAAGTCAAAGTCGAACGGTGATTGCAACGGGTTGCTGAATACGTTGTATTCAGAATCATCAAGAATCGACGTGGGGAAGTTTTCAGTGTTCAGAAGTGATGAAGGCATGTGATTCAACAACGAGAAATCGTTTAGCGTTAAAGTTTCCAAGAGAGATTCCTCGAAATCCTGATTGAAAGGCAGCCTGTCAGACTCAGATTCAGAAGAGGTACAAGGCTCTGCAGTTCTGCTTCCGCCAGAATAGGGCTCCTGTGTGAGAGGGTTCAGATTCACCGCTTGAATGCTCAGAAGAAGCTCCGGCTCAATATTGCTTTCTAAACTGCCAAACGAATCAGAAGCTAGCGGGAGAGAAGTAGAAACCGGAGTTGTGGAATTATTGTCATCGGTGCTGGAGCACAATGAATCCACGGATCCTGCCGAGCTACCAAGAAGCTGCTGTTGATTGCGAAACATGTTTCCTGATCTGTCCTTCCAATCTTTTGGGGTGGCAAATCTTGGTTCCGTAGCTGCAGGTGGAGCCATTGATAATATCTTGGAGAGTTTGATGTCGGCGAATGCTTCGCCAACATGTTCAATGTTCAGCTCATCTGTGGAATTGCTACCGTTGGTCGAAATTTTTCTTCGAACTTCCCTGGCGGGAGACGTTGACTTGCGCTTTGAAATTCGGTTCTTCCTGATCTTCCTTCTTCTTGGTTCCACAAATTCACCTTTCGTTTCTGCTGGCTGCCATGTTGGATCATTTATCTCTTCCTTTACTACATCGGTAGCGAGTTCAGGTTCACTTAAATTCGAAGCACTTAGTTCGTGATCTGACGCGCATTTCAATATTTTAGCAGGAAGGTCCTTCTCTTCATCGTCTGCTAAGATCAAGTCTGTCGAAATTGCATTTGTGTTTTCAATTACCAACGGAGTTCCCTTTTCAGGGAAAATCGATGGAACGGCACCTTAAAGAACAAAGAAGTCACATTGGTTTAGCACCGCGCGAGATCGACAAAAGCGAAAACGACTAGAATTATTTGACTGACTTGAACTGAGCCGCGCACGCTTCTTGGAATCGAGTGAGTAATCTTTCTTCGTAAAGTGTCGCGAACAAATTCTGGTGTAACCTTGAACAACTTTGAACTTGGGTTTGTCCATGTAGGGCACAATCGCCGCAATCCATTTGTGTCGTTGGGGTTCCTTCACTGGAAATGTGTGGTAGGAGAGTCCCCGCGCCTCCGGGACTCGGACATTCATTCCACATGATGGGATGCAACACCGATGAACCATGCTTCTGGTGAAATTCGATGAAATCTGTTTCCGCCGAGACTGTGACTGATGACAAATCCATTCACAATGTGATCAGTCCGTCTAGTTCACAATACGGGTGAAAATTCAGACTGAAACGTCCAATTACTCGACCAAATACAATATGGAAGTGATCGCACCAGCCTACAAAAGAATACTAAAAAAAATTAGCGCCGTGCCATAAAACGATTCTTCTCACTCAAACCAACGAGTCGCGCAACTCCTTGTACGTGTGACGTTGTCGTCTAGAAATGGTGGAATGCAATGAATTCCACGGACGTCGACGGAGAAGACAATGATCTCAGCTGGCTTTGGTTGTTGAGTCACTGTCACACTCAGACAGCCTGCGACTGCACTGCAACCTTTGTCTTAGAGAGTATGAGTCAACCACCTAAAACACGGGACTGAATTGACTAGGTCGTAAAATCGACGACACACAAAGGGGGTCCTGTCGTAACACGAGTTATGAGACCGCGTTTGAGGCATTTGCGTTTGGCACGTTACCTTATAAGGCTCTGATTTTACGGCACGATTTCTAATTAGCCAGCCACAGCCGCTGCTTCGTTTCAGCGGCGCACCAAACACCAAGAGATAAAGGCTTTAGAAAGTCGGATGGGAGTATTTACCTAAAACGTAAATGTCCAACTTCGTAAAGCTTTATAGATCATCATGTCGTTTAAGCGAAACATCAATAGGTCAAAAATAAAGTCAGCATACGTAGTTTTCTTGCCTCAACCCGTAATAGCTTGTCCTTGTCTTAATGTTCACGTTACGTAAGGGAGCAATTTGTGGATGTCCTAAACTTTGTTTACAAGCCCAGAATCCAGTCTGCAGCCGCCTTGGCCTGCGCTGCGATGCGCCGCGCCGTGCCATGCCATGCTTGGTTGTGAGTGTATCAGACATTTTCCTTATCAGTACTTTCTCGTCGCGCGTCACGTGCTCAGGCATACCCAGTCTGCATGAGTAACGGTATTTTTCCCTGTGTCGGTCATCTTCACGATTCCACTTTAACAAAGACAGGTTGACGGCGAATTTTAACAAAGGACGTCTGGAGTCCGGGACTTACCTCGCACTGTACGTTGCACCGTCAAGATCAGATTGCACTCGGCTACTTTATTATTGTTTTGGTGATTGATCCCACCGATTTAAGGATTCTCTACGTGACGGTTAATCACTCGTATTGCTAGACACCTAATTAAATGAGTGCAACTCAATTGAGTCTGCTGCTACCACCGACGATTCTGCTTTTTGCCATCGCATACGGTTGGTTATGGCCTGCACACAACACACACAATAACAATGTCATTCATGAACGAAATGAGGAATGGAAATCATGTGAACTGCGAACCTTTGCTTCGGGATACGGGCCAAGTTGGTACGTAGGATGAGTATTGCGCTTTAGAGTTTACAGACATATCGCAAGTGCGTAGTGGCACTCACTCGATCGGTCGATGCGTTTTCCTTTGCCTGTTATTCAGTTATTCGATACACTGCACCAGCAGAATAATGACTTGCTGCGTAGTGTGCTAACGAAGAGTTAGATGGTAGGACAGACTTCTTGGGGAAAAAGGACTGCAGACGGGACTGAACACGGAGGTACCAGATTTCAGGCCTGCCGTACCATTACGGGAGACACTTTGATGAGATAAATTAAAAATTTTGAAGGCAATCTTCACAAGAGACAAGATTCGCAAACTCCACAACTTCAGATTGACTTGAACAAAATTCTTGATAATTGGTATTCTTATTTCACTTGCCATTATAATAGGTTGCACATATTTGGGTTTGCGCTGTCATACATTGGACGAAGTGTGGCTGTGGCTCAACACTCGAGTTAATTTGCTCGATGCGAGATGCTAATAATATGAACGTTTGTTGACTTGTGCATACAAGCTGTGACAGCGCTCTTTCAGTATTCCACGAATGACAAGCGGACGGAGAAGAGGCGAGGAGGAGAAAATGAGAAATCATTTTGAACAAAACTTCTAACTTTCTTTGCTGTAAGGATATTTTGCTGCCACGTTGCGTTATGTGACTTGAGGTTCGAAAGGCTCCTTCTTTCAAGTCGCCTTGACTTTCAAACTTGTCATTGGAAAATGTTTTCGGTGAACTGAGCGTGGAAATAAGCTCATTCTACACGGCGCCTCTTTCATTTTCTATAATCACCTTCTCAATTTGTTTACAAGCATTCATTTCACTTCACCCTCTCTTCAGAATCATCGCGACTCGGAGGTCGGAGTCTCGCTAATGATATGAGACGGGAGAAAACACAAAGGGAAAGGATTTTGAATAAAAATCTCTCGTTTCCTAATTCATGAGGTTTATGCCTCGATGGAGAATCTTTTCTATCAAAAGCCTTTGACGAGTTGAGTATTTCGTCTTGGCTGCCCGCTTTCAGATTTCGGAAAAGACAGAAAAGTAATTACTTTCCTGACTTTCAAGCAAATAAAGTAGAAAAGGTCTTCAATACAATTTCTGAGAACACGTTGTTTGATTTAAAAATGAAGATCAAGCCTAAATTATGCAAAGAGCATTTGACCATAATTATGGAAGGACTTCAGATTGTAGAAGGCAAATCAGGAAATGCTGGGAGATTTTACACACAGATTTGTGTATGAATACAATGAATGAATGAGTACGTATCTGTGTCCATATATGAAAAAGCCTGCCTCCTCCTGTCCTCACGCACATGAAAATTTCCCGTGCTTCATGTACGTTGACGGACTTTAGGGATTTATAAATTCATGAAAAAGAGAGACACGCGGCGAATGCGGATGCAAAGGTGTGATGAATGAACAAACTTGGGAAAGAGAACATATGTTATATGGAACCGAACAGTTACGTTTCCTCATAACCCTCCTGCTCATTCATTTCGTTTCTGTTTCGTTCATATTGCGAAAGTTCACCTGATCGCGTGCATTTAAGGTGTCAATATTTTCTATGATGAGCAGTCACACGTCGCACAAAAGCCGGTCAGGCGTAAGTTTACGGCCGTGCCTGACTTTTGCCAACTGGAGACCAAAAATGATTTGATACCTTCCCGGGTACGGTTACATGTTGTTTTGATTAGGAAATTGTGAAATGACGCCAGTAAACTCTAACAAGTACGAGTGTATTCTGAAATCGGAATGGAATGAGCTAGAAATGAAAGTACTTATGAATCAAGCAGTTTTACTTCGTGAACTCTTTACCATGCCTTGTCTATTGTAATCGATCTGAGCAAGCCAAATGAGAACTTTTAATAATAATAATGAAAAGTATTGTGTTGACATCATACTTCGTGCATTTCGGGGAGTGTACGCTCGTTCACGATTCGCGCATTTTATTCCATTGTACTTTTCATGGAGCGTAGTCGCGTATTCATGAGCATCACAAAAGGATCATCGTCATCGCGTCTCCGTGGGTCTATTAAGGTGAAAATTGAAAATAGAGACGCGATAAATGAGGAGTATCAGTAATAAGCGCGTGAAGAGAGAAAGCCAATCATGCGAAAATATATTTTATGGTCTGACACTTTCGATGAAAAGAAATGCGATGAGAATGACGACAGCCGCTGACAACGCGAAGCAACAAGATCTTCGGCAGAAACTCTCGCTCGTTTGAAAGACAAATTCTCTGAGCGCATTCCTGTTTTTCTGAATTACAAAGAGACAAAGCCTACAGCTTAGCTTAAGTTCTGTTGCCATTCTACATCACGCCAAGCAATACGGCGGACTCAATTCTCAACCATTTCTCTCGCCATGCAGGAGCAAACAGAGTAATGCAAATTGGAATTAGCCACCTACACTTAAAACTCCATCTGATCAAGAAAAGTTCCAATTTCCCAGGATATTTGCGTGGCAAGGACCATTCTCGTCAAATAACTCTCGTATTTATCTCATTATTATTTGATAATCATCAGTGCATTACTTTGTAGGATACTGATTTCCCATTTTATGGAATTTAGTGCGTCATTGCTCCATATTTCCTATTATCGTAATGCACCCGGCATATTTTATTGAGGGCGAGGTACCAAATTGCAAAGGACGATTAGGCGAGAAGTAAGCTCGGGCTCTGCGACGACAATGCTCGCGCTTCGATGAATGGCTCGAGTGCTTGAGCACAAGTGCAAACTTGTCATCACCAGACATCCAAATCATCATCCCGCTCGCGTCGCATTCAATCAAAATTTCATCTCGATCTCATTAGTCTGCGGATGGAAAGTGTAATAATTTCGTGCCATTATCCCAGCCCAACTTGTTATTTGTTTTCCAATAATAACACAGGGCTCGGGTCACAATCACACATTGTCATTAATAATTGTCTGTCAAGATCAGCTTAAATTATTACACGCTTCAATTGTGATAATTACGCCTCCACGATTAATAATTCATATTCTGCACAATGAACAGAAGCAGCTCAGCCATCTGATCCTGGACCGAGTTCATGCTCTGAGCTCATAATTCCACCCTCACAATGAAAACGCAGTTGATACAAAAGAGAAAAGACTTAACAAAACGAGAGACCGTCAAAGGCGTCTGTGCACGAAATACTACCCTCAATTCAGCGCTCAGTCTTGTAAAAATAACGTTGAAGTTCACATGATTTATGGACAGGCGACCAGAACTGTTGCTGTGGTAATAGCCAATTTGAATATGTGATCAGTAATTACATGCACTGGTGCCAGTTTTTATATTGTGTGCCAAGTCGTACTCCGTTCGCACATTAATCGATGTCTACGAATGGCTAAAAATGTTTCACGGAACACGAAAATAAAGCGCAGAGATTTATCGCCATCGCGCTAAGAAAGAGCACGATAAAATACTCACTGAAATGAGAGCAAGTCTATGCTTATGCCGTGCCTCTGTAGGAGTGTACTTCCGACGTCCGCACAATGCAGTTCTGCCACCAAATCCCTTTAATGCTAATCACCTTTGATCTGGAAAAGCGGCTTATCGCTTTTATTTGTTTATTTGCCAGTGTGCAGTTCCATGCCTGGACAAAATGAACACGATGCTCACATAAGCCATACGTCTTTATTTACTCGTTTCTTCGTCTAGCATCTAGGATTTCGTTCCCTGTGTCAAGAAAATGGCCATTTCGATGAATTGTATCCCTTTGAGGTGATCTTCTGAAGAAACTCATTCATGGAATCTAAATTAACCTTTTCTCTGCATGAGCAAATATCTTCTTAAGCAGATATCGATGTAACTTCAATGACAATGACGCAGGCTTTCGTGTCCTTCCTCGGGCAGCCCAAAGAGGATTAAGAGCGATATTGTAAAAAAAAAAGACGAGGAATGAGATTGGAACCGACATTCTTCATGAAAATTCTGCCCACTCCTTCATACAAGATGAAAGTGCAAAGTGCAACGAGCAGTGAGAAAGCTCCACCGAATTTCATTTCCCGGTCATGAATTGACGTCAGCCTTTCTGCTTGCAGAAGCGTTAAATGTTTATTTCATTTTTAGTATTTCTTACACCATCTAATTAAATAAATGCCACGACATTCCTAACCAATCAACAGTCACCGCGATACCCATAAGGAAAGAACATTAATAATGTAATTAACTTCAAGTTTTATGGTAGAGTTACAACTTTACTTATATTATAGCACTTTCGAGTAGCCTTAACCGTCCTACCCAACCCTCAGCTAATTAACGACAACTTATTATTATAGCATTGACAGCTTATTGTTAGCAATAGCATAATGATACTGGTGCAGGAACGGGCGGTACAATGTGGAGGGGTCCACTGCGTGCGGTGGCAGGTGTTGGTACAGATTTTGAAAGTGCGAGGATGGCGGCGATGGTTGGGAATGGAATGTTGCTGCTGCTGCTGCGTTCACAAAGCCAGGTGCAGACTCTAAACTAGTCAGCATTAATGGCGAAGCATTGCTGCCCTTTCGGACGCTGTGATTCAGGGTTGGCGAAAAAGCGGCACCCGCGACAGAAGGCGAAATCCGCGGAGGTTGTGAGTTTGGAGATACAATGCTCGAGATGGAGGACGTGTTGACACTGTTCTTGCGATGATTTTTGGCCGAAGAATCTCCTGGTGTCGACACTTTTTCACGGCAACGATGTTGTCGAATTTTCGAGTGAGAACTCACGGCTGTGAAGTTCATTCCACTGTCTGGATTTCTGGCACCTTTGCTTCCTCGACGGTTGCTGCAGTAAGAAGGCGGTGGTGGCGAGGAAGTGGTGGACGCAGGTGATAAACCGGGGCTGCACTCGTGCAACTTCCTCATATGTTTCTTCAAATCAAAGTTGCGGCAAAATCCCTTCCCACACGTGCGACATGTGAATGGTTTTTTATCGTTGTGCGTGTGCATATGAAAAGTGAGATTATAAATCTGGTGAAATGCTTTGTTACAAATATTGCATTTGTACGCTTTGTCACCGGAGTGGGTTAGCTTGTGATTCTTGTAGTTGCCTTTCTGGTGAAATCCTTTGTTGCAGTATTCGCAAACGAACGGCTTGTAGTTCTCGTGTATTCGGATGTGCGTATTCAGCGTTGACGAACGATTGAATGCCTTGCCACAGGTTCCGCATTTATGAGGTTTTTCTGAGGTGTGAATGATTTTGTGGCGGCAGAGCGTTGACGCCTGGCGAAATCCCTTCCCACATATTTTACATATGAAGGGTCTGGCTCCGGTGTGGACAGGCATGTGCCGAGTCAAGTTGTAGTGCGCGTTGAATACTTTACCACACTCCAAGCAAGTAAATGACTTGTTCTGCACCTGCTGCCCAGCGCCATTTCCCTCGGAATCTCCAGACATTTTTGCCCCGCTTTCATTTGTATCAGCCTTGGCCTCTTCTAGAACGGCGGGTTTTGCAACATTTTGATTTACCGAAGAGCTCAAGAGTGGGACTGGTGGACTCAAATTGTTGTTGTTGCCCAGGCCATGCGCTACGGTTATTTTTGAATTTGTGCGGATGGCTTCCGAATATTTCGTATTCTTACTTTGCCTCCCGAAAGACTTACTCTGAGAGAGATTGATTGTATTTTTGAGGTGATGATTGCTCGAGAAGAGCGAGCTGCTGCCATTCTTCAAGCGTGCACCACCAGCAGAGGTTTTAATTGGTGATTTATGTGCAGGGATTTGATTCACCTTTTGACCAGCGTCTAACTTGGAGTTGGTACTTAAAACGTGCTGCGAAAGTGGCGACGAAAGAGGTGGAAAATGTCTCAGCAAAAATGACGTGTTGGCGATGTGCTGCGAGAACGAGGATTTATTCGAGGCAGACACCGCAGCGGCCATGTAGGCTGCATACAAAGAAGGAGAGAAAAGCGGTACTTGCTGCGGCTGCTGCTGCTCGCCCATTAATTCCGGACATTGCATTCCCTGTTGCCGGTGTAATTGAAACGAGTTACCTGTACCTCTTTCAAGCGACTCCACTCTGCTGCCGCTGTTGAGAGTCGGTGAAGTCATGACGGTTGAAGTTCGGAGGAGTGCGGACGAAACTGTTTGGGAGTTCGGATGCTGGTAATAAAGAAACGGATATTGTCTCACAATGTCAAGCGCCGTCGCTCTCTCATCGTAATCACGTAAATTATCTACGTTTCGACCGTAGACGGAATTTGTCACGTCGTTTGCTCCTGGAACGTATTTTCTAAACGCTGAGTCCAATTTCTCCCGTACAATTGGACTGCTGCTGTTATTATTTGCTGACGAGGAGGGCGGAGAGGGCGAGATTGACTTGTTGACGGTATCGTTATTATTGTTGTTGTGAAGATTCAATTGTGTCGGAGAGCACGACGACGACGGCATGAAGTCTTCTTCATTGGCCGCCACACTGCTGCTTCTGCTTTCCGTGCTCCGACTGCCACTCTGATTCTTGCCCGCACTTATTAAATTGAGACTTTTGTTGTTATTGGAGTAATTCTTTTCATTCTGACTCTCGTCCATGGCAGATGTTGCGGTCGCAGGAGGAGGAGAGGAAAATAAATACGAATATGGCGACCCCACTTCAATTAAACTCTCTGCGCCGTCTTCAGAAACGTCGTCTTCACAATTATTGTTGCTGGATGACGTGGATGATGAGATTGTTGTATTTCGATTGATGCGTGACTCGCCTTCGCTTGATGCTACTGCTTCGTGTCCCTGCACAGACTCCATGATTTTGGCGATGGAAAACGTCAGCAGCGAACTTTTGGTATTTGGAGTCAATTTGATCCCAGAACCGCGCTTCGTTTGGCGCTGAATACATCGGTCACTTAATTCCGTCATTTCTTGGAGTTGGCGCTCAGTCGGGGTTGGCGACGGCAATTTATTCTCCATATTTGAAATGCCTCAAACGTTTATCCGCTCCGGCTGCGTCTGACTCCCCTAAAACAGAGAGAAGTATGCCATTGTGATTAACACTGATTAAGCAATTATTCCAATCGGGGCCAAACTACAAAGCTTGAGGGAGGCAGCCGTTGGTCGGCTCATCCGAGTGGCGAGTATATTCAAATTCGGCGTGAGTTCATGAAGCAGAAATTTAAACGAGTGGGATATTTGTGTTTGAATCGTGTGCACTAGCTTATTATTGTCCTTTTACGTAATTTCATTTTGTCACCAGAGAAAACGAGGGACGAGCGAGCGAGAAGGGTGAAAAAGACGGTGATGCTGACAAGCATGAAAGAAATTATGTCAACAACAACCGCATACGAGCAGACAAATATCACATCACGGACAGGCAGGGGAAAATCAATCTAAAAATACGTCGGAGTCTATTATTGTCCGATTCGCTCGCGGACGGGCGTCTGAATGCATGTGTGCCTTTGCATGAGTGCCTCAGCAGTGGCAAATATGAACTCAGGATTCATCTACAACCTGAATTCTGCATTTGGCTACAAGACTCACAATTACAAAGCATAATGGGACTGCCTTTTTGTAGACTTTCTGATAACGATTGCTCGATCAAATTCAACCTCAGCAACGTTTCAGTTGTCTGCTGTGGGTTGTCTTATTAACACTGTTTGTACGTATGTCACTTTTTTCCACGCAATATGAAGAAATCATTCTTCGCACTGTTCCGTTTTATTTTTGCGGTTGCATCTACAAATTCACAATTTCAGAGTTGCGAATTCCCGTTTTGTACCCTGCGTTCAGTTCAAATTGTCAGTTTGTTGGCCTACAGATCAAAAACCGAAGATTGGGACTGCAATGACAATGCAATGGCAGGTCGATAGCCAATTTAGTTCCCGACTTGACCCTTAACCGCATAAAAGCGAGGGCACGGCGCCAATGTTGACACTGGATTATAGTACAACACGCATTTTAATCATTTCAAACACTGTTCAAACATAATAACAACGTTATTGCATACAATTGTAATTTCGTATTTGTAACTTTGCGTCACCATCGTAAAAATCGTTTAGAATGCTACTCACTTTGAGACACTTGGTGAAATGGTGAAACTTCCGGCTCGCCAGGCACATTGTCCAGCGTTTCTTCGCCGTTTCGGAGTATTTACATTTCCGAAATTTGAAAATTGGATTGAATGGTCATTTCCTCAATACATGCGATGCTTCCGATTCCAGACGAGACGGGACCGAGCTCGACGCGACACACGCGTGGTACACAACACGCAAACAAATTGACTTTTGAAATTGCATAATGAAGCAAGCACTCGACGATTGCAAGTTGACTGCACGTGTCCTGCTTTGACAATTTCACCGTACTTGTCCCCTTCGCTGCTGCTGGCCTCCAGAGTCCACGGACTCGTTTAAACGGAGGCGGAACATAAAAGACGTAATCATTCTCTTCTCTGCGTCCTTGTGTAAATATTCACTCGCGGAAAATACATCAAAGATAGCAGAGCGGGCTGGAAAGAAATGCGAATATTTCACGAACTTTTCCGTTTCAACGTATCTTCAAGTGATCTGATCACAGCCGCGTGCGTTGTTGAACCTGCGACTCGGGAGAGGCAGGCCAGGCCGATATGATCATCCATCAAGGAGTCCAATGAGGGAAAGGAGTTTTCCGCCGATGATAAAACACAAGTAAACAAAAGTGTTGAAAGTCGGAATAGATAAATAGATGGTTGATGGTGGTATTACATGCATATTATGTACACAAAGGATTGAGACCGAAGTCAGACGCGTTGCGAGGCTGCCTGCTAGTATTACACGGAGTGGAGCAGTCTCCGAGGAATTCCGTCTCAATTAATATGATGGTGAACATCCTCCCGACATAAAATGTTACCGTGTGTTTACACTATCAAGGAGAAAGCAAACAACTTTGTTTCCACTTTTACCATTTTCTCCAACAAAAAATGACGGGTACTCACGGGCATGGCACAAAGTAACATCAAAAACCAAGGCAAAGCAGCGGCGGAAAGGCGAGGCGAACGCGAAAAGGACCAGACAAATCTGAAAAGTGGAAATGCACGAGGGAGTTTTTCCATTTCTACTCAGGCATTGAACAAACAGACACTCTGCCTGTCCGAATCGCATAGTGTGCAGTCAAACCGAGTGCGAGTGTGAGGCTACAAAAGCCGTGAATTCTGCGGTGCCATTTTCACAACTCGGGAAAGTGAAATCCAAGTTGCTGCTGCTCTTGCATTGATGCCCATTGTATTTGGGGCTGACTGACGAGTCGCTCTCGAGCCGCGCCGCGTCCTCCACTTTGATTTAAATTCCATTAATGTAAGTTACTCAAATTGATAATAAACAACCTCTCCCGCCTCTCATGCGATTATTTACACTTACGAAGGCTCGCAGTTTTCTTTGACGATTCCGGCTCAACGGACTTCGTCGCTTCAGAGATCACTCAAATTGATCAATTGGGTTTGGCAATGCTCATTTTTATAATGCACGGAAACGTACGCTTCCAAAGTTCTGGCTTTGACTCATTTATGGTGACAAGGCAGGATCACGATTTTTGAATTTAAGAACCACACCACCGTTGTTCTAAAATTCGAGTTCATGCAAATGACGGGTTTGACGTGGGCTGAGAATTTAAACACAGCAGTCAAATAATCAAATAATGCTTTAATTTAATTCAAGACCCCCAAATAAAATCGGAGGCTGTCAATGCGAGATCAAATTCGACACCCTTCCAGCATCGTACCATCGACATCACGAGCAGATTACCAAGTTCGAGATGAGCACAAAGGAACTTTGTGGAGCAAGTGCCAAGTGCCGTGAAAAGAGGCACGAGACGAGAGTTAACGTGTGTTTAAAGATTAAGAGAGAATGAGCAATTAAAAAGTAATACAATACAATCGGATTCTAACAAAAGGAGGCAGACTGAGAAAACGTCAACTCCAATACTCTGCAATGCTTCAGCAGCAGCGTGGCGTTTTATTGTCGTTGTTTAATCAAACCCAACTTCTTATTAGGAAAGCGTGTGCACTCGGGCTTCTGAAATCCAACCAGAAAACCAGCTTTTGCCACGGATTTTGAGCAGTTCAAGTGTTTACACTTCCACTCCTTACTCTTCCCGTGTAGCTCTAATGCAATGACTCCATGATGATGATGCACTTGCCTGCGCGCATAAAGTCTTCTCCAGCAGCTTGTCCTTTTCGCTCGTTAACCCGTTCCATGCCTGCATTTGAGTTTAAGTTTATAATCTCTTCTCAACTCAACCAAACCCAGTAAGGAAACGTCTCTTTTCTCATCTGATCCTTTCAAGCGGGTCGAGATGCTTGACTGTCTTTTTTATTACCGCCATTACCATTCGTTTCTTTCACCAGCAGTGCAGACATCATCGTCTTCAGGATTCTGCTGTTAACAAGTATCAAAAGGAAACACTTGAGTTTGGTGTCTTGTGTTTTTGACTTCGAAGGACTCCAATTGCGCTCAGATCATAAAATGCGCTCAGAATTTATGCACGCACATTCGCAATTGCCAGTTGGACACCTGTTCCATCTAATTAAATACGCAACAATGTATTTTGCCACATTGTACAAGAAATATTGACATTTTGTCGTAAAATCTCAACTGTTTCTAATTTTGCAATTCCACAGGACTCATCTTCTCATACGCATCCAATTTAGATGGGAATTTATGCGATTGGGATAGTCAGATTAAAATAGTTCTGCACGCTCATAAAACATGAATTTTTATTACTCAATTACAAATTGAACGAACGCAATCTCCGTAACACGATCTGCTGGCTAAATGGGAAAGATGTGTCCGTCTGCGCAAAGTGCAAGTATTTACAGCTTCGCTATTTTAAGAAGTTTAACCCTGGCTGCAACTCAATTCTTCACGGATCGTAAATTTTTGTACTTTTATGATTTGCAATTCCTCCTTTCGTTTTGTCTCGGACAAATAAATGCATAATTGTGTTTTGTGAGAGTTTTTATTTGTTGCTCGTAACACATGGAACACGCTCGTCTGCGGTCATAAGGCGAACATAAAATGGGCAATTAAAATAAAAACCCAATAATTTGTTGCGAGCCTTAATGTCTCACCTGCTGAGTTAGATTTTATGTCCACGGAAATATTTGAGTACAAGCAAACGATTAAAATAATGTACGAAATAACCAGACGCGTTGGGCACAGCACCTTTCGAAACGCGACTCTCGGATTCGGCAGGGTCATGTGAGACGGGCTCATATCTTATGAGAATGAGAAAGGAATTCACCGTGAGAGGGTTCCTTCACGGAACAAAACTCGTCTGCATTTCTGAAGAATCATTTTGTTCGTTACTCGTTTCGTTTGTTGTCGTTGGCGCACTTTAAACTGGATCACGCAGGTGTATGTCGTCACAAGACGCTGGGTGTCAAATTACGTATTCATTGGTTCGTGCACGTGGCACACGCTCCTTCAAAATTTCAATGCGGGTTGCTGAATAAAAGTCTTTCGCAGGCGACTTCCGGTTTGGCTTTTCTTCATCTCCGCACATTGAGTCTCAACAATCGGAATCACAATAATAAGTTATGTATTAATTTACCAGTAACTGCTGCCCTAATCTTCAGCAACGTGCCATTACAGTCAAAATTCAAAAGGTTCCAACAGAAGCGGAGTACAAGAAAAATCCGGGGGTGATTGCCTCCCATTTTATGAAACAACGCAACTTCCTGGACTGATTACTCGTGTGCTGTCTTTTATAAAGTCCTATTGTGGAAACACGGAACAAAAAGAAAATCTGCTCGATATTTCACTCTTTTTCAATTGTTCCGACTTACTCCTCCTCCTCCCACGTGCATCTCTTGTCAAATGACGTGTGTTTCATGTCAACTGCCAAAAATCAACCCTCATTGTTCTAAACTACTTTTTGGCTGTTAAAGCTGGACTGAGTGCATTTTTTTGCTCAATGCTGCTGCAACTCGCCTCAACCCCGATTTGGAAAAGTAAAAAGGGAGGAAGTGGATTGATACGAGTTATAAAAATTTGGTTTACCTTTTAAAGTAGTAAAGGCGAAGGCTCTCGGGCGTCAAAGAATACAGATGTACGTTTTCGTCATGCAGATTCTCGGACGCTTCGCACATTTATTCAAAGCCACTTTTGAAACGGTCCATTCATTCTGGTCGCGTGCTAATTGCTGCAAAAACTATTCTCGTGCAATGTTGATGTGTGTTCGGAATGTTCACACGTCGGAATATTGTCCATAAAAGGGAGATGTTCGTCGTGCGTGCGGAGACTTGCGGACTTTACGATTTCACGATTCACTGACGGATTTTGGAGTAAGTCAGTCAATTGATTAGTTTCAAGTGCGTTGACGTGATCCAAGCAAAAGAGGCTGGCAAGCAGAATAAGTTCAGTTATGATCTGCCGGGATTAATAATTGATGTCTGAGGAAATTTGTCCGAGTTGTGCTTAATCAAGCCGAATGCTGGTGAATAGAGTACTTAAACAACAATGAAACGATGAAATCCTAAAACCACTTAAAATCCATTTGAAGCATGCTGCTCGTGACCATTGTACTTCGTGTTGGTTGCGTGAATGACCATTTGCATTTAGTATGCTCTTCCTGCTACCATTTCTGGTTGGAGTCTCAATAGAATCCTAATTAGTTTCTCACGCCCAAATAATTTACAAGTGCTTGCAGTCAGCTTCGTCCAGCAGCAAAAATCCGTGAACAGTTGATGTTTATTGCATTAAGCAATGACCAGTCTCAGATTTAAACTTCAAGTCTTCGAACACAAAATCCTATTCCAAGAACTGCAACAAACTGAACCTTGGAAAATTCTTTAATTCCGAAGAAAATTGCTGGTGAAAGTTGAAACCGTCATGCACCGGCTCCGTTGCTGAATGAACTTGTGAATTCTGAGTTGAGTTTGAACTTTGAGGATTGATTTGCTAAATATTGCCTGATCTTCCCGGTTCACTGAGGCCTGACGGGTTATCAACTGTCTGAACCGCTCTGATGAACACGACCATTCAAGAAAAGATCTTCACCCTGCACTGACTGAGTTCGGAGCACAACAAATTCGCACAGATCTTTTGATTGACTGACGCGTTGTTAGCCTCTGCTGACAGACGTGCCATTCCACCACCACCGCGATCCGCGTGTACATGTGCCCTTTTCACGTTTCACAGATGAGAGAACTAATAACCACCGCGACTGAGACGTGCCACGGAGATAATGTTACACACGGAGTGTCTGTGTTGTCAAAGGTATTCTGTACAGTTTAAGAAGTTTTCCTGACACGTGGAGGGTTCTTGAAGTCTTGCTCCATCCCGATCACAAAACTGTGTACGGAGCACACACCAGATTACGTGTACCTTATTTTGGGAAAGCCAAGACTATAAAGTTGAGTTGATGAAATTCATGACGCTGCACCGTTGCTCGTGTTGCTCTTGCTGGGCTGTACCAGTGAAAAGGTTCCTCACCGGGAATCGGGATGGTGGTGATGGTTGGTTGGGTTTGGCACTCGCTCAGATGTGCAGCAATCCAGCATCGCCAGTCAACACAGGCGATATCAAAGTTAAAATTCCCTGTGAGTCTCTGTTCTCATTATGTAATGGGTTCTACGTTGACAGAAGGGGTACTCAGACTTCGGCTTGACAGTTGAGGAGTTCTGCCAAGTTAGTAGGGAAACTAATGTTAAACTGCTAAAGTACTCAAGTGCTCAACTGCCCAGCCGAACCTGAGTACCCCTAGAGTAATTATAATGAAGGGAACTCATCAACGCTCTTCGACAAAGGCAAGCATGTCGTCCTCTCGGTATTTTAGGGGGTCCTATGAAAATACAGAGATGAAGGTAACTGGCAACTGTTTCATTTCTGAATTACATTCGGTCCTCTGCTGTGCGTCAAAAACGGCCTCAGTTTCGACATCAGTGATATGTGGAATGATACAATGTTATGCGTTAAGTTATTAACAGCATGGATCACCAATTGAAGATCGCTGTGCTGCATCATTTGTAATCTCTGCAACTTTTTCTTTTCGAGCAAACAGAAGGGAAATGCCGTGCCATGCACACAGTGAATTACATGTGTCCGAGCCTTTTTGATATGAAGAGCTTTACTTGTTGAAAAGAACTCAACTTTTGAGGGTAATTTGGAGTTCCAGCCTTTTTAGGGTCGGCTCTCTGCCGCTGAGCCACCTCCTCTGCTCTTGATCATTTTGTAGAATAAAACCAATCCGAAATGTGTGTTCACAGCAGCAGGAGCCAGCGAGAAAAGATCACCACCGCTGCAACTTCAGCTACTGTTTGCTCGCTGTTCAATGCGCTGAGCTCTTGTCGAAATCTCTTCATCCCGACCCTTCGTTTAGCATTATAACAATAACAGATCGAAAAATCAAACGCAGTGGAAAGGATCCTCACTCCGGCCCGACGGTTTCTCGTTCTATTCAGCATTATTGCAGACTCGGTGTGAGTGAGACTCCTGGCCGCTTCTGAACTATTACGCATTTTGTCGTTCTCTGCGGGAGCAAATATGGATGAAGAAGCTTCATTATTTCCAGTCCCGATCCGAGGCCGTACGTGGATTCATCTACACGTACAACAATAATAATAATTTGGTCGAACCTGAAACTGAAGCAGCAGAAGCAGAATGGCGCAAATATTCTATTATTCGTGGACGGACAACCCGGGTCGAGACGTTTCAGTTTCACGAATATGTTTTTGGCCCTGGCACGACACAGAATCAGGAATTCGTCTCTCACAATTGTCGGTGTTGCGCACATGTTTTTATAACAAAGGGATTATAAAATGGCAAGTTATCCGGTTTTATCAAACCGCACGCTGTACTTACGAACTTAATCAATACCACTCATCAATACCGCCGTATGATCGCATGAATACTGCTGCCTGTAAACTTGACTGCTTTTCATTTGTAATCTCGATTTCCGTCGTTTTTCTTTCTAAAAGAACAACATGTGGGCCAGGAGATCACTCGGCCGTAAGATATACATAACTGTGTAAATGTAGGAGCGATCATTTAGGATTGGAAGCCGACCAAAATGGTCGGCTCATCAAATCGTTGTAAACCATTGTAAGCAAAACTGTCCATATATTCTTCTCGCCGTTAATTTAGGTGTCTGTTTATACGTTAATTAATAGAAAAATTTAACAGAGATTACAGTTTTAAATTCGTGTGAGTATTCCTCCTATATCGCATTCAGCGACCAGACCCTTGAAATTCCAAACGCGGAGCTGGAAGCAATGGAGTGAATGTGCGCGGGGATTAGGAACCGAAACGAGATGCAGAGGAGGCGGAAAATTATTCGTGACATTTGGGTGAATGCTTGAAATGGATTAAATTTACCGAATGAGTCAACCTGAAATAATCGGCCGCAAGAGTACACACTGTGAAACGAGCATTACAGTTGCTTCTGCAGCGTTTGAAGGATTTCAACAATGAAAAGGATGAGAAAGGTATACCATGAATGAAATGATACAAAAATTTTACGACAATGAAGTCGTACTACAAAAGTACAACATCGTACTACACAAGTTAAGCACCCAAAGTATGAACAAAAGTGTGTAAGGCGTAAGAGTAAAACTTCAGCGCAGGGCTTCCTGTCGGCGCTGTGTAATAATCCCTTTTGATGTTAACAGAATGGTAAATAGAGATGTAGTATCGCTGCGCTGATTCGGATAATGTGGAATCAAACAGACAGGTCAATTCAGCTCCAGCTTAGCGCAATTTCGACTACGTCTTCTTTGTTGCGCGATACAATTTGATGAAGATGTTACGGACAAGTTCTCCACCTCATTGTAGTATTTATTTATTTACACATCATTTTTACGTGTTGCTCGACCCGAACACGGACCGAATGCCTGTCAGCTCATTACGTCCGCCTTGTCTGCTCTCTTTAACATCAAATTTGTATTTTAAAAAATGGCCCAAATCTTTTAGAGCATTTTACTGCCTTTTGCGCTCGTTGTACCTGTGTGCACTTCAAGCCCTCGGTTGCAGTGCACTGAATCAATTTAATGTTGGAGTTCATTCTCAGCTCGTTGAGATAAACATCGTCGAAGCTCATTTCAAATATGAAGTGGCAAACGCAATACATTGTACATGCACGTGAGGATAATGAAATGATGAATGGGATGGACCGACGCTAGTTCATACGAAGTTCGAAATTTGGTATGCACCAGAATAGTTTTCGCTGCCTATGCAGAATAGAATACTTTTTAAATTATTGCAGTCAGGCTGGCATTCATCGTATCAATGAATTTCAATTCTTTCCACATGGACGGAATTATAAATGCCTAATCTTTGAATTGTATTCCACAGGCTGCTCACAAAGGCACACAGCAAGAGAATCGTGCGCGGCACCGTAATTGCGTATGAGCATCGGTGATGTCAGGCGGAAATAGACATATGTTACAGATTGAAGTGGAATTCATACAAAAATAAATCTCTTTGCAAGCTAATCTTGAGCGAGCCCTCAACCTTCTTAATCTTGCCTCACTCCAGACGCAGATTTCTGAACGGCACGCTGCGTTCGGGCAGCGCTGATTTTCTCCGCAATTATTGCTTGAGGTATTTCTTTGGAGCAAAAGCCTATGGACGGCACAATCCCGAGTTAAATGAGGGATAGACACAGCCTTTTCAAATCTGAGTCCGATTGTTTTGATGATGCAGGTTGTCCGACCACAAATGAGAGGTGCATTCCAATGTGTAGAAATTGATGAATTGTAGGTGAAATGAAAGAAAAGGAAGTTCGAGTCACTAGCTGCATGCTTTGTTGTGAAAGACAGCGATCTCGTAGTCTGCCTCTCTCTTTGAATATTCGACACGACCCGAGAAAAGCACAGCTACAGAACAAAATGCGCAGAAAATGAAATCAAACTCGTCTGTCCTTTTAATTTTAGATTTTCTCCGATAGTTAAGCGGATAGAAAGGATTTTGTCTAATAAAATTCGTCTTACAATAATTCCATGTGTCGGAGGCAGAGACTCAGCCAAAAGAAATGGACGGGGTCTGCAAGGTCAACACAAGCAAAGCAGAAAGTGGTACCGAGCCTTTGACAAATTTTCAGCTTATGTGAATGGGTTTAGTGAAGGAGGAAGAACGAACAGCAGCGGTGTAAATAAAAACCATTCAAGTAATTCATGTAACGAAAGGATGAGGATAATGCGCGTATAAAATCGTAATTCGTCAATTCGTGTAAACTGTTCATTTTCTTTAATAGACTTATTTATTCGAATCTCATCTTTTGTGATGAGATAACAAGCGCAGCGGCGCAAAATCGGAAATCGTGGGTAAAGGGCAGTAAACATGACCGACGACGACCCGTCGAATACCTTTACTAATTTGATTGACATGGGTTTATTACAATTTCTGTCTTCGGAACCGACACAAAACTTGCACGCATTTCCCTTGGCCGAGTCTGAGCTCACGCAGTATAGCAAACATGCAGCGCAGTGCGAGAAAAGAGACGTTGATGTTGATGTTTTCATTACTTCATTTTGAGGGTTGTTTGTGAGTTCTGGAACACGATGTTCTCACATAATCTGCTAATCCTGTTATACTTCCACTACTTACCCATGTAGATACTTATCTTAAACGTTTTCCTAATATGCTTTCAATGATCTCGTCAGACCGGAGAAGATTATAAACATGTTTCCGTGAACACAATATCATTGAACTCGCCGGCTCGGCTCGGTGAGTGTTACAACAATGCAAAATCATTCACACGTGAAGAACTGAACTCCATTGCCATATTTGTTCTTCACCTTTTCTTAATTACTATTGTTTGGCCGACTGGAGCACGAACGCACAAAAATGCGCATTGTACCCAAGTTCTTAATAAACTATAACACATGAACCGAGACACAGTGTAGACAAGATTTAGCCCTGTGAAGTGTGCGGTTCATTGCTCACGAATGTGAATTCACATGCAATGTAATAAATTCTGAATTTGGGCATGGGAATGAGGAAAGAAACAAAACAATGCCGCCCCTTGACTTCATGGTAGAGAAAGTTCAAGTGATTTCATTCTAGTCAAGTGCCGGCCTTGTAATTAGAAATGGAAAAGGATCCCAGCTGCGAAGTTGAAACTGTACAAGTAATTAAAATGTATTAAAGACGAGTGTTTCTTTCGCAATCTCAATTCCCTCTCAGCGCAAGGCAGCAGGCTCAAGTGATCATTGTTACGCATTCGTTTTTGCCTTGAAATATGTCAAACCTGTGGAATCCGAGCTCTAGGGACACTTTTTTCTGGTTTGTAACACTGTCCACTTCAACAATAAACCGCGTCAAGAGCAAGGCAATAGAAACTGGAAACTGTTTTCTAAATCTTTGCAATAACGCAGCAGTGGGGCGCAAGGTGACAAAAAACTTTGTGAAATTGGGCACCGAAAATATCCGGGATATCAACTCTAAAGGAGCATATTTCAAAATCCTTATTAAATTTGGTTTACAATAGCCGAACCTGATGCTGGGCAGGGATAAGTGTTTCTCATGACAATTTCGGAGGATTGAGAACTTTCGCAACGCATTTCAAGTGGTGCATTAACAAGGCAACAATGTTGATATTCGTATTATGAACACGGAGAAGAGTTCATGGCAGTTAGCACTTGAACAGCAGCAGATTATAATTTTGACCGTCATTGAATTTTGCCGTGCCCAATTCACAATATCCGCAAATCATTTACATCCAGTCACAGTGGGTTACGAACGAAGACTTTCCCAATCTGAGCACGACCCCCCATCACGTATTATCATGATCGCGATGCACTTTCCCTTGAGTGTGAACCGTCGACAGGAAAAAGAGGTCTTGTGAAAACTCTTTTCTGGAATGTGAGATACCACTACGCGACAAATTACGGCGATAGCTCGAGGAGGTAGTCAATTTTAATATTTCCACGGTGTGCATGTTTAAGGAAATGCGAAGTTACATATATTACCAGTTTACATTCACTGAAACTTACTTTTCGTAGTAACTTAGTTAAATATAAAAGACGATATAAATTAAATTGAGACATACGTAATTGGAAGTTGACTTAGAATATAATGAGAGATGCATATGTTAATGTTTAAGAACTGCTTAGTTACTAACGTATCAGTCTGAAACTCTTGCGTTAATTAAGGTTAAGAAGCACACTGTGATTTCTTTTGATACAGATGGCGCCAGAATGAGGACGATCGTGTTTGTGGACGTAAATGAACCAGCGGCATTATCCATCTTCATCTTCCGCCTGTGATGTGGTGGGGCTTGGCTCATTGGAGTCTTCTCGTTGTATGGGTACAATTCCGTGAGCTGTCATCGGCGCCTGACTAAGTTTCTTCTCCAGGAAGTTAGCTAATGATACCATAGATGGAAGTCGAACGCCGGGTTCAATCTCAACAGCGTCATCCTCGTCGGAAGAATTGAAGGATTCCTTAAGGTCAGATTTTTCAACTTGAGTGTCAGAAATATCACTTCTTCCATTTCTCAAAAGCGGTGATTCATCAGGTTCCTCGTCTGGATACTTTCCATTTTTCCGAAAATATGCTTCACGTTCTCGAATTTTCGCAGCTTCACGTCTCTCCTTAAGCTGCTCATATAGGGCGACAAGAACAGTCCTCATTGCCAGCATTGTACATTTGTCCACGCCGTCAGACTCTTGTGTGGGATCCCCAGGCGTTTGGTCTTCCTCAGTTGAAACTAATTCAAAGACTTCATCTTCTTGTTGCAAGTCAGAAGCACTGTCATGTGGAGAGTCCACACCTGCAGCTTGAAACGTGAATGTCGAGCTAGTTTCTTGAGAGGCTAGGTATCCTGCTGACTCATCAATGTGATTGCTGCCTGAATTTTCATTGGCAGTGAAGGAGTCAGGATGATATATGATGCAAGCCTCAGAAGTGGCGAAATCGCTTGTCAGACTGCGCAGTAACTCTAACTCCATCAGACCCAATCGTTGAATTGCTGCCAATTCTTTCGTAAGTCGTATTTCAAGCTGTTTCAACTCCGTCTTCCTGATCAGATCTTGGTCAGAATTGACGAATCCCTCGATTTCTTGTAACAGCAATATGGTTGTTGTTAGACTGTCTTGGAAAATTCCCGTCATACGCAGTAGTTTTGGCTTTGGTGTATATTTCTCAGCAATTTCCGCTCGCTTCTTTATCATAGCAAGTTTTATCTCAGTATCCAGTTCTCTATAAATTGAATTTAAGAATGATCAGTTTATGTATATCAAAAAACCATGCCCGTAACAAAATTATACGCATACACAGCCGCTTCCCACGTATCCCAGAAGTCGAATGCTAAGTTATCTTTTACTCTAGTAGCGAAAGTATCCAATTCAGAAGGTTGATATGTAATTGTTTCGTCGTGTTCAGACCAACAATAGAGAACTGACAACCTAAATGAGTAGTCCACAATTTGTTCACACACGACTTCAGTCAAGTTCTGAACCTAAAAATAGAACATCAGAGACTAATTTTATCTGAATATACACTTGGTACATGACAACCACGAATTATGACTTACCAGAGTAAAATTTAGTGTTCCACGACTAGCGCACTCATTTATGAGGTCCGAGTATGACATTTGTCTTCCGTTAAAAGTTTTATCCTTAAGATATGTTTTCTTTTCCAGAGCGTCTGGCATCAACTCAATTTCTTTCTCAAACTCCACGCATGTCATCACCAAGCACTTCTGGAGCATCACCATCATGGATTTAATACTCTTAGTGAGATGCCTAAGTTTTCATTCCCTTCATTTCAAAGGAGTACTCATTGCACTTAAAAGCATAGAGTTGTACTTACCGACTCTCTACATGAAGCTCATAAATATCAGTCATGTGATTCCAACACTTTCTGAATTCAACGACTAGGCTTTGAGCTGCTTGTAGTGCTTTAACGCAAGGTTGTATTTTCCAGGCTCCATGAACGACCTTAATTAGCACCTGCCCAGCAACGACCAAGGGCACAACTTCTAATGGTTGCTGACTTGAGAGAATGTCGCTCCATGTAAATTTTCTTACAAAGGATCTGCAAAACAAAATTATACTGAATAGAAAGATGGTGGCTTTAGAATTGCACATAAAGCACTAACCCAATCATTGAACGATTCTCATTCTCTATGGTTTTCAGAACAGTAAGGTTCTCCACAATCTTAGCATTATTAGGAAACATCCAAAGGTATTTTTCATAGAGTTGAGCCACCACTTGACTTCTTGACGGCTTCAGCTAAGATACAGAATATTACTAAAGAATTTAGCTGATTCGATGTCAAGGTACTTGAACTTACTAAGCTAAGCAGATACTTTGACGCTCTTGATAGTGGGTTATATTTTGCTTCATCCTGAAAGCGAACAAATGAATCTATCAGGTACCAATATGAATTCGACTGCTGCCTAAGTGGACTTACAAATGTGGCCGTTTCTCCGCGAGAAGTTTCATTTATTGTTTCATTCAGGGGCATTTCGAAGTTTTGGAAGTTTAGCCGAACATCTGCACTAGCCTCGTATCTTCCTAGTTCGGAATTCTGGAAAGAAATTTTAAGGTTCAATCTGATCGCGAAGAGTACCCAAATTAGCCAGTTTGTCCGCAAATAATAACAATTACCACTTGGACCACATCTTCATAATCTTCCATTGAGTTCATCTCTTCGCTGTAGTCCTTAATGTACTTGCCGTGCCTCCTTGGTGTACGAAATGCGTGTAGCTAATAATGTAATAATCGATTGGTCTTCAAATTCTAGTCTATTCAGCCTAAAGTGTTATTAGTTTAGTGGTCCGACGTGCAAGCATCACCAATGCCACTAACCAAAATATGTGCCAGTAGGCTCGCCAATTACGATGTTATACTTGCAAATCTTGTAGAATTTGGAACTTACCAGATAACTGGATCAGTGGACGAAATATCACAAGGTAGCACTTGAAAGAGATGCGAGACTGGCTAAATTAGCCCTTAATTATTGAACAATTCGCAATAACCTCGATCTGTTCACCCCAAACACCAACATCTCGAAATCCGAAACAGAAGTGCTTAAGACGAACTATTTCTGATTCCAGATTCGCGGCTTCTGACACAAACAAAACACAAGTGGAATCTCTTTTCTTTGTCTTGGTTACGGAAACCAGTACCGTCGTGCTTTCAAAAGTGCCTCGGACTGCGGAACTGGATAATTGATTTTTTAATTTTATTGACATTCCCAGTAACTTGCAGCGTAAGTAACTAACTTGAGAACGTTAAGTTAAGAAGTTTATGAATTGTTTGGTCATTGGCTACGAAATACGAATCCGTCATTTTCATTCATCGCTATTATCAGCAGTGCTGCACTGAGGGTTGCCCGAACGACTGAACTTTCTATCACGATTTTGGTCATTTTTATACGTTTGATCGCCTATTGTATCACAGCTTTAACACGTGAACTCCGACACGTTAAAGCAGCATTTCAGCATCCCTCGAACAGATTCCAACTCCACAAAACACTGTCGCGTCGGGGCGAAGGGCTCCTTTGGGTATGAATGGCGATGCGAGTAACAGGTCGCGGACTCAGTCGTACTCACAACGTAGTGAAAGTTGAGGCTTGCGGGTGACTTTCGTTGCCTTCGCTGACAAAGATAATTGAGTTGCCACCCTGCTCCGTACGATACCACCATATTTTAGGATAGAAGATAGACGTTAAATCATGTCTGCCTCAATCGCCCACACACGTGGTCCAAAACCTTCAGACAACGCCGGCCTCATCGCGTCTATATTTTTTTGGTGTAGCATTTCTTCCATGCCCTGGGAGAGGATGGAGAGCCAGAGAGAGTGGAGTGCGGAGAGAAACTCAAACGCCCATCTATGCCTGGAACTGTGTGAGCTAGATCCTTTGGTTCAGCGGTTTCAAGCAGATCGAGCAGCAGCTCTCAAAAAGGAACAAACTGAAAAATCAAGCCCTAGTATTTCTAGTTTTCCTGATAATTGCCCTATATCGGGTGTCCAAATGTCAGAGTTATGAACAAAACTGTCCGAATGAAGAAGAACCTCCGATAACCCAAAGCGAAAGTTGAAAATAATTCGAAACGACTTCCTGAAAGGTCGGTGTCGTGTAGGTCCTTTATCGTCTTGCTTTGTTCTTTGTTAACAGGAAAGCACGAGGAACATAAATGTTAGCAGTCTGGGAGAGAAAGAAATTTGAAATTGGCCGTTCATTCTACATCTACACCTCAAATTAATTCCGATTACTGAGAGCCGTCGGTCAGGTCTCCAAATAGTCAAACTCTGTTACTAGCTCGGCGCGCTTGGTTTCAAAGGAAAGTCACAATTTCGACTGATAGCACATGATTTCGTGTTTGGACTTTGAATCTGTAAGGTTAGTGATCACCACTCCATTTTTCTTGTCAACAAGCCAAGAGACCTTCATGAATGCCCAATTTTATTTTATTATGTCACACATTGATCAATCATGTGTTTATAGAAATCCGGTCTTCTGTTTTGTAGCTGGTCTGTTCATCCGTTTAACTTTTGAGCTAATTTTCCGGTAATTGCTTTCCAATCACAATTCCGTAAGTAAGATGCGCCTTAAAGTTTAAAGTTGGAATGTTGGAATGTTTGAAGTTTGATGCAGCCTTTTTGCTTGCAGCTTGCTGTGATTGTTCAGAGCGGCCTTAGAAATGAGTCAACCGGCACCCATAAGCCCTGTAAAAAACTTTTTAGCGGGTGGATTTGGAGGAGTTTGTCTTGTCATAACAGGACAGCCTCTAGATACCATCAAGGTAAGGTTCTGGACTTTTAATCTTTGAAGTTGGCAAGTTTGATGTAAATCTCTTTTTATGTACATTGAAGGTGAGGCTGCAAACCCAAGCTAAGAGTGGTCCCGGCCAATTAATGACCTACAACGGTACATGGGATTGTTTCAAAAAGATAGTCAAGCATGAAGGGTTCAGTGGTTTGTATAAAGGTAAATTCAGCTCCTGGTTCTTGTTCTTAGAAAAAATAGTATTTACTTTATTAATATGATGTGTATATGCAGGGATGGGAGCTCCAATTGTTGGTGTGGCTCCAATCTTCGCACTGAGCTTCTTTGGGTATGGTGTGGGCAAGCAGATTGTCGCGGCCGGCTCGGACAAACCTTTGACTGCACCACAGATGTTTTTCGCTGGTTGCATTTCTGGTGTGATGACCACAATCATCATGACTCCCGGCGAACGCATCAAATGCCTTTTACAAGTACGCTGGCAATTGCACAACAATCGTTAATAGCTTAAGGCTCATGTTTTATTCCTGTCATAAAGTGTAGTAAAAGATGAGCATGTTAACACTGTTTGTAATTATTTTTACGGAATACAGAACATAAACGCAAAAGTAGGTCTAGTAGATTAGGAACACCCATGTTCCGGTGGGGTAGATGTCCGATTGCACTCTAGTTACTGCTTAATTGTTTCCCATTGCTAGTCTTAAATTATTTGGTTTTCTATTTTCCTAACAGATTCAACAAGGTGCTGGCGCTGCAGTGAAGTATGCTGGTCCAATTGATTGTGCCACAAAACTGATTAAAGAAGGCGGGGTTAGAAGTATTTACAAAGGCACATGTGCAACCCTTCTCAGAGGTAAGAAACATTATGTAGTTTCAAATTGTGATAAGCTGTTGGATTAATATGGAAAAATAGAATAATGGTAAACTTGTACTATTGTCTGTCGTCACCTACAACCTCTTTTCCAATCTTCGTTGGATTCTGGCCAGCTTCAGCGCATTTCTGGAGAGAACCGGCGAGGAATTTGAGCCAGGTTTTAGTTGTCTCGATTGTTTGGGCGCAGTTTTCACTTTCGGCTGAAAAGGCCATTTCGGAGTTCTTGCGTTAGTGCTGGTCTCGTCCTCTGTAATAGTTTTTATAAATTGAAACGGATCAATTCGGTTAAACCGAATTGCCTCAACTGAATCTTCGTTTGATTCTTCAGTCCTGACCGCTGTTGGCAAAGCTGACGACGTTGGTTCTGTTGTGGATGATGCAAGTTCTGGGCTCAGCATCAAATGCTCCGTTGTCGATTGTGTTGGCTCAGGACTTTGTGTCTTTGAGCCGGTACTTTTTGTATCCGTAGGATTCGCTGTTGTTGTTCGACCTACAGTGGTTGTTGGTTCTAAATTCGGTGCACTGGTTGTCAATTTCGGAATATTCAATAGATCTGCTTCGTTCCGTTGGCCGTTTCCATTCTGTAAGCCCTCGCTTGATGTGGGTTCTGATGACTTTTTGCTTACCGGAATTACGGCAGATGGAAAATTCTGTTGAGGTTTCTTAACTTTGATTGTCTTCATACTGGCAAAATAGGCGTCCTTTTCCTTTTGCTTCTGAACTTGCTCTTTGGTTTTTACGATGGTGTATTTCGAAGTTGTACTTAGGAGAATTGATTCCAGAATTGGTGCTCTGGTGGATGCGCCCAAGTCAACATTGTCCGTTGACACGGTGCAAAATTTGAATTCCTTTCTCATGACCTCGAACACACTTCTTTGACTGAACTTTGATGGTGTAGAGCAAACTGGCGAAACCCTTTTTTCGTAGACATATTTTGCTTGGAATTTTATGTGCTCGGGTCCGCACATGCTTCCTTTGTCGTACTGTCGCTGACAAAGCGTTTGATTCTTCACTATACCATAACGCTTTACTTTATTGACAATTTTCGGATTCCAACTAATCATGGCGCAGGAGCAATGCCATTGATTGTTGTCCAGTCGGGCGACTTTCAAGGGTGACTGCCGAAACAAGTTTTGTGGAATTGTCACCAGGTTGTTGTGCTGCAGGTAAATCTCTTCCAGTATCACTTGGTCATCCAGCAGACCCGGCGGTAGATTGGTCAACATGTTGTGGGATAAGTCCAGTTCTAACAAAGAGCTGAGACCATAGAACGCGTCCATCGAAATTTTTTTGATGCCACACTTCTTCAGAATAAGTCTCTCCAATTTTGGAACTTCATTGAAAGCGTCGTAAGAAATTCGTGAAACTTTCCCTTGCATCTTTAATGATTTCAGCTCGGGCATTCCTTGAAGCATTGGCCGCTCCAAGAATTCTATACGAATGTTGTTGAGCTCCAGCTTTGTGAGCGCTGTGAGTCCATAAAATGAATTGGTGTGGAATTCTAGCGGCACGGTTTGGCTTCCGAGGTACAGCGTCTTGGTCGAGTTCATGACTTCGAACGTGTTTGGAAATATCGTCTCGATCGGATTAAGTCGAAAGTCTGCAACTTCCAGATGAGGAAAAGGAGGCAGAGACAGCTCGGAGAGATACGTCAAGTTGTTGGATGTGACATCCAGTTTCCGAAGTTGCAAGAGCCCGGCCAAGCCCACAGTTTGGAGATTAAGTATGCGATTGTCCGCCAATGACAAGGCAGTCAAGTTTGGAGTTGCATAAAATACAAAGTCTGGCAGAAAGAGCAGGTCGTTTTTCTCAAGGATCAAGTACATGAGGTTGTTCAGCTTGTGAAACATGTCCCAAGTTATGCCATCCAGGTTGCACTCCGAAATTCTTAATTGTAGCAGAGATGGAATGTCCGTGAACGCAACTCGCAGCTTCGGCTCCAGCGGTTTCGGATGTCTCTTTTCTTCCATGGTCTCTGTTTCCCTCTTCATCTTGTACTTGTTGTAGGGAAGAATTGCGGAGGCGTCTGATTCGTCAGGATCCATAAATATCAGCTGTGACTGGATGCTGCCTCCTTGATTGCCGTTGCTATCCAGTCCGTGACTGACGATGTGGGTGATATTTCCAGAGCGTGTGAACTTGATGATTGTTGCAACAAAGTATTCGGTGGCAGAAAATCGCTTTTCCAATTCTCGTTCTTGAATTACCACATTCTCGAGGCTCAAGTAGATGAGTTTGTCCAAATAAGTGAACGCATCTGGCCCGACTTTGAACACATCAGTGGAGGACTGCGTTAGGCGTCCTTTGGTCGTTTTGTATCCCTGAAGCTGAACACCAATGATTGACCTCAGGTTGTCAAAGTATCGCTCCACAAGAATAATGTTTCCAGATCCCACTGCTTGGAGAAGTGAGAGGATCTGGAACCGAGTCAGTTTCAAATACCATCATCTTAGGTCGGTAAAATAAAGAAACTTCAAGAGCCCCACTTCAGTTTTAAAAAGGACTGTACCTGTGTATCCCTGTTGATTTCGGAAAATAATTTTTCCAACGCATCTGATGAGCCGTTTCTGAGAATGCAGGTGACCGTCTTCAACGGGTCTTCTCTCTTCGCTGACGCAGGATTATCATAAACCTGAAATTATACACATTGCATAAGTTCATGGCCTGAACTTCAGACGGCAAGATCATTCACCTCGTTATGTTCAGTGTACGGGTTGAATTCTTCATGGTCTTGGTCATTCTGATCTGTGTGGAGGTCGCCCTTGGTCTCAATCCATTTCCAGGATGCCAGATTTGATAAATAGTCAGGGTAGCAAATGCAATCCATGGGACAGCTGGATTCGGGAATAACCGCCGCGTCGGTTACCTGAGAATGCGAGACACAAACGGTGTCATGACCAAAATTACAAAAAGCCATACACGAGGAGGCCTATGTAATTTCAGACCCCACTTTCTAAAATTCTGGAGCGTTTCTCACCTTTCCGGCAACGGCAGCAAAGAGGATCCAGGCAATTAGCGCGCAGTTCATTGTAGCAAACTTTCGTTGACCTTAGCACTGAAATCGCCGCGTGAGACTGTACTTGCAGCATCCGCATCTTCAAAGAAAAACATAAAATGTTAAACCGGAAACTAAACCAATCTCTTCATTCCGAACTTATCTGTCTCGGCTTCCGTACAACTCTCCTACTCGTGTGAGCTGTCTGCTTGTAGTAGTAATTAACAAAATAGTGCATGGCTACTCGAACAAAGAGTACACAGATAAATGGCCCCATACATCCCACCAACGAGAATATTTTCCATTTCATCGCTTCTTACTGGCTGACGCGTCCATTCACTTGCTCCGTCAGCCAGTCACTGAAACCGGAGATAAGTCCAAATATTCATCCTACCCTGAACATGGGATTCATGGGAACTGCGGCCTCTCTTCAATTTGGAACGGCATCTGCGTTCCGAGAATGATGTAATAGTTGTAGTTTACCGAGTACAAAGTTTATTGTGTCTCGTCTTGGAGAAATCGTACAACCGCATGCTTCGACGTCGTCATTAAGAGTATGTTTCCTATTTAGATGTTCCTGCCAGCGGAATGTACTTTATGACTTATGAGTATCTCAAAAGAGCGATGAATCCCTCCAATTCCACGGCCTTGAGTCCCCTCCAAACCCTTCTGGCTGGTGGGATTGCTGGAATTCTAAACTGGGGAGCAGCCATTGCGCCTGACGTACTGAAGAGCCGTCTACAAACAGGTGAAATGAGCTAAATCACTTTGATTTGTCTTTTGATAATTAAACACTTGTCTGATTGTTTTAGCTCCCGAAGGGACTTATCCACGTGGTGTTCGCGACGTATTCAAGAAGCTGATGCGGGAGGAAGGTCCTCGAGCCCTTTTCAAGGGGATTGTTCCCGTCATGCTTCGAGCTTTCCCTGCAAATGCTGCGTGCTTTATGGGATTTGAAGTGGCTTTAAAATTTTTGAATGCGACCGTGCCGAATCTCTAGTGCATTGTGAGTTTGGCCATGACTATCAAATCATATTATTTTATTTTCAGTATAAGATTATGAACTTATATTATTATTGTTTTGTTTAGTATATGTGACGAGTAGCGTCACAAAAGCATCGTTAGCATTGTAAGCTATGAAAAATTATGTCTTTTGTATTGCAATAGATTATGTAAGGTATAGACTATCGTGGGGACTTTATTAATTGTGCTGTCCTACAATTACACGCTTAACAATAAAATGTTTAAAAAGTTCTACTCTAAAGTTGTGATAGTATCGTGAGGTCACCGGGAGGCCGATCCATCAGAACTGTAAAGACAGAAACATGCGTGGCTTCAGCGTAAATGTCTTGCGCTTACATTTTTCGTTCTCATTCTTGCTTGCTCCTTACCCTTTTTAAGAATTCTTCGGCACATATTCGAGCCCTGGCATTGACAGCTAGTTTCATCTCACTAATTTCCTTATCAATTTCTTCCATAAAGTTAATCACAAAATCAACAAGCTTGTGCTTGTACATTTGTTCTGTATGGAAGTTTGTGATGAGGAAGCTGATATCGTAACCCTGCAACAAAGAATCAGGTCGACCATTTATTCGGTGTGCACGTTCCAAACTGCAAGCATTTCGGCAAGAGATGCGGATCATGAATAGAAATCTTAAATGCTTACTTCGACGGGCTTTCTCCTTAGTACCACGAAGCTCTCCGCCCTCATCATCATGAACCTCATGAACTTGTGACACAGAATCTTCTCAATTTCGTCGGCTTGCTTAATGGCTATGCTGACTCTTATTGAATTTATGGAAGTTTCAATCAGGACCTTCTCCTTCTCATTTCGACTGATAACTACTGGGTTTAGCAACAGTTCTCGACTCGCTCTGCAACACAAAAAGGAACGAACAGCAAGTAGTTGGAGAAAGTATTTTTATGGACCCAGAAGGACATAAAAATAAGGTGGGTTACCAACCTGACTTCCACTTCAGGCTTGTTGTGCCTTTCCACAACTTGGGATGAAAAATTTTCAAGGCACATTGCTGCAGTCAATGTATGCCGAACGGCTGTTAAATATGGCCTCAGTGTCGCTGCCTGTTAATCAAGACAATAATATTCTCTGTTTAGTTGTCACACATGACGTACTATTTAGCAGTAAGGTGAGAAAGGAAAGGTCAATTGACGAGTTTGACATCCCGAATCGCAATATCGGCCGAACAGTGAAAACAAAAATAAGTGTACCGGCGAAAGGGCTTTACAAATTCATTGCAAGTGTACTTTGGATGCAATCAGGGACCTCACCGGTCACCCGGCGGTGTATTCTGAACTTATTTAGCCCAACACGCTGTATAAAGACCAGCCTGATGCCCAAGCGTGATACAATTGCTGCATGTTAGCGAAATCCGTACTTTGCATTCTCTTAGGTAATTTAAGTTAGTTCAATTTAATGTTTGAGTACCACCCCGGCCCCTCCGGACTACAGTAACCAAGCAGGCTTTTCGTAAAATCGTGTATTATTAAATTCTTACCATATTTTATGGGCGATTCCTTCCACACAGCGACGAAATAAAATGGGCCGCAACTTTTGTCGTTCCGGGTCCTTCGCCAACGGAGCTATTTATCCGCGACAATGCCAATTTGATGTGCACTGAAACTGACAATTTGATTTCAAACTATGACTAATAAGTTGACGGAGCTCATGTGTACTCTACTCTTCGTGTGGTCTCGGGTGTGGTGGAAGTACACAAAGTGGAAGCTTTCAACCAGCAACAGTGCAACAACACAGAGAAGCTAGTCTTTGCCAGCCACTTGACTAGCTGTATTTTGGCTTCACTTATAACTAATCACGTCTCTTGATTATGAACACTTGGTAGAACACAATGCATAACCCAACTTTCGGCTACAACGACGGCTTTAGCGTCCTTTGTCAAGCAATCACAACCGATTGTCATATCGTGCGAATCATTTATGCTGGGCGGACATGCTAATTTCAAGATTTTACTGCAGTTTGTTCGTCTCCCCTCTCGCGTTGGTCATCGGCATGATTTTGTGCTTGTCCTTATCAGTTTACTGAAGCACAACGGCAACGGTGTTGACAGGATGAACGTCCAGTGCATTACGGCGGAATACCGGCATTCAAATGTGACATAAATTTGGGTTGTGCACATTTGTGGTTTTCCTTCCGGAGAATAAACTCATGCATCCACGCAATGCAGTTCGCATATTCTCGAGTCTTCAATCAATCTACAAAATTGCGACGTGTTTTCGAGTTACGATAAAACTCAATACATTGCAATGAATTTCAGCACTCTCATGAAACTTACAGAAATGCTAACTTCATCAGTATAAATACACATGAGCGTGGAGTTGCCTATAGAGGATTCAAGAATTTTGGACTGGATTCCAAGCCCAAATTCTGGCACTCATGTGAGACTGACACTGAGACGCTGGACATGCAATGTAACAGGCGTGCTTTAAGCATAATTCCAGGGCTACTTCGAAAATCTTCTTGCTCATGATGCAGCCCAGACGCATACCGCCTCAATTCGTCACCGATGACTGATGACAGCAGTGCAGATTTACTTTGTCGATAAAAATTGGCATCCTTCCTCGAGAGTTCTACCATCGTCCACCATAGACCATATGGTTTCATGAAATATCGGCTCTCAAAATGAGAAACGCCAAGAAAAACAGAATGTACACAAAACCAAAAATTCAAATACAGAATTACAACACATTGCATTGCTTATTGTATTGATCAACAACTACTGGAAACGGAACAGATCTCCCTATCTCAGGTCCAATTTCTTTCGCATCTAAATTTGAAAAATACGTATCGTACTAAAATTCATAATTATAAGGTCGTTATTATCAATAATTAAAGTGCAAATACGCCGCGAAAAAGATTCAAGAGTCTTGAACAGCTACTGAAAGTGACATGGTAAGTCACCGGTATTCTATGGTTGATCAAACACTTGGGAGAATTAATATTAAGGCCAGCTGTCAGCTGTTACCTTCATTCGAGCTCCTCTTGTTTAGATGGAGTAAGCTAGCTCGAACACTTGAGTCGCCTTAGTTTTGTCATAATGGGGAAAAAGACAACCTTCGTAACCAAACGGGCAGCTCCGCCGGGTCTCAAGGTGGAACCTTCCAAGACAAAACCACCAGCAGCTCCGACAGCAAGTAGCCCACCACCGCCGAAAGAGGATACAAGTTCACACACCAGCAGGACTCAGTCTAGCCACAGCTCAAGGACTGATTTGTCTGAATTGGAGTCAGAGGGCGATATTTTGGCTAAGAAAACTCACAACTTGGTGAGTTTGGATATTGGCAAGAACTAAGAATTAGACAAAAAATTGACTGACTAAACTTATTGCAGGAAACGCTAAATAGTCTAATTGCGGAATACGAGTCCGTGGCCGAATTCAGATCAAGCTGTAAGGATAAGAATTTGAACCCTGATTACGAGGAGTTCGAGAAGCTGCGCAACTGTAGAAAATTAGATGCAAATCTCAAGAAATGTACAAACTTCGTGAAGAAACTGGTACGTGTTTACTACACGCAGAAGGTGGGCACAAACTCAACCATTATCAATTGCTTTCACAGAAAAGTGTCACCTCTAGCCAATTCGGGCAAATCGAAAAGGAATTTGAAGGCTTGAATTTGTCAAAATATATTGGCGAGATAGCGACGGCTCTCACTGAATCTCGGTTCAAGATTGGTGACATTCAACAAGCTGTGAAGCTATTCTCAGTTTTCCACCAGCGCTACCGCGAGTTCCGTCCACAAGCACTTGAGCTTTACAGAAAAAGTTTGATGCCGAGGAAAGCAGACTTCGTAAGTTCCCGACACACTATCCCTCCAGCCATTTTTAGAATGCTAAGATATTAATATTTTTAAGCCAGAACCCAGCGGTAATATCTAAACTTCCAGTCGACATCCGGCTTTTTGGTGAGCTGGTGATGTGTGGACTTTTTGAAAAAGAAGATGGATTCAACCTAATAACCAGTTCTATCAGAAATATCATATCAAATGACAAGGACGGAATGCAGTACGTTTCTCTTATCATTACATTTTGTCGCGGGTTGGGATATGAAATGGCCGGACTGATTCCTACAAATGTAAGAGAACTGAGTGAGAAGCACGAAACGTATCTTCCCGACAACGATTGGATTCCCAAACAAAAGAAGGAGAATCTGAAACAAATATTAATTGGCTACTACAATAGCTGTTGTGAACAGTTGCAAAAGGTGAGAGAATTTTGACTTCAATTCTATCTTTTAAGCGACTGTGCCTTGACCTTTTTCTCATATGTCCCTAGTCTCACGAGGATGTGCTAGAGTCGGAATTGAGTAACAGGAAACTTCTCAAGACGAAGGGTGAAGTCCCTGAAGACCGACAAACAATGCATTCGGGACTTGTCATGACTTTTGACATCAACCTCTCCATCGTTAAAAAGTTTGCTGAGTATGTGGACAAGGAACTTCCGGCTTTGAGAGAGTTACCAGCAGGTAATGCACATTCTCAAGCTTTATTCTGAAAGTATTCACTGCTCACTTTCGCGTGATGCTTTTAGACCCTGATGCTGATCAAGCCGATGAAATACTGCGTGCCCTAAGCGCTGAGCATGGAGCAGTAGACTTGCCTGAAGGGTTTCAACCTTTTGAAGACGATGAGACACGTGACTTCTATCAAAATATTCCCGACATGAAGGTGTACTTGCCACAAATAGCCTACCGTGACAATATTCTGAAGGCCGCAGAGCAGGTATAATATACTATTTACCTTAAGCTGCTATTGCGACCTGATTTATTTCCGCCTACTTGTGGCGTGTCTGCAGACTGCCGAAATCGAAAGGCGTGAGAAAGAGCTGGCGAATGTTGAGGAAGATCTTGACACCATGCTAGCGGATGAAAAGACAGAAGACGAAGAAGAAGGGCCTGACGAGGGTGAAGACGTTTTGCCGTCCGCGGAACTAACTGGTACTTTGAAATGGACAATATATTTTTATTTGGCGACAGTTGACTTTCAATTCTGTACTTTCAGAGGATGACAAAACAGAAACTATAAAACCAACTTTCAAAGCTTACCTCGATGGGCTCATGAACTGCTTCAGTGCTAAGCTGGTTGATGCTGCTGCGAGGGAATTTGTGGATAATTTCAATACCAAATCAAACCGAAAGAAACTAGTCAAGTAAGTTAAGACTGTTAATTCTCAGGTGAAATTGAACTGTATTGAAAGTAGGTAGCCTATATTCTTATTGTTTGTCAATTTCAGCTTTTTGTTCCGACTGCCCTGGCAGCGTGTGGACCTAATCCCAATGTGGGCTCGACTGGTAGCTGTGTTGGCACCCGTCATGCCAGAAATACAGTTCGATATCTGCCAAATGTTGTTTAAGGATTTCCGCTACTTGGTCAGAAAGAGACACCAACTCTTCATTGAAACGAAGTTAAAAATCGTGCGCTATATTGGAGAATTGGTGAAGTTCGGAGTATTCCCCAAATCTGACGCATTTCAGTGCTTCAAAATACTTCTTCTGAACTTCACACACCACCAAATTGACATGGCGTGCACATTTATGGAAACCTGTGGAAGATATTTACACCGGAACAAGGATTCTCATCGTCGAATGCAAATATATCTGGTAAGACAAGTCGTCATTTGGATGCGAGTTCTCTACTGACACATATTTACGTACGCAGGAGGAATTCATGAGAAGAAAGAGTTTAAAATCACTGGATGCAAGGCATGTGAGTATGGTGGAAAGTGCATACTCCATGGTTTGTCCCAAAGAAGGAGTGGCGAGGGGAAAACCCCCAGAAATGCTTGCCTTTATTAAATACGTTATTTATGACACCTTGCGAAGATCAAATATCGACGAGTGCATCAATCTGATGAGAAGCCTGGATTGGGAAGATGGCCAGGTTTGATCCAACTCAGGTTATATAAATTGTAATGAGAGCAGCTTTTAATCACTCATTTTTTGCCTGTCTCAGGTGGTGAAATATTTTATTGAAGTCATGTCGACGCCTTGGAAGTTCAAAGCCCAGCAGTATTCTCAAGGCGCCAGCCTGCTGGCTGCTATTATGCCCCACGCAGTAAGTAGAACGAGTATTATATTCCTCGACTACTTGATCGCCCCTACAAATTGTATTTGCATTTTAGAGTCATGTTGCCATTCGTATTGTCGATAATGTGATAGATGGAATTTTGCAATTGATTGGGTGTGTCCACCCAACATACAATTACCAACGGGTCGCCATGATCACTTACTTTGCAGAGCTGTACAGCTACAGACTAATTGGAAGTAATGAGGTCTTCGATGTGAGTCTCCTCCATTGCCTTAGTCATTACGAAACCTTGAACTGGAAGAAGTACAAAATATCTTTGATTATTACAGGTATTATACGCCCTAATTGCTCATCAAGTGGTGCTTGATCACAACTTCTGGAATCCGTATGACCCCGCCGATAATCTGTTCAGAATTCGACTTGTGTGCACTCTTCTCAAAACGTGTGGTGCATTCTTCAATCACGGAAACAGTAAAAAGAAGCTCAACTGCTTTCTAAAGTATCTCATGGTAAATAGTGATTATACACATTTCTCTTATTTCGTTCTTTGCAATTAGAATTTAAAAAAGTGATTCTCACTAGCGCTACTACTGGTTTAAGAAGTCAAGCTCCGTTTGGACAGAGTATCGAAGATTCCCTTTTGTTATCTCCGACTTGATCGACGAAACTTTTCGGCAATTGAGGCCAACCTGGAAACTGCCAACTGATTTCACAGAAGCCTGCGAGGAAGTTGTTCAATTGGAAGATAAAATTAGGAGGACATACTTTTCTGGACAGTATGTTACAGATGCTGAGGAACAAGGACTGGAAGACATACCAGGTAAAGGGATTCTCAGTAAACATAAACTGAATGCGTGTTATTCTTCTTTATATTTCACAGAGGATGAACCATATGACCCTGATAATGTGGGTAGGCAGCGCCAGCAGTACGATCGAGAAATGAGTCCAGTGCCCTCCTTAGACACGGTTCGAAATTATTATGAAAGAGTGGATAGCACATGTATGGCAATGTGATAGCAGCAGCATGACAAGCTTTTTGTTTGTGCAACGTAGGATAATGAAGCCACCGAAGAAGCAGAGGTGGTGGTGACTGCGGACAACTGGGAGAAGTTTAAGCCAACCGATGCGGAGTTGGCTGAGTTTGACGCCGAAATGGAGAGGTTGGCAATGGATCCTGGCGGAGGACGGCATGCACAAGCCGACATTCCTGTCCCAATTAAAACTTCTCCTGCCAAAGGCTACCATAAATGTAAGTTTGCCCATTCTGACTCTTGTGACCCAATTTCATGATAATACCGATTGTGGAATGACTCCAAACAGCTGGTAGTGGCGATGGAACTGTCAGTGTTGCCTTACTAACTCGAAAAGGGAACAAGCAACAGATAAAACACATCGCACTTCCCGAAGACACGGATTTCGTCAAGCGCATCACTGCCAGTCAGCAGGTACGCTGTTATTGCCAGCTCCCATTGACTTGTATTTTTGAGGACAAATTAACACAAATGTTTCGTCACAGGCTGAGGAGAGGGAAAGAGAGAGAATAAAACAGTTAACCCTTGGAATCAGTCGTCGGCAACAACAGGAGGAGGATGAACAAGTTCGCCATAAATATGAAAAAATTTTCAAGGCAAAGTGAATAATGGAACATCGCAAACAACAATCACATTTGCAACATGGGTCCTGAGTTTCACCCTAAGCTGAAGTAATTTTAACTCCCACTTAATACGCAATATAATTACTTTTAACTTCCTACGTAATATTGTGAATGTAGCAATAATACACGTGTTCATATCTGTTGTAGCGTAATTGTTGTTGTTTTATCGGGAAACTTTATTTTCGGACGGAATAAAGTTTCAAACTAGTCACTACTTTTAACTCAACTCGATTCAGTTGTGTTTATTCAAATATTGCTTCCGCTTATTCGGCGATGAGACTGAACAGCGCATGTTACATGAACTTTTTGTTTGATCGGCGGAGTTGCTAATCTCAGTTTTCTCAGGAACCATTGCATAGTAGATCAGCAGGAAGCAGGAACAAGTCACAATTAGAAATCCAAAAACTGGTTTGTATTTGAACCAAGCACAGCCAGCAGTGATAAGGCTGAGGCACGTCGCAAGAATGGTGCATAACTTGAAGGGCCCAACAGCCATCAAGTTCTTTACGATGTGATTCCGTCTTCCTAAGAACGAATTTAAAAGCAAATGTTATAAAACTCTAGCTGTGGTCATCGAATCACAGTAACCGTCATTCTTGCTTGTATTTGTGAGGACATACGAAGGTAAGTGATAGCCTTGGTTGCCAGAAACGATCCGAAGAAGAGCAGAATCCAAACTAGCGTCCTAATGCACCAACTCCGACATACAAACGAAGAGTGCTCGCTGTTGAAGATCTCGAGGTGATTCACTCTGCCTTCGTACAAGTATAGGATTTCAATGTTGGACTTGGTGACGAAGGGTTTAAGCTCGCCTCCTGACTGCATCGCGATGATGCTTATCTACAAATATGATTTTCATACAGTCCTCCAATGTCCAATTGCAAGATTGCATCACCATAATATTGCATTACTGACATGTGTGTCTGCTGCTCCAGCAAAGGAAAACTGGAGTCGAATGTCGCCCACGGCAGGGTTCCAAATATTGGAGCAGTGATAGTAAAGATCCATGTGCATTTTAATTTGGTGGTTGCTCGGTCGCTCTCCGCTCGTGAATTGTATGTAATTGTTGAACTTTTCCTTCAATTCTGGTCCCAGGACAAACGAACCGAACTTTACGTCCGAATTGATTCGAATCTCACTCGTGATAGGCAGTTTCCTGTGAGATAACTTGACTCCTTTATATGCCCTGGTTATCATTCATCGAGTATGAAAACGTTTGCTCACTTTGGGTTTTCATGACCCTTTGGAAGCCCAAATTCCTCCGAATTGACCAACTTGTCACGCCATTGCTTTTCGTAACGGTACGGCGTTTGCCCAATCGGGACACTGAAATTAAGTTCACTAATTTTTCTGTGACATTTTATACGCACGCCCGGAATTTGCTGGACTTACATAAGACTTTCTTCCACCCATTGGAACATTTGAACTCGCCGTTTCAGTTTCACAGCAAAAATCGATACGCCATAGGGGAACTCTTGCAGCGGTTCCGCTATAGTCAAGAAACCGTTCATGTACACTAACTTGCCGTCATTTTCAGGCAGAATTTGCAAATTATTGTTCAGAATACGAATTGAGCCCAGTCCCTCATCGTAAGACCTTGATATTTCGACAGCGCTTCTCTGCGTGTACAAGAGTTTACGTGTATCTACCTCAAATGCAATCCATCTCTGAAAGATTGACACTTACTTCGTTGTCTGCAAGAACGAGTAAGGATATGAGAATTATTACAAGGCCAATCAAAATTTTGAAATGCCTCAATTGTGCTCTGCTGTATCGAAATCTCAGAAATTGGCAATTCTTGACGTAGTCATTCTCGTCGTCTTCTTCATCCCTGCCTTTACGTTTAGATGTAGGGATACTGTAATAATGGTGGTTGTTATTGTACAGGCCGGTGCGAAAGTCCTTCTTTGACGAGGATGATGAATTGCGCGGCTGCGAAAGCGGCTGTGAAGTAAGAAAATGGCAGGGGTAATTTCAGTAGATTTACTTGTTGCCAGTTCTTTGACTTCGATTCGATTAGAAAAAGTATTTTTACCTTTTCGTTCAGTGGTCGATACATGTGCATAGAAATTATAATTCATAGATGAATCTCGATTGTAAATCAAACTAATTGAGCCGTAATCACGCCTACAGGTTGCTTCGTGTGCGTTGGGCCATTCGAGCGCTGGGTTCCCGTTTACAACAGCTCACCACAGAGTTACAGAGTTGTGGTATGGCACAAGACAGTGTTGGCAACAATTAGAGTCAAATTACGAGCATTATTATAAAGCTAATCGCTCGTATCGAGTCTGACATAAATTGTGACCTGAATTCCTGAGCAAAAACAATCTACCTCTCCCTGATCAACTGATTAAAAATTTAGCAACACGAGAATCCGGGAGTCGATCGATACTTTCCGCACAAGCAACTCTGAGCGTTCTGGAACCATGCAGAGTTTGCGCCGACTGAGAAAGTGCATGCTTCAATTCTGTACGAGGACGGGAAAACAGGCTCCGAAAGGCAGTTGCAATTTTGGTGTTTGCGACGTGTGTGCTTTTCCGACTCCAAGAGAAGTTGAGTCAATAAATCTGGCAGTTCAATCCGTCGAAAATATTCCCGTTTTTTTCGTATAATACATCTTTGCTGTTGACTCAAGTTGTTTCTCATCAAATTGACATATTGTCTTTTGAGCACATAAGTGCATACGATTACGATTTGGTCTGTAATACATAGAACGTGAGCCTCTTTTCTACCACATTCAGGCGCAACGAACCGAGGCGTGAATGATTATTGATTACATAATACTTTAGCGTAAAAGTGAGGATTTTTTAAGAATTGAGAATTTGGTCGGCCAAGATTCTAGCCTGGTGTTCTTTAACATTCCTACTTGGAACACGCATGAACTGAGCACATGTTCGCTGGTGAATGGTGAATGGACATGGACAACAACACATGTTGTAGGACCTGCAATTTTGCCTGGATTGGGATTATCTGCGAAATCATGATCTGAGGAGCTGATTTACTATCTATAAAACATAAGTCTAGGCTTGCGGCTCCTATCCTGAGAGCGTCGCATGCTTGTGCTGAGTTGACCTATATAACCATAGGCCGTGAGTGACCTTACGTCTTACACCCACTGTCGCAATGAGTCTGAATGAGTATTCAAATGCGACGGAGCAGGCATTAAACATTTTATTAAGATAAGACTGCAGTTGTGGTTTGCTTAAGTCAAAGCGAAGGACAGGGCTACGCTGTGAGGCGGGCACGGTGTGTGTCTTCTGGTGAGGTGGTGGTTGGGTTGTGATTTGCTCGTGGGAATTTAGTGACAGTTCAAGAAACGCTTGAACCGCAGCAAGTTTGTAAATTACACACAAATAGCATCGTCCATCATCCGTTTAATCTTAATTATTTGTGTGCGGTGTAGCTGCCAGAAATAAGTCTTGTCTTTGACAAGAGTTTGGTCAAATCAATTCAGTTCGTTCTCGAGTGTCCCACGAGTGAGATCTCACCATCATCCCGTTGGCAACATTTTGCACGCCGAAACCGTCTCAAGTTGTGTCTTATTTGTTTCAGGGTCATTCTAGGTAAGCCTCTCAACTTCTCATTTGACTATCGACCTTGCTTCTACTTTAATTGTTGAAACAAATTACTTAAGAGTAATGGCCTTTTGTCAAAACCAGTCAAAGTCGAGATCACACACACACGTTTGATGAGAGCTTGCATCCAAGCACACAGGAAGCACAGTGCGAGTGAATGAGAACGCATGTCTCACCTGTAATTAGCATTTTATAATTACTAGCTTTTGACAGGTGCTGCAAACAAATGAGTCGATTGATAATCGTTTAGTTTATTCAAGGGACATATTTTAAGAACAAATGGCCAATACACCGTTGACCTTTGATTCTTTTATAGCAATGACCTTATTATCATCAACTATACAGGACTCTCAGACACATTTCATACTTAACAGACGCCTGAATATGAACGTTAAATTGAAGTTTTATCTAAGACAAAACCTTTCCGAGTGATTTTCTGTCAAAATTCTCGCCAATTAAGACTCAATTCTTCTACAGAACCCTTCCATTCTGGGAACCACACCAAGCTGCGCCTGCGCCGGACGGAGTGCTGCCAATTCGTGGGTGGTTTCGACTACTGCTACTGCCACAACAGTGCCATCAACAGAGCCCACTGCTACTGCTGAAAACAACAAAGAGAGCAACAAGGACGACCAGAATCAGAAAGCAACTGACAAGGTCATCCGTGAAGAGCGCTCAGCTCCACTCGCTCGTACTAATTGCAGTCTTCAGCAACAGTTGACACAAACTCAAGTAAGTGGTGCTCAGCCGGAAGAGTCAACACGTGGTGGCCGTGACATTAGTGAAGAAACTCTGAATCTGAAGAGCTCGACAACCGGGACCGGTGAGCAGGAAGCAGCTGTTGCATATTCCGGCAACAGGCAGAACACATCGACAGCTTTAATAGAGGGAACAGGAGCGGAAACATACGGCAAAATGCCTTGTGAGTTTTTCCATCAGTAATTGCACAATATAAGTTAATAGTTAATTATGCTATACTTACACTAATACACTGATTTTAAGACATGAAGCATGAGTACTCGTAATGTACACCTGTACTAGTGCCTTCATAATTCATAAATCAAACGGTTCCAGACTTCACGTTAACTTTGAGAAATGTTGGAAGCTTACTGAGCTTATGTCATCATTGCCATTACCAACATGCACTTTGCTACTTCAACATTATCCGAATGCTATCATCAAAATTCACACTCACACACAATTCAAATTTCTGAACACATGAAGATGAAGTAATTTAGTTCCTGACCAATTTCGGTGTCCACACCGCGTAACTGAACTTTGAACATGGACGTCATTCACACGAGATTTAATTTGCCCATTGATTTCAGGAACCTCATTTTGCATTCACGTATGCAAGTGAATCATTTATTGTATCCCTACACGCTGTGAGAAGTTACGTGACAGATTGCATTTTTAAAGCACAACAAAAATTGTCTCGTGATTATACCCACAAGGTGCAAGTCGTCATCGTACTACGGCTCGAAGTCCATTAGTCCAATTCGCCACTTATCCTCCCGGTCGATATGTTGCATACCAAGTGGACATAAACACTTAATTTCTAAAAACGCTCGTATGAGCAACCAGTGGACTTTGACCGCCCTCGCGGCGCGTCGTACGGTCGGTCGTACCACTCACATGGTGGATGCAAACAGGATTTTGAGGAACACGCCTTCCTTCTCAGCCCAATGAATGCTCGAATCACCATGCGAATTCTGCAAGTGTCAAATGTCGAACTCGGTCATCTCGCTTTGTTTACAACCTGTGAACTCGCTTGGGCTGAGTATCGTACGATGATGAAGGAATGTGGTATTTCATACACGTAATTCATGTTTGGTTTTCTAATTCATGAGCTCCTCGTGTTTCGGGTTTTCCTTTCGCGTTATTAAATTATAAAAGACAATTACCAGTGCAGGCGGCAAACGGCAGTGCAACGCAAGACAGACGATGAAGGGCGCAAGTAGAACACATGCAAATACAAAAGTGTGCAAAAAATGAGCCTTCGTGGTTTGCTGGTTAGTCCCTAACGACTACTGGTTTCCAAGCACTAAGCACGAGTCGCGGTGGCCAGTCTGTCTGATCATGACGTTGGCGTTTCAGACACAAGAGTTCCACACGGGAGTGCAAGTAGTGGTAGCTCGTCTTGTGTACACAACGAAACTTGAATTTTATATATAAACGCCACGATTTTGCGGTGTCCAGTTCAGTTGGAGCGATCATTCCATTCAGAAGCAGCAAGTAGTAAAATTGTCCGTTGATCGGCCCACCGTCACCGGCTTACATCAACACCGTTAATACACACTCAGCATCAACATTCCTCATCCTCAGAAAACTGGACTTGGGGTAAAGGTAAATTCATCTCGTTCGTTCATACAAGCATTCATTCTGACTTTCTCATGTGAAGCATGAGTTCCTTGTGCGAGCCGACCAGGCAACCCGATTTCATTCTGATTTTTCCAAGAGCGGTTCAAAGTCTAGTCCAGCCAGTCATACGATTGAAAATGCCCGTGAAACATTCAACAATATTGCCCAAGGTCATTGAGATTTACATTTTCCCACTCCATTAACCCAGTGCAGCTCCGGACTTGATTTATTGCCATTGGAGTTGCTCAGCTTCAAATTAATGACATTGATTACATAATTCTCAGTTATATTTTCATCATGCACTGTGCACGCAACTCGCCCGCACCTCAGTCTGACTGGTTGACTTCAAGCGTGCCCTTTCAATGTAAAAACTGCAAGTAATCACGAAATTATGTCATGCTGACATGCACTCTCATTAATGGCATGTCGTGTAGCACATCATCTCATCGTCAACTAGCTCATCATTCATTTGATTAGTTGGTGATTGATTGCACTGACAGGGATTTCACATAAACAGAAAGCAATTGATAATGCGGTTTGCTGATTCATGTCGTTGTCGTCTCACGACAACACCGGTTTCTGGGCTTACCACCTAATTGTATTCATTTGAGATTTGACCTCTGCTTTTGACAGGCGACCTGAAAGCAGAAGCACTGGCGATGCTTAGAAAAGCACTGAAAAGCCCCACGGCTCCGGAAGGCGAGCACTTGGACACCGCCGTGCCTCACGTCTTCGTCATTCTGGGAGCATCGGTAAGAAACGATTGCCTGTTCGTATCAGTAATTAACCCATCAAATATAACATGAAGCGTGGTGCTGTTAAACCTTTGATGCTGTGATAATTCTCACATGTGCATGTAACAATTTGCAATAGTGCAGTGTAAAGCTGTGTGAAAAACGATTGCGCCGGCACTTTCCTTATGTCGGTCCATAGAAATATGTAGATGCGGCTCGTGAACAAGTCTCGCTTACATAGCGGCGCAAAAAATATTCACGTCATATCGCATGCGTCTTTTCTGATGAGTTTTTCCTCTATGATTTAATAACAGGGTGATTTAGCGAAAAAGAAAATCTACCCGACTGTATGGATGTTGTATCGTGATGGCCTCCTTCCTTCTTCTATCTCGTTTGTGGGTTATGCAAGATCGAAATCGACCGTTCCAGAAGTCCGAGCCAAATGCGAACAATATTGCAATGTACGATCCGTGTTCTTTGTGTAGCCTCTTAACTCCATTCAGATATCGCTAAACAATGTCTTTCGTCTCTTTGCATACAGGTTAAGCCTGAGGAGCGAGAAACGTTTGACAGCTTTTGGAAGCTGAATGAGTATGTGCAGGGAAGCTACGATGGCCGCCGTGATTTTGAACTTCTGAACCAAGAAATTGCCAAGAAGGAGACACTGCCTTCCGCCAATCGAGTGTTCTATCTGGCCTTGCCTCCATCGGTGTTTGAGCAAGTGACCACCAACATCAGGAACACGTGCATGTCTACCAAGTAATGACTCACGCTTGTTAAGCAATTCTTGCACTCATTTTTTCGAGCTACAGCCAAACCCGTTTATTGCTTTGCGTTCGCAGAGGTTGGACCAGAGTCATCATTGAGAAACCGTTCGGAAGGGACAGCGAGTCGTCTGCTCAACTCTCAAATCACTTGGCGTCCCTGTTTACGGAGGAACAAATCTACCGGATCGACCATTATTTGGGAAAGGAAATGGTGCAGAATCTCATGACGCTTCGGTAAATACAATATCTAACTGCGGTCATGGTGAAAGGCAGTTGGATACTTATTCAAATATCTTCGAACATAGATTTGGAAATCGCATTTTTGGACCAACTTGGAATCGGGATAACATCGCATCCGTTCTGATATCATTCAAAGAACCTTTCGGTACCTACGGTAGAGGAGGATATTTCGATGAATTTGGAATTATTCGAGACGTGATGCAGAATCACTTGCTCCAAATCCTCTCCTTGTTTGCAATGGAGAAGCCAGCTTCGATTCACCCTGATGACATTCGTGATGAGAAGGTAATGACAACAAATAGTAATTTGCTTGTTTGCGTTGGCACGATTCCATGGTATACTCTTTCTGTTTATGAAATTAGGTGAAAGTCCTGAAATGCATGAAGCCGTTGGAATTGAAGAACATGGTGCTTGGCCAATACGTTGGAGACCCAAACGCACAAGGCGATGCCACGAAAGGTTACACAGATGACCCAACAGTTCCGCTTGGATCAACAACTCCGACATTCGCGTTGGGAGTTTTTGAAATTAAAAGTGAGAGATGGGATGGTGTTCCATTTATTCTTCGATGTGGCAAAGGTTCGATATGACGTTCAGAAAATTTTTGACCAACAACAATTTTCCTTCCCTGGTGTAACTCTGACGTGCTCTTGCAGCTTTAAATGAAAGAAAAGCTGAAGTCCGAATTCAATACAATGATGTCCCCGGGGACATATTCAATGGACAACCAAAGCGTAACGAGTTGGTGATTAGGGTCCAACCCGGTGAAGCAGTTTACGTTAAAATGATGACCAAGACTCCTGGCATCAGTTTCCAAATGGAAGAAGCAGAATTAGACCTCACATACGGGTACCGATACAAGGTAGGCTAAAAAATCTTTTCAACCGTAAATTGGACTTCAGAGTTGCAATGTTACAAACGCGAACTTTCGTGGTGACAGGATGTGAAACTTCCTGACGCTTACGAGCGATTAATATTGGACGTCTTCTGTGGATCCCAAATGCATTTTGTGCGCTCAGACGAATTGGCCGAAGCTTGGAGGATCTTCACACCAATTTTAAAACAAATTGAGAGAGAAAAGATTCCACCAATTCCATACGTGTAAGTTTTGCGCACTAATTCAATAAGAAGAATCTTCTGTGCTTGTCATCTAATTCTGATTGTAACCATTTCAAATTCAGGTACGGATCCCGAGGACCGAAGGAATCTGATGAAATGTGCAATGAGAACAATTTCAAGTACTACGGATCGTATAAATGGGTGGACCCTCAGTCCAATTCACCAAAATAACTTCGTTGTGAAATCACGCATAAATAGCCGGAAGTAATTATGAAATCGACCAAGATATTAACTCAATTTGAACTTCAACTACATTGCCTGTCACAAGAAAGAGTATTCACCTGCGGTGGTGCTAAATTCCATTTCTAGATATCTATGTTGTTGGAAAGATTTATATTTTGTTTAGTATTTTTTTCTTTCGGCATAATAAAATTTCTTTGCGAGACGTCAATTGTTACTTCTTAACTACTGCCTTCAATATTCAATTCATAAGCTCATACTTGAAAATGTATGGATGGCTGACCGTCCTCTGAAACGCGATGAAATGGTCACGTTAATGACTGGGCTAACTGTTCTGAACGGCAACAAATAAAGCACAGAATACGGTCGCCTTGTCGTATTGCACAGAACAAAGAGTCCAAAGGAAGCTCTACGTGTCGCACGTACATTCAAACGCCCGATCTTTCTTTACATCTGCATCTACTCTGTAGAGCTACGTCATATGCTTTGTAATCTGTGTTGGTGGTTAATGGACATCTTGACAAAAAGAAGATACGTAAGACTTTCTTAACTGGGTTATTTAATAAAGCCAATTGTCGACACTCCGGAGTAAATGTGAATTTTTAAGGCTAATAGGTGAAGGTGAAATAAGTTCAATCTGAATTAGAATTTACGTGTAAAGCTAAATGTGTAAATCGGCCACGGACGATGCATAGTGCATTTTAGGTCACAACTGAACATTGACAATTATTAAGAAGCAGTCCCTTATTTACTGTATGTGGTGTGGAGTAAACCGGTGATTGTCTGCTGAAGATGAGCGACCCATTTAGGAACAAGATGGAGAAATACTCTCCAAACTCGTCCCCTCGCGGATCCCGTTCGCCAGTTATTCCACGCCAGGACTCCACTGGGACTCTGAAGGCTACCATTTCCCTCGGGAAGAATCCGTCCATAGTGCACACTGGGCCGTTTTACCTCATTAAAGAATCTCCCAGTAAGTCATTCCTCGAAGTACTGAGTGCTTAATTTAAGTTTGGCTTGGGTATTGAATTTGGGAATTATCAAAACGTGCAACAAGTTTATTCCCAGCAATTTTTTAACACTTGCCATATATTTCTAGCCGAAAGCGAGCTGACTGGGGCAACAAATTTGATGGCTCACTATGGGCTGGAGCACGCCTATAACAAGTCAAATGGTCGGAAAATTAAGGACACGTTGTCATCGTTTCTGCCGCATTTACCTGGTAAACTAGACTCTTTGGCTACTGCTGACAACAGGTTAGATAATAACATGTGATTTTGATAGGGAAGTCTTTGGCGTGGAATTCATGTTTGATTTCAAATAGTGGATTGAGAGCAGTTATTGATAAACCTCCTATCGGCGGAAAAGAATTTCTTCCTTTAACCAACCTGCAGCTTAGTGGTTTCCGCCTTCATCCTGGACCGGTAAGTCATTAGAAAAATTAAACTAAGACAACTTAACTAGGACTTGAGAATTACTAAGATAGAAGATGAAGTTAAGGTGAATCGCAATATGTTTTGCTTAAACTTCAAGAGGGACCACCGCCCTTGGACATCTTTCAGTAGATTAATTGTCATTTTTTGATCCTGCGAAATTATTATTATGCATTGCTGCAGGGCATGAATAATTGTCTCATTGGGATAATTCTGATGTCCGCGTTCTTCTGCCTTCAATTTCAGTTACCTGAAGCGCTTCGAAACACCGTCTACACCGCAGCACCAAAGAAGAAGCATAAACACAAGAAACGGAAGCACAAGGAGATGGAAGCTGTGGCAGGTTACACGGATGCAACTGCTGCAGACGTAGCTCCGTCTGGTGAAAAGAAGCACAGGCGGCAGAAAAGGCACGAAGACGACAAGGAGCGCAAGAAGAGGAAGAAGGAAAAGAAGAAGAAGAAGCAAAAGCACAGCCCCGAGCCTTCCAGCTCGGCCACATAGCATACGGTTCAATGCAGGCTGCGTCTATTTGGGTCGTGCACTGCAAGCTGCACAGTGAACTCAATTATTTCGATTCATCGAATTAAGATAAAAATTAATAATTTAGTAGGATTGAAATTTTTAGTTAACCATACAAACGAAGGCGAGAGAAAGAACGTCATGTTCTGTGCCAACGCGATTAATCAAACAAAAACAACACTTGTGGATGGACTTTTCATAGTTTTTCTAGATGTTGTATTAAGTATTAATAAGTTTGTAAATTGTATGATAATTTTTATACCCATAATTATTAGCGCAAATAATTCCAAGATGTCATTTCTCAAGACATCAAAGCGATTAAATTTATTCCGAATTTTCCAATCAACATAAAATTGCCTCCGATACTGCTTTTGACTTAATTACTGCATACGTTTTACAAAAGAAGTTGTCTCATTGCTCTGAACGTCATGAGGAAATACTTGAACCATCGTTTTGATGATACAACTCCTGTATGAACTTCCAACTCTCATCACTGACATCGTAATGATTTGCATACCAATTCCGTAAGATTGCAAGCGGTTGGAGAGAAATGCGAAATAAATGAGAAGTGCTTGGATGAAAATGATCACGATGACTGCAGTGGAGAAATTGTTTGATTATCCTTTTCTCTTTGTCCAAGCCTTTGGTTCGGGAATCTGGAGAAGCCGAAAGGAACTTGATGACATGAAATAACACCGAGTCCATGATACAGAAATCTGTAAGCAGTCACATTTCAACAAACTTTCTCTTTTCTGTTTAGCCGGCCTTTTATCTGATAATTTGTTCTCGAGAGTGCTGTGCCGGGTGATTTTGTCTTTGGATTATTTTCTCTCCCGGTTTGACAGGCAAAAGAAATCCATCCTCCCTTTCCCTCGTGCGTCTTGACATCATCCCTTCTTTATTCCTTCGTAAGAAAGCTGGTCTGACTTGTTTTGTCCTCCACTGATCTCACCAGATGCATTTTCAGCATCTTATCATCTTCAGACAGATTCTTTGATTCTTGTATGTGTGATCTTTTCAGCTTTCAATCAGAAACGACAACTAAAACTATGATGAAGATTTTCGTTCTCTTTCGTTTAGGATGTTTTATGAAGACAAACCGTCCCAAAGTGGATTGCTTTTCACTTCATTATCCTGATCTTCGAATTTCCGCTATATGTGGAGTGGCGACTTTTGTCGTAGCCTCGTAGTCCAAATACACTTTATGTGAGCCAAATCATACAAGTGGAGAAAGTAGTTGAACCTCCTTCTTGAAGTCATTTTTCAAGTCTGAGTGATTTGTCGTGTATGCTTTCGAAATTCTGAAGTCCATTTGTTTTTGGATCAACAAGAATGCAGTTTATTAGAGCAAACATCAATCAAAGTTCATAGAAAAATATATTTAACTAATAGTCATAGCTATGAGTATTACAAACCTAACAATAACAAGTCGCAGAGGGTTACTATCATTACTACTAGTGTGGTAATGATCATTCCTTAAGTAAAGTCGTAGAGCAGCGAAAATGTTCATCAGGAGTTCTACATAAGGAACCCAATGTAAAAAGCCGCGATGGCAATTGTCACGAACGGATAATCCATAGACAAAATTGTCGCCGAATTGCAGAAGTCCGTGTGGCAGATACAAAACCGGTGCTTGAACGGTGGACTGGGCGAAGGAAAATCCTTGTCTGTGTAACACATGTCAGTCAAGGACGCCTGGGTCATATTTAAACGTGGATTGTGCTGACGAAGAGATTTGAGTGACATACATTGACGGGTCACAACGTCCGGCGCTAAAACAGAGACATCACCAACCATTAGTGGGGCGACTTTCAGCTTGCGACAAGTTGGATATGAGAATGGTCTTAAAACTAATACGAACTTATATCTGTTGACTTTCCAGCGCCGAACATGATAGTTTTGACACAAATATCTTCATTTGAAGCACACATCACATACTTGACGACCTTTGGGTGCATCTTCGAACAACCGTCTGCGTGGTCCCCTGAAATATCATCTAGACGCTACCGGTTACATGTCGAGGACCAGTTGCTCAAACTAAACTCACCGAAAGGACGCATTGGTGTCCCCCACCTCACCCCGTCAGCACATTCTGAACATTGAATCCCACCGACACGACTAGGAATTTTCCGAACCAGATGATTCGTTGTAGTTGATTCACCGAGCAGATGACAACCTGGGACCACCACGAACATGACTCTAGTTGCTGTGTTATTATCTCGTAGCCGTATCGTATAAACTTACCAATAATGAGAAGCAGGCAAAGCTTCACCCTTAAGCTCATGACACCAGGTCGAGTCACTACACGCCGACGTCTTTCTTTCTGTTCGTGGGCTGTTTGTAGTTTAGACGCTCCCATTCGACAGATAGGGTTACAATCCATTTCGTAGTGAAGATGATTTCAGTTTTAAACAAGCCTCTGTTCTTTAATGATTTTAACAAGTTTCTTACCAGAAGATTCGGAGCACAATAAATACACGGGCTTAATAAATAAATGCGCCTTCCGAATCTTCCGCACAGAATAGAAAAATGCGTTGTGTGCACTCGAAAACCTTGCCTTAATCCTATGCGTATGCTGTTTTTTGCTAATCCTTTGTCTGGGTTTTCATTTACGCTATCTTGTACCTCTGTTCAAGGCTGCATAGACCACACGAAAATGTGTTTGCTCAAAAATTTGGTGGAGTGACTTGACAGAATTCAACCTTCAAGCTTCATGGCATTAATCGCGGTTGAATGGCAGTTGATCGTTGAGTTGTAAAAACCACTTGTTTTCGTAAGTTAACCTTGTACTTTTCTTCACCGTGGTATAAAGTAGAAGCAATTTATTTCTCGTAGCTTTGCGGTTCACCCTCTCCTGGATCGAGCATACTGACTCCTAGTGCGGGTTCGGCCCAGGCTTGGCATTTGCCTCACTTCACCCGAAACTCACTGTGCATCTGTCACGCGAAAAAGAAAATGGGGAAAGAAATCACGGACCAGCAAGAGAATTATGAAAGTCAGCGTGCGGATGACTGGATGGACGAAGAAGAGAGAAGGAATAGAAAACTTGGTCTGTGAATTTCCTTCCGTCCATATTTTCCTGCAGTTATTGAATACCCATCATGTGGTGTACCGGCAAACTGGCGATTGGCTGATGGACAGGCATAGCCATTAAGTAAAGCATGAATGAAATCGTAGTATTACAATATCCATTTGGAAATGATGCCAGACAAATCGAAAGCAAATGTGAATTCGGTACATGACCAGCTGATGGAGAGGATTTATTGTCAAGTTCAGAGTAACAATTTGCTTTTCCATCTCAACCTGCATTACAGTTTTAAGTTTAAACTTTTGTATTTCATATTTCTTGAAACCACTGGCAATCGCTTGCTCTTTCACTCATTGCCTTTCCTTGTGCACTTTCTTTCATTCCGCTCGTCAGGTTCAATGCAAGAAACCTTCTAACCAGAGTAAGTAACAGCGATGAAAATGGAAAGCTTCATTTTCCAAAAATTCCCCTTGGGAAATAAATCAACTTGTTGTCCGCGTCGGTTTTGGTTTTACGTGAGCGAAATGCAGCGAAAGTAAGAGCGAGCAGCAATGGAAAAACGGCTGCTCTGTCTCCAGGTAACATTGTCAAGACCTGGCCATATTTAGATTTTCATTGCCAACTTGGAGTTTGTGCTTTGTGTATTGGGTACAATTTCAGAAAATGTCCGTGCAATAAATATTAAATGATGGTGCCATTACCATTAAGGAATAAGCAAGATAGAAATCTGTGAACTCATCATTACTTTCATTTTTGTATCTCTCCGCACTAATGGTCTATCCATTCTTCTTGGACCTGCGGGGGTGAGAATGAAAAGTTGTGAAGAAAGAATGGAACGAATGGGGCATGGGCACTGGACGCATGTTGCTAACAATTCCTGCAGTATACAGTTGAGAGTTGTGGTTCAAAGAATGTATTTTTCACAATACCAACAACAGAGAGGAATTACTCATTTTAATCGCTCCTGGGTCATCTTTCCTCATCATAACAATGGAATTAACGGCAGCAATACAACAGATTCGACTGGAAGACGAAGCGTATTCCATTTTTCAATTTGCTATGCGCGATAAGAACTACAAAAATTAAAAGATAGTCACAATCTAATGCGGTGGTTGGTGAAATCATAACTTCCATCATGATAATAAAATACTGCTGCACTTACAGCATTCACTCGAGTCGAAGTGGAACCTTCTCACATTTTCTCATACCACATTGCTTTTGGTGCCAACGTCAACGCCAGTTCCAACTTTCCAACAAAGTAATAGCATTTCTTTGTGGCTGCAAAGGCACGGAGAAAGGCATGTCATAAATGTGGATTAATGCACAGAGCAGAGAGAAAGGAATAAACCCGTGATAACGGTTATCATCGTAATAGACATTAATGAACTGCCCAGACGGAACGTAAACATTCGCTGGTGGCAGCACGAGGTAATAATTTTCGTTTCAAAGAAAGTTACGGCCAAGTGATTACTTATATAAACAGCAAATGAAAACGGGAATGGCAAGACTATGTGTTGGCAAACTTTAACCTCAATTTCACTATGCAATTTTGTCTATATTTAAAAATTGTTGCCACGTACTCAAATTTTATCAGCACACGGCGAAACTACGAAGGCGATATCCAAGTTATTTAGAAGCTGGGCTGGCGTAATTATGCATTGTAAAATGCTTAAAAGTCCAGCGGCCACTGATAAGCTGCACTTCAGTGCATTCTTCAAGTAGACGGAGCAGAAAAAGAACACGGACAAAAAGCCCATAAAACTTTCTCCCTATCATAATTTGACAATTTTTAATACTCGATTTATGCGTTTCTTTGTTTTACGAGGCTCCTTTCTTCTTGCGTGCCACGCAGATAAGATTAGAAGTGCCAAATTACGTTGTTTATCCCAACACGTTGCTGACGTCGGCATTACTCAATTTTTGCATTATTGAGATATTGGAGCGGAGCGTTCAGTTTAAAAATCTTTGGAATTCCTTTAGCTTGAGAGTTGAGATTGTGGAGTTGGTGGTTTAATAATTGTGTGCCATTTAAAATAATGGGTTGCGTCAGTCAGAACAGTGAAAGCAGTTGCAAAGCACTACACGTTGAATGCAGTTCTGCATTGCAGGGTGAAAGATAAAGCTAAGTGAATAAGTAAACTTGGATTGAAAGGAAAGTGCCTGCAATGTGCAATGTGTACATAAAGCATTAACCGCGCATACATGTTGAAGTCAATAAAATTCCAATTTGTTGGGCATTTACAACCAAATCGTCCCCAATGGGAAAGTCATGTCTTGAGGGTTAAGTGTCTTGATCGATCTTTATGCGAGCGAGACAGAATGCCAACAGCGACTTTGCGCAGCGGGCAAGCTTTTCGGAGAAAGTGAAACCGACACGGGCCAGGCAACAGGCGAAGCGGATCCGCCGAAATCTCTTCCGCTTTTCTTTGCCCGGAAAGACGTCAAGACGCCGCAGCGTTTCTTATGATTTCTTAAAAGCTGGGTGGGCATCCAACTGAACGAAAAATGCGCTGAACTCCTTACAGAAACTGCAGCAAGTATCGATGCACAAATTCGTCCAAAGAGCTCGCATAAACAGTGGAATGATTATTGCACACATGTGAATGGCATGCACGTTACTGCATTTCATGAATGGCTCGCAACATTTATCAATTGGGCTAGCTTTCCTCTTCGCTCCCCTCGCTTCCTTTCCTTTCTATTTACATCTTCCCTTTCATCGCATCTTTGCTCAGTTGTTAGTTTGCGCTTCAATAATATTCGGTGGAAGAAGTTTATCGTCATCGTGAAGACGCGGGCTGTAACTCATATTATGCACGTACTTACATACTGTGCTTTCAATACGAATAATGCACTGCACGAACCAAGAATGGGACCAGCAAACTTGCTTTTCGTTCACCTCCGCTGCACTTTCTCCGCTAAGAATTTTAACCCCAAATGCACCTCGAAACGACGTAGCTGACGGACCGAAATTTCCATTGAATTGAGGTGAGTGAACAGAGAAGAGAGACTGAACGTGTGCATTGTACAACCAAATCTTGTTACGGGTAAGTGCAAGTGCGATTGAAAAAACTTGATGCACTTGACATGTCAATGCCGGCCCATTAATGGGGATGTACGCACGAACAACTGTCTTCAGCGAGCGAAAGCAACAACATTATGATAATTGAGAGTCAATATTATTTCTCCTGACATACTTTACATTCTTGAGTCACAGCCACAAGAATTGCCGTGATGCCACTTACATGTTGACAAATCCAAGGCTTACAAAGAAATTTTCAATTTTAGTGCAGACATGGGCCTTGGGTCTCAAAGTTAATTCACTGCATCTTAGGTACACGTGTAGAGAACAGAGCGTGTGGAAAGCGTGGTGCGGACGAAGAGAATAGAGAAGAGATTGATAATGAATTGTGGAAGAAGGGGAGCAATAAGCTCGGAGGTAAATCAAGTGCATCAAGAACCTATTCACAGCGACTCAATGGAGAAATTTCTCTTGAAAAGATAAATAAAAATCTGAGACATTTTTCTTTCCACGGTCTCACGTTCTCGCACGGCGCGGGGAGTCCTGCTGATTTTCTCCCTCCTGATACTCCAGATACTCGATGCTGGGAAAAGTTAGACGCTGCTGCAACACTTGAGTTTGGCTCTTCATTTTCCGAGAAACTTGAGCTAATATTTGCATATTTCAATGAGAATGAGTGGCTCTCATAGAAATGAAATACATTATGCAGAAGTGTTGAGGAGTTTTGACTGAGTCGAGATCCCTAATTGCCTTGCTCACTTTTATTCACAGCCACAAGGAGGAATATACCAGCAGGGAAGAATTTGATGCTAAGCTTAGAGTTTTCTCATTCATTCATCAGTCACAAGCTAGCAAGGCGAGGCTAGCCGAGGAAAAGTTGCGCAATTAAAATATTCTAGACAGTATTTGCTTTACGTAATCTAATAACGAAGCAAGGAGAAAGGGTGTACTGTGAATGCATGCAGGAGAAATTGACACCCGAGCTTTGTACTACGCAGTATGAAAATCGACAACTCTAAATTTGTCGCCTTGCATTGACTTTTCCTTTCCGCTCTTTCTCCCACTGACGACCAAGGAAGAGTAAGACTTCTATAAACCGGTTCTAATAGTTCCTGAGAAATTTCCTAAAGTTGAACTGAATGATCAGCACGAGCGAAGTCTGTAATTATTGGAAAGCACGTAATTTTAGGGATTAATACTCATTTCATCGTCTAGCCAAGCGGGAGTTAGATTGATTAATGCAATTAACTACTTCGATCATGTACTTTGGCTTAATAATATGTAATTTATTTTTACTTTTACATCTTCAAGGATATATCGCAATTACATCAACTTGGTTACGCCGGATTAAACCAGATCTGCGAAAATCGAATGACTGTACGCAGGGTAAAAGAGAAAGAATATGGCACCACTCACCACAATGGTAAGTGTCTGCAGTACCTGCTGAATTGGAAAAGAGAAACACAAATCTATGGCATGTGTACCTTTAAAAGTGACTAAATTGCAAACAACAGACATGGGCCGTAAGTAACACAAATATGGTTTTCGCTTTATGTCTCCTACAGATTCGGACCAAGACGAGAGAGGCCATCTGGATTTCTTTATGACATCTTTATATTTTCGTTTAATAACTTGTGCCATAAGAGCCCCATAAAGAAACACTAAAAACTCTTACCGCCTTTCACTCGCAGACATTCATTAACATTTTTATTGTGGCTCTAAACTTTAAATTCTTACTGTTATTTCAATCACTGCAATAAGAAAGCGGTGAAATTAAGAGAAAACTACGTAGCCAAGTGTTATGACCATTGCTGCAATACATCGAAGGAGGACAGAAGGCTTTGTGATGAATTAAAAGCGTGACTTGATGTGCAGTGAACAAATGAATTCTCAGCATGCATGCTATCCGTTGTCAGTTCCGGATTTCAAGACAGTGATGCTTCGAATAAGCGTCCCAGAACAATTCTTATATGCTTTTACTATTCAGTTTTATTTCAGATTCGCTTTCAAAGTATTCCTCATAATATCATATCATATCACGTCATTTCGCGTTCTGATTCAGATGCAAAATACAAGTTTCCTTTTACGGGTTTCCGCGTAGCAGCTTGGAAAATACTTGCACACGTGCAATTGTGCACTGCAATATAAACTAATTTACGATTGACGCTTTTGATGTAGTTTCTTAATCATAAATCTTATTTGGTAATTAAATACATGAAGAAAAATCATTCGCGTTTTTAATCAGCAATGATTTTTGCAATCTTTGGTCGTGCTCAAACAGCTGTATGTCCTCTGGATGAGGCATTCTTGACAGACGTTTAGCTTAATTTAAATCGATATAGTAACAGAAAATTAATTTCAGAAAATAAAGGTTATATGTACTTTGGTAATATTTCGTAGCGAACGTCGTAAGTAAATTTGACTAGAATCGGACAGTAGAGTGCGAGTGACGCACAGACGAGAACCAGAGCGTATGCCCAACCAATCTCGCATTCGCCCAATTTGTATAAACTGGCCGAGGATCCGCAGTGGTGGTGTACGAAATCAGAGTCGAATCCAATCGGGAACATAAGCAGCGAGAGAAACAACAGCGCCACTGCAAAGAGAGATAAGCATTAGCGGGTTCATCGAGAAGATTCTGGAACGAGCCAAGCCACGTGGAAGACATGCCATTAAATTGCAAAATGAGTGTCTCCTCGCACGCCAGTTGAATCTGAGTTCAGTGACTCATAGTAACACGTGGGAAATAATTCTTCCTTCGAAATAAGAAATACTCCTCTTTATGATTGTCTTGGACTCCTTTTCCGTTTCTGGCGCATTTCTTTCCTGCCAACACCGGGCGTATCAGAATAAAAAAGAAGCTGACCTCCAACAGTCTGTGCCTGTCCGATGGTTGTGGCCACTTGATAGCGAAGCAGTGACGAGGGTAAAGCCACAGCAAGTGTCGAGAGGACTGCGCTCACGCAAAGTGTCACACAACCGCTCCCTCCAATGACTGTCACCATCTGCTCGTACAACAAATGAAAAGAACTGTTAATAAAATACGGCATGGACGACGAGAAGAAAACCCACAAAAGACCAACAACTCCCGCCTGACTTAAGTTTGTGAAATTAAATCTCGGCTTTCGTGGTGGCTATCCGTGACTGAGTCGCTTGGCCTAAATGACATGGCGTGGACGAGGGTGCTGAGTTCCTACTTTACAAGTTGCTGCCCGATACTTTCACCGCTTGGCTTTCCAAATTTTTACACACCACGGACAGCTTTCGTACGAACTGTATCGTAAAAATCTGAGAACTACTATTAACATATCCCGATTTAACTTTGACGCGACATGTGAAGACAACTGCAGCCATACAGTAAGAAGCGGCTGTAAAGGAAGTTGAATCTCTGTTTCATTTGGAGCTCTGTTTTGTTTGCTATTTGGAAGCTTTGACTTTTCTTGCCGCTGCTGTTTTGGGGGCAATCGTAAACGAAAGTGCACGAGCATTCGGAGTTTAATGAGAAAACCAAGCCCAAGAAAGCAAGCAAGTATTCTGCCATCAAAGCGCAGATGAATGAAAAGAATAAAAACACTAATAAAAAGTTTCTTCCATTTGTGCCGCGTCGCACATTTCTCGTTCATTGTGAGAGGAATTGTAATTCATTCCTTCACAAAAGCCAGGCCAAAACTGCGCAGCGAACGAGTAAAGAATGAGTACGAGTGAACTTTAAAAGCCCGAAATGCTTTTTATTAACTGCAATTTGTACGCATAAAAAGAGGGTTTTTATATTCATGTCGGGCTTTGAGGCAGAGAAAGGTTAAATATCATCTTGCACTGTTTGCTCGTATCCGGATTGTGTAAATATGGAAGGCTAAGGTCGTCTACCGGAATTATCCGTGATTATTATTCATAAATAACTTTTATTTTGATAGATGCATTAATAATTTATAGGTCTTCTGGAATTTCCAGTCGGCCCAGTAGCTGAGGAATGAGTAATGACTTTTTTAGCCCTGCATGACATGCAAGTGCAATTTGCAGTGGAGAAAGTGCATTTGCCATTCTCGCTGTGTGGAAAATGAATTTTATTAATAATAAAACTTCTCGTGGCTGAAATCAAGCAGGATCAGAATTCAAAAATTAAATAATTTATGGTCCTGGCAATCACACCACGCAAGTGGGCTGTGAACGCCGTAAAGATATACGACGGAACAAAGATCCTGGTAAGACATGAAGGATTTAGTTAAGCACTTAAGGTCTTAAGCGTACTTCGCTCGTGTGTTGGGCTTAAGAAGTGTTCGTGTTCGACTGGAATACTAAAATGAAAAGGAATATGCTCCAACTCAACCTTTGATGGGCTTTGGCTAATTTCAGAATTTTGAATTAAAGAAGAGGACGATAATCTAAAGAATATTAAGTTCGAGGTAGCATTATCATAGATTCCTTGACATTGTCGAATCAATTCGCCACACGATAGTGACTTTAAAGGTAAGAATTTACTCACGAAATCTGAAAAGTAATTCTGAGAACGTAAGTGTCTCGATCGCGCTAGTGTCCTGACGCTGATTACGATTTTATTTTTGTGTTTTTGTAAGTTACTGTTGCATAATGCGAAGTAAAATATTGGTGCCCAGACAACGGTGAAAAGAGCTCCGAGATGCAGTGAATCATAACGCGATGAATGACAGAAAAATGTACAGCAGTGAGGTCCATGTAACGTCTTCGTGATCCTGCTGTGATGGTATGGTTGTCTGCGTTTCTCTCGCTTTTCAACGGATTTCTTCTACCAACGCTACTTCTGCTGTGCATCACTACCGAAGCGAATAATGTGCTCGAGTAAGAAAGTGGCACTGAACTGGAATCAAATCAAAATTGGAAAACTTTCTTCCACAAAATGAAACTATATTTTTGCTGTTTGCTGTTTTGCTGCTGCCTTGGCTTCTGTTTTCTTTGCATTTCATTGCATTATGCAAGAGAAAGAAAAATAATTCAGGCAACTGGAAAATTATGTGTTAGTTTTTGCTTGTCTGAAACTTTTCCTGCTGTCCCTCATCTATTACAATGATAGCCGTACTTCTGCAGCGTGTTCTCGAGAATACTCAATACGTGGATTTTATAAACATTTTCACCCTTTTTATTCACGACTTCTCATGCGCCCACATTGAATTGCATGTTATTTCTCAATTTGTAACTCACCGGCCACAGCCAAGAAATGGTGTGGAGATGATCTTCACCGTACAATTGACACTGGTACACTACACTTTCACGTGTGCTGGCTCGCGGATTGCTCGTGCAAATTCCAAGCGTACCGAATCTAATTGTGACTAGCACTTTGGTTATTTTCACCAGTTTTTGCGTCTGTAATTCATATCCACTGCTTAACGATTTAGTTAGGATCGTGTAGTTTTCTTCATTGTACATAAAATAGTCGTCGTTGGTCAAAAGCTCAGCTTCGATGTCGGGCACGGGTTCGCTTGCGTCACGATCGTTGTAAAATGATGCTGATTGGTCGTCAATGTCAGTGTAACTGATTGGTCTTGATTGTGTCGGAGGAGCAGTCTTGTATGACTTCTTGACCTGGGCCGTATACTCCTCATTATGCTTTGAATCGTTGCCAAACTCGTAGTAGTTTGTTATGATTAAGTTGCGCTTGACGACCCAGTCAGCCTGAAGAAAGCTAAAGATCGCCAGTACTGCCAGGCCCAATGATAGAATGACCCAGAAGAAAGTGACCGACCAAGAGGTCACGATTATGCTTCGTTTGCACTCCATGGCTTTATTTTGAAACCACCTTTTCACTTTCACCTCCTTCAATCACAACCTCGATTCACTAAATCCGGTACAGAGACTTGTCCAATCCATCTCGAATCTCACAACCACGAGACTAGTTGGTCGTCGATGTTCGCCGGAGCAGGCTGAAGTCCTGAATGATACGCTGTCCTGCTTGAGACAGCGTTTAAATGCCGAGAAGGGAAACTTTCTCATTCTTTCCCGGATTCCCCAGCTGAAGACTTTCTACTTGCGTGCTTCCTCTTTCGCTTTCATTCCATCGCATCGCACATACCGAATCATCACTTGCTTGTGGCTACACAATGCCGCGTAGAGTACCAGCTCATGGCTCACGGCTGCTAAGCGTGGTGCAGGGTTGCGTTCTTGGTTCTTGTGCGACTGCGACTGGTCGGGTTGTACTTTCGTGGAAGCAACAAGCTTCATGCACGACTCCAGAGAATTCTTCCAACAGGCTGTCAATTGCTTGCATCCTGTGTATGAATTTCCCCTGGTTCGCTGCAACATGCAGTCTAAACGTAACTGCGAACCTCGCTGGAAGTGTGACTAGTTTGTGTGAACGGTGGTGTAAATGTAATTCGACACCACTTCATTCTGTCTTTGTGTTTGGAGAAGAATCATCAAATTTCTGATTATAATTCTTGTCTGGAATGCCCGTCATTTATGTAACTGGAGCTCAAGCTGTGTTCTCCTACTAGAATCTCTCCTGCTTTCTAATATTTGCTCTTGTAAATATGATAGGCGGGCGCTGCATAAATGCAAGGCTAAACTGAATCTGGAAAATTGGCATTAACGAAAGTCAAGTGAATCAGCATGAAAAGAATCGTGCAGTGATCAGCGAAGAGTTGAATTCTGATCTCAAGCTGAAACGGTCCAAATCATAGCTTCTCATGCCATAAATTAGAGGGTGGATAGCAATTTATTCGATTTTGAGTGTTACAGTCTCACCCTACCACGCCTTTATGACTCGTGAAACAAGCACTGTTTCGGCCCTGTCAATAATGATCTCTTAATCCAACGGAGAATTTAAGAGGACTCATGTCATATGTAGCAAGATAACGCTAAACTCCCAACGAAACAAGAATTTGAATTTCAGTCAGTCGCATCCCGAAACAAAACAATCAAGCGTTAAGCTTAAAGTATTTAACCAATCTCCAGCCACTCACTTAAAATAAAATCGTTCTCAAATGATTTCCCAGCTTTTCCCTATTTCAGATTCACTTTTAAATTTTCTGATCTTCAGGTAATCATGTTTCAATCAAGTCTCTCCCGAACTGCGATCCATCAGCTTAAAGTCGAACAGAACTGCAACACCATCGTAAAACCATTTGAGCTTTTCGTTGGATGCTATAAGCAGTGCAGTACGGCACGTGATATTTCAATGCTTGTGTTGCAAAAGGAAGAGCATCTTCAAGATAAAAACAGCGAGTCATTTGTCACTCTCAAGAATTTGACTGCACAAAATGTAATCCTTGCTGCTCTTGGAACTTCACTTTTCTAGATCCAGATTTCAGACTAGCGAGACAGACTTGGTTCTGGTTTGCAGCAAGAGTATCATACGACAAAGATACTGCACTCCATTATTTAGTGAATGCGTGTGAGATTCCTTATCTTAAGCGGCATACCACTTGCGCATCTTTTCAGGTTGTTGAACATTTGCCTGATGAGAGAGATTTGTTTCGCCGACTTCTTAGCGCAATTTTGTGGAACGAGTAAAAATGTCCCAATTTATCAAAGATAAAACAAAAATTTGTCTTGGTGTTAGAAACAATGAAACATTCTTTACATTTCAATGGACATGTGCAACAGGAAGCAACTCTCGACATATGAGCGACACCCTCGCGTGTGTGGATTTGTCCGTTTGCAAATGCCATTGGATTATGCAAGCTGGAATTCAGAGCTTCTTGCTTCGACAGATGTTCAACTAATTACGCGTCAGGACACCGTACAGGTCGTTCAAACTGAAAGAACAAAATGTTGACATGTGCGTTATCTTGATCCTCTGTCCTCCAACAGTTCAAAGCATGGATTTTAACATGTGCGTGTGCGCCTAGGATGATTACGAGCATAATTTAATTAAAGCGCAATTGCGGTGATTGCCAAGCTCAAAAATGAAGTCCAGGTCCTGGACGCACACAAAATCCAATTATCAAATGTCGTGATTGCGAGTATCGACGCGGACCTATGCTTGGAGCCGCAGCACTCACTCTGTTGTGGTCAAGATCAAGAGAGAAAGTGCACGAAAAGCTCTAATGTGTGATTTTCAGATTATAACAATATTATATTTCAGTCTAATCACGCTCTCGTCGTCGGGGTCTCTTGTGCTTTATGCTTTTGAAATGAGAGGGTAGGATAATGTTATTAGTAATATTGTGGTGATGGAAAGTGACATGAACCATTCGCGTAGTCATGCCGATGCTGTCGGCCTCATTTTCAGCACGCAGAAACAGCAATAGCAAATTGTGAATCATCAGAAACTTCATTTTTGTCGTGGCATAACAATGCACAGTGTTTACACAGTATTGAAGTGAGACATCGGGATTAATGAAAACATTCATGCACAATAATATGCACCAAATATGTTTGGGATCGGGACGGCGATGAATCACAAGTCAGCGGAGCGGAGGGTCGAAATGAAATCCGATGCAGTATTAACCATTACGCCACACTAATGTAAAAAATAAGTAGACGACGACTGAGACTGCTTGTGAACAGTGGAAAACCGCAAAATATATTACATTTCGATACTGCCATCATTGCCTCGATTCTGCCAGTCTTCTGACGAGAGGTACGACCGCAGATTTTGTGGCGTTAATGTTTTCCACGTCAGTGCGCATTCCTTTTCAAAGGTAAGGAAAGGGCAACCAGAATTGTGGAATGATATGCTACGACAATGTCATACTACCTTCACAACTGACTTTTAATTTAACTACCCACTAGCTGCAAGGTGGGAACTATGAAATAAAGGCGTCAACAAAGTTCAAACCAAGCTAAATAAATTTTGAGGAATAATGTAGCAAAAATTTTATTCCTGAATCATTTGAGACGAAGGCTTCCGGAAGACCTCTGAGTTGTGCATTGATTAAGAAAATGGCGGGAGTACGAGAGTTCAAAGGAAATGGCTGAATTGCATCCCTTCCAGGCATTCGCTCGTTTGCGCTTTCCCCTGATTTACAACTTTGAAATTCTTCCTTTGCAGTTTGCAGCAAGGGGCTAAGATCTGACACAATTATAATGGGAGTTGATTTGTGAATAAGAATGGCTTTCAGAACAATGTACGGTTTCAGTCTTATGATGAAGTGTGTTGTAAAAGTGTTTTCAAACTTGTTGTAAAATAGAAATTGGAAAATTGGAGTCGACAGATGAGATAAAATGATAATGGAGAGCCGTGAGCGTAGTGCAGCTTTACGTTCGAGTCAGACAAGTACGTACAAACGCTTTTTAAACTCATTTCCTCCAAGCCAAATCAAGAAAAGAGTTTCCAGCCCTCGTCTTTTGAAAACTTGAAAGTTTTGCTTAAACAAGATTGCATGTACTTCTATTCCTGACTTCTTCATATTCCATTGTTTCGTTCCATGTTTGCTAAGACGTGGAAAGCACCACTGCAAATAAGTCCCTCGTGGCGCTTTTCTTTCCTTCTTTTTCAAGAACTCCATGACTTGGTGCGGTGAGTTTGCTCTGTTTCATCTCATCAGCATGATAAGTACGCAATCACCAGATATAATTCATCTCATGAAGAGAGAAGTGGATGCCATCATTCTGTAAATACGTAGGCACATTGGAAAGTGTAAACAATGCAGACTAATTTAACTCCAACTTTCGAGGTTGGAGACTCGAACTGAAGTCTGCATTTGTAATTTATAGCAGCTTTGCACTTTTAATACGTAAACGCACGTTAAATTCGGCAAACATGAACTGAAACTGAAGCTGCGGTGTGCAAAATAAACATTCAGACTGGAAAGTTTGATTGGTTTTATTTATTACCATCAGGAAATGAGAATCTCTTTTTAAATATTCGCAAAATCCCGTTTCATGGGTCGCCTGGCTCGTTGAGTATTGAATACTCCTGAGCATTCCGTACTCGAGACGCGTTTAATCTAGCAAAGTACGTTTTATTGGTTTTAATAACTCGAGAGCGGTGCGTCACGCCAAATAATGCAAGTTGTTCGTTCTTTCCATCCCTTTTGTGCGGGCCGTTGCTCTTTTTTGTTAATCAATCGAGACGAGACAAGAGCAACTGAAAGAGAAAGTAGGAATTGTAATTCTTGTCATTAAACACGGAACAAGTCCCCTAAAGAGCAGTTTTGTTAGATTAGGTCGGATTTAAAATTGTGATCCGGCGACAATAATCTATCTCATCCCAGCTTCTCTTCCTCCGTCCTTCTTCCACAGAGTCGCCCTCGCCTTGCCACGCATGACTCATATCATCTCGTGAGCGTGAACGCGCTCGGAAAGAAAGTGCGTTCTCCCTTGTGCATAGATCCACGCGCTGGATTGCCTTGGCAGGATTTGAGCCCTTTCGTTATTGCATTATGGCCTTATTTTTGCTTCATCATATTTCTACTTACGAGTTTGTGAGCTCTTGTCCATCCAAATTCTAAAACTGCTGCATGGTCTCACGGAGTCCGACTTCTTGCTCATCATTTGTGTTCTATTTCCTCTTTTAAAGGCCAAGGGTAGGTTTTCTGTGGGAATTATAATTATCTGAATAAGTGTCGCACAGGAAGCCATAATTCATACTTTTTAAATTATGAGAATCCGATATAAAAATGCATTGTTGACTCTTTCAACACTCCATTGTTCATGGTGGGATCGCAGGCACGATCAAATCCGGCCTTTAAAATATGCGGTCTATTACGAAATCGATTTGAAAATGCATCACATGAAATCGTTATCAGTTTCCAAGAAATGGTTAGAATCGATTCCTTTCGAATGCAAAAATTGACGTAAATAAACACTTTAGTGATATCCGGACTACAATTCCTCTCTCGCCTGAATTCATCTTAATAACCAGTCTTCATTCAAATCGGATAGTTGCGCGTTTATTTATAGAAGTGCTGTTGGTACAGATTGACTACTACGGGCACGAGCACGAGCAATGAAAATTCGTCCGGTGGTGATTCATACCTCATCAATCACTTCTCCTTGAAGTGAATTTCCATCTGAATCTAAACATGGTTCTCGTCCCCTCAAATTGTTATGCGATTGCCATCCCGCACTCGCCACTCGCATTCTCGAACTGGCAGTGAGCGTACATGATCTGATCGAGTGCGGGAGAAAAGCAAGAGGAAAATCTGGTCTGAGTGCAATGATGCGTCTCATATTTTAATTCGTAATTCTCTAGTGTGAGGAGTTCTGGTATTGAGACGGCGGAGACACTAGTTGCCCGAAATCTTAGTGCTCTGCTTCATTCATCAGCGCCTAGATTGGTGAATCAAGGAAAAGTAAACTCTCGTATTGTGAACTTGGCTGACATTCGTCCAAGCAGGCTCATTCGTTTTTTTGAACAAATATTCATCAAATCAAAATTCGTGCAGAAATAGGAACTCCAGAACATCAAGTTTCGTCATCAGAGATCGTAAATTTAAAGTGGGTTAACTTTTCTGAACACCGTGCTTTTATATTCCTTTATCAGAATAATTTATAAGATGCGCTTGCAGTATCAGTGCATTCATTTTCTGCACAACATATTCAGTTCCTGTATTTTCTCTTTCAACTGAAAAATCTTCATTTATATTCAATGAGTTTTTTCTTGTCTTCTCACCCTTCTGGTAACGATGATGCAACGGATGATATGAGCTGTTGTCTCGCTCTGCTCTCCATTGTGCAAAGTAATTCCTCAATGGCAAAGGCAATAACGATGTAGCACAAGCACCCTTGAGTATAGATTCCGTAACACTGCCCTTCTCAGCTGGGCAATACTTTAGGTCTCTGTCTCCGCTCGTGTGATCATTCCAATAACTTACAAAACCCGTCAAGGCAAATCCAGTCTCAGCATTCAGCCGGCGTTCTGTGTAGCAAAACCACTTATGATTCCTCCGCGCTGCACCGAAACTGAAACGAATCATCCTCATAATCGCACTCGTGAAGTATGAAATCATCCCTTTATTAGCACACAAGTGTGCACGCAAACAAGACAGAGCGTAAGCGAAAGCAGTGATCCTGAATCGGGGAGCCAGGACCCGCATAAAAAGACTCCCCATTCATCAGACTTTCGTATACCACTTGCGTAATGACAGTGGGGATAAATTTCATATTGCAAATGTGAACTAGCGTATCCGTTCCTCGCGTCGTCACTCTTCGTTTCGATCAGGCACGTTCCAGATAATGTGCGCCAACGAAAAAACGGTTAATTGTTAGTACAATTTTATTAGAGTTTACATATAGGTACGTTTAATGATATGATATGGTATGTATGATAAGATTTTCTTGCCTCAAGACTATTCTAAGCACATCGCACACATGTGACATACGACCATGACAGCTGTCAAGTGTAATCACGTCGAAGTTCACAAATCTCTAAATATAATTGTAAACGTAGAATTAGATTCTCACCTAACATTGATTTATTCAAGCAACAACCTGTTTCGTAATTATTAATGTGAATACGCCCTTTTTTATATATCAGTATAAAAATATGCAACTTTTGAAAATTGCATGAATTTCAATGTTAGGTGAGAATTTAGTTTGAAGACGAGGACAATTTACATGATATGTCGGAAACCAGAAAGAGTTTCCTAATTACAGCTAAGACAAATCACAAGTAGCTCATTATGGATTGAGTCACCAACTTTATAGAATTTGATCCTATGTGCACTCGTACTCGTAAGTCTAAATACGGCTCATGCATCCAAAGGAAATTAAAGCTAATATTGAATGTGCGGCGACAATGCAATCTACAAAAGTCGACTACATCTCCAATCAACCCACAGTTGAGGTAAATCTTGACAAGACAACAACCAATTCCCTAGATTTATGGTTACAATTTTAAAGCCAAGTTAATGGTGACAACGGCAATGGAGTTAGGCATCAATCGCACCAAACGGATTGTACACGTAATTTTTGATATCGTTTGTCAACACAATTCAAATAGACACTTGTATCTACACGGAAGCTTGACAATGATATGAATAGATGTCCATTGCACCACGTTGATGAAAACTTCCTCGACGTGGCTTGATATGTAGAAGGTTGATGCGTGCTGAGAAGGGCACAGGTTTGAACAACCAACTTTATCTAGGACTCCATTTACTCCAAGGGACACGAAGCAAATTGGTGCTTGAATTGGTGTGTAGCATGTGCAGGAACAGATAGTGATAAATTTCATCTGTGCATCCATGAATTCTGCCCATCTGAGCTCTTTTCTCGACTGATTTGTGTGCGCGGCCATTCCTTGGCATGCTATCGCTGTGTCAAATAAAGATGTGCTGGTGCTGTTTTTACATTATTCTACGATCGGATGGCTGGTGGCGTTTTGCCTGCGGAATCCAAGTTCGATGGATGGTGGCTCCGAGCTGGTTAGTAGAGCAAAGCGCAAAAGAGGATTAGCCAAATTTCCAAGACTTCAATCGATTGAAGTTTTGAGCCGTGTGCTAGGGCTTGTGTGGGACAGTAAAGCCGGTCTAATGGCGCCTACAAAAGAACAAAGACTCATATTAGAATGGAAATCAATGCATGGAATAAAATGTACTAAAATAATGACTAGCTTGTATTAAGACTAGCCCGCAGTGCAAACATGATTTTCAGTCGTGCAGGAGTTGAACGAGCAGCACCTAGCATGAAAATGGTGACCGCCTCCTCACTATCGAGACTTAGTCGCTGGAATGAAAGTTTAGTGTCCAAGCAGAGTAGATGGAAGCCATCGAAAGGCATTAACGAAGCCAGGGATTCTGTTACCATTTCCATTACGCGAGGTAATAGAAATGATAGGTAAAGATGAACTCCCACATGCAGAGTGTATTCAACTTTATTAATTACGTCAAACTACTGTTATTAAAAGGCATCAGCATCATTCTCTAGCAGTCCAGTTCTTTTTTCGTGTCAAACATTAGTTATGATGGCTAGGACAAGCCAAGATCTTATAGTCGCTTCTAATTAACTCCTACATCAATATTGTCCGGGTCCGTAACAAGCTGAATGAACAGCTGACTTGGCTGAGCAGAGCTCAGCTTTTGGACACCCACGGACTCTCCTACACAACACTGAATGTAGGAGGACTGCAGTTTGTTTACCTTTACTGATTAAATTTCTCATTGCTCAATCCGTCCTTGAATGAGAGCTTGAAGTTTCAACTCAAGCATATTCTGACTCCACTTTTTGTGATCTACAAGGCATGAAGCGAACTTACTTGTTTAACAAAGTATTCTTTCGAATCCTTTTCCGAAAAACATTTCGTTTTCAAAATGAGAGGTTGCACTTGATCGTTTCCACCAAAACTTTCCGACTTTAGCAGCCAGTTTTTGTACCAAATCATGTCGCAGTCGCAGCGCAACGGATTACCTGCAACAACAATCACGTTGAACATAACAATAATCTCAGATTTATGTCAGATCAAATCTCAAGCCGTTTGGTCTATTAGATTACACCCGGCATGACGTAGTTTGGGATGTTCCCAAGCGGACTCACCGTGCACATCTATCAAGGTTCTTGTTTCGGAAATCGATTGGAATGCTTGTTGTGGCAAGTGCTTGATTTGGTTCATGCTGAGTTTTATGACTTCAAGTGAGTGCATTTCGGTAAAAACACTTAATGGAATTGAGCCAATCCTACAAGGAACGAATCAAGAAATTAGTTCATGTCAGACAAAATAGGTCAGAAGTCAGACAATCCACATTGCCTTACTTATTGTTTTCTAGCGAGAGATACTTGAGTGTGTTTCCAAATCGCTGAAATGAATCGTCGTCCAGTTCCGAAACGTTATTTGATCTCATGTCAAGCTCACGAAGTCGGTGCATGCGAGAAAGAGCAGCTGATGGAATTTCCTTGATGTTGTTGTTTCCCAGTTGCAGCCACTCCAATTTCTCTGCGAAATCGAAACCATGCCATGGAGTATTACATTTCGATATACAAATGAAGACTAAAGAGGCAGCATGCAGCCCTTACCATCCAAACCAGCGAACGCCGTGTTGTCAATGCGTACAAGTCGGTTGGATTCGATACCTAATGAACTCATCCGTTGGAGATTCTTGAAGACTGTCGGCCCCAACTCAGTGATTTGATTGTAACCCAGCTTCAATGTGTCCAAGTTGGTAAGACCTGCAAAGTTCATACATACAATGGCTCAAATATTGTGTTACAAAAGCAGGTCTCTTTCTTTTCCTGTAAACAGGATTATTATGTCTCGCCCGTCTCAAGTAACGCGTGCGATTGGAAAATCCCTGTTGTAATAAAGTCAAAATAGAATTGGGTAATAAAAGAAAGAAAACGGATTTAAGATGCTGCGCTGAGTCTCAGCACGACGTAATTTAATCTCGCAGTCTGAATCTGAATGTCTGACGATAAAATCCGTTTATTTGCTTGAACGTTTCTCATCTCATCAGTGGAATTGCATGCGAAATGGTACGTCACATTTCAGACTCTTTTTCGTTGACTGCGTTCGTTATGAGACTTTACACTTGGCTAGAGTCTGACCGGCGTGGACTAGAAATCAATGAAAATGGAAAGTACTAAACAGTCCGCCTGCCGCTCGCGCCTTTCGTACCTATGAAATCTGCTTCCTTAATCGACGTGATTTGATTCTTCTCCAGCTCCAGGGTAATTAGGTTTGTGAGTTTTGAGATGGCTCTTGTAGGAATCGAAGTTAGCTTGTTGCCTCCAAGATTGAGGTAGATGAGTGAGCTAAATTAGATTTAGAATTGGATTAAACTTTATTCTCGGCAAACGAACAAAGGCAATGCTGTAGTTTAGCTTGCGATGGCTATTGACTATTGATTAAAGCCAAATAAAAGTCTATTGTGTGAGTGTAGACCCTGAATTGTGATCGCTTCGTAATAATGAAGAACGTTGAGGCAGCAGCAGGTCAGGCGCTTACCTCTCCACTCCTTTGAAAGCGTTAGGTTCAATTCGGCTGATGATGTTGCCGTAAAGAGAGAGACGGTGAAGGCTTTCCATGCCCTCGAAAGCCTTGTCTCCTATATAGGAAATGTTGTTGTGTGGAATGTTGAGAGTTCTCGTTTGCAACAGCGGTCTCAGAGCTTCACTCGGAATGTTCTGCAGCAGATTTTGTGGTAAATCCAGAATATCGAGCTTTGAAGCCAAAGCCCTCAGTGACGAACGCTCTAGGACTGCCAAGTTAGTGCTTGTAATGAACACATGCCGAATATCCATTCCTGAGTTCATAAATTTATTAAGTAATTTAAATATTTATTACTGATGAGTACTGCAATCAGGCTTTGCGTGTGTTTGTAGCCCGCTCACCCAAGAATATGAAATCCGGAAGACGAGGCATGTTGTTTTGCTTCAGCGTCAGGTAGGAAATGATTGTCCCAGGATGCTCTTTGAATGATTGCAAACTGTGTTGTATTTTCTCCATGTTTGTATTGAGGCATGTGACAATCAGAGCTGTCTTGACGGTACATGTGCATGGCTCTATGTTACTCGGGCACAAATACCGTCCAGCGCACGGACCAAGCAAAAACAGGTGCAGCACGACGACGGTCGAGAGCGCCTCGAACAACAACCCACTTGCTCTCTTCATGATTTCACGCGATTGGATCCACACCGCTTCAAAGACTGTCGTGCATGTGACTTATCCCGCAGAGTTTTCTTTGCTCTCTAATTACACTCCAATTAGAGGAACCGCAGATGCAAACACAAACAACTTTGAGGCGGGTTTTGTGCTTCCAGTTTCAATTCACATGGTTTCTCCGACTTCTTTTCTTGTAGTTTTCGCTGTCTCTCATCTTCAATTTGCACCTGACATTAAATATCTGAAAAAAGAAAAAACGGTTCATGAATCAATTTTTGTCGTACCAAAGAGAAAATCTCATTTGGCCATTCCTTCGCCTAATTTGCTCTTAGATAGAATTTAATATTACGCTAAGTAATACAGGCGTCCAAATTTTTTTGTTAAATTGGAATCAGAAATTTCCGTCCACCTACGGGTATCATTTCATTATTGGGACGTGGGCGATAAAGAAACCACTTTGAAGGGCGGTATACTTTTATTGGTATTTCCTCTATTTATTTCTATTTTCAAAATGGAAAATAATTTCCTCCTCCAGCGCAGACAGCCGTGGTATACTCGATCGATTTCTGTAAGCCATTCTCTGAATTTCCATTTTCCATTAGCGACCAGTTCCCTAAAACTATACAGCCTAAAGATTTTCGCAAAAGCCCGTGGGTATTTCTGACATCCAAACGTTCTGTATTTAGACTGCATGGTATAAGTCGATCATAAACTGCCCACAATAACCACATACGGCACAGCTGTTAGGACTCTCGTGTGGTGGACGTAAGAAACCTGAGACTGAATGGCTAAATTAACTACCTCATTCCCGAGTGGCTCATTGAAGTGCGTTCAATTAAAGGCAAATATTTATACTGGGATTAATTAGGAAGATGGTTCGGTAATTGGGAAGAGCAGGGCTCAGTGTATAGTTACTGGATGAATCCGACTGCGCGCAGAATCTAATGAACGGCGACAGGCGGAATAATTGGCATACGTTATAAACCCAATTTGGGACTTCTTGCAAATATTTTGCAGCTAAACTCTGCAAGCAAAAGTGCCGTCAGCCATGGAAGAAAATTCCACTTGTACGACAATACTTTCTAACTTATTACGTACACAAGTCCATGAAACTCATCTTTTCTTGCCTTTGTCCAACGAGTCCAGTCTTTCACGCGCTGTATATTCTTAATCTTCGCACTGGATCTAGATTTAACAGATACTTCATGAGAATAATTTTGAAAAGAAACTTCACAATGAGAACCGTCGAATGAAAGACTTTGGGATTAAATTCAGATGCACTTTGCACTATTTTGAGACAGAAAGGTCCTTTCTGAGAGAACCGAAATCAGCGCAAAAGGCGATTAAAGTTTCTAGTTGAATTCCCTTGTTTGTCCCTGATGCGCCCTCCTTAGGACTATGAGAAGGTTTTGCTGATGCTCGAGGTGGTGCTCAAGATTTGGAAAGGACAAGAATAAAATATTCAGAAGCTGAATTCACCAGCAGAAGACGAATAATAGCCTCCGCGCCTACGACAATGAATTTGTCATTTTTTATTTATGCTGTGCGACGACTGGAACTTGAGTGGACTAAATGGAACGTAAACTCAAGCAATACGGTGCTGTTTGGCCACCACACTGCATTGACTGCAGAACTGAAAATGAGACAAACTGGGTTCAAGTTATGTAATGTATGTTAAGTAATGATGACCTGACGCGAACATAGAGTGAAATGGATATAAGGCACACATTTTTGTGGGTGATGTAATGATGATCCGCGTTGCTTCTCCTTTGAAGGTATTGCATTAGGAATTGAATTTCAAGGCTGCCCTGATAAACTGCATGAGCCCTGGTTAAAGTAAGTGGCAACCTTAGCCCTTAACACTAAAATTGAAATGATGGCTTACATGCATCGTTACGGCACTGCGACAAGTGCCGACTTCCCAATGAAGATCGTGTTAATATGCCTGATGTGGGCATATAAATCTGAAACAGCACATGTAAAGTCAAATTATTCGACTCTCTGTCAGTGTACTTGCCAGATCAAAGTGCAGAGTTAATTTGTGATGTGAGTGAAAATTGATGTTAGAAGCAGTAAGAAAAATTTCATGTAATGCGTTTTATTGTTGGCTTTACTCTGTCATCATGTTGCTTTCATGGAGTGACGCGTGCATCACAGCGGAGTTACGCGTCTCGGAGTCTATTATGCAAAGTTGTGAACTACAGACAGAATAACAAATTACACATGTCATCTCGCATGCCTTTGGCTTTCCGACACGGATTTATTCTTTCACAAAAAGGACTCGTTGGGCAGAAGTAGACAACTGCCTGGTGATTTACGGCTGAATCCTAGTTGGACTTCTCTCAGTTGAACCCAATCTTTCTCCGAATCCGAATTCAATTATATACTGTTACTTTTTGACATTTAAACTGCAAACAAGAGGCATGAAAAGTTATTTGCCAAAAGTGACAAATTGGTTTCTTCCATGCAGTCCCTCGTCTTCGTTAACGAGACTAAAAACGATGGAAAAAGTGCAGGTTCTGCAATTGTGTTGGTCTAGATTTTCTTCCGCATTCGACTCATTTATATTGTTAAGACGTTTGCAGTTTACATGCCCGCAATTTGGGCCTGGAACTTTTTTGCACGGAAGGAAAAGAAACGAAGTCGAAGAAGCTATATGGACATAGAGGTGTGATTTTTTAAATTTTTGTTAGGCTTAAATCGAAAAAAGTAACGAAAGCGTCAGTCTGGAAAGTTTTTCCCTTAACTTTACTAGTCATAACTTATTAAAAGTTATTGTGCCAGCTGCAAGAGAGTAACGATTTTTTATTTTTATCGTCATTTTCTCACTTCCTGTTTCTTTCCATAGATATTTATGTCGATTAATTCTCGTCGTCCTTTTGAGATTTCTATAGTGGTTTCGTCCGAGATTTGAGCCCATAAATGCTTTTTCTCATAAATGCCAATTTATTATTCACCGATGAGTGATGAGTGTGCATACTTGCTACATCAAAGGCGAATGGCAGTTGAGTAATTAAGCATGATCGATGAGCTCAAATCTCACAGTGTCTCAATTTGCTACTTTAAGACTCAAGTACGTTGCACGGCTAAGAATGCTTGGACAGGCACTTACCCAAGCGTTTGTGTCTGATGAGTAAGGTCTAGAAATTAATAGTCTTATGGCTGATATGCTTCGTGGATGATTGATTCCGCTGAGGCGTTGATGGACGCACTTATTTCACTCGTGATTGCGGCTGCACCAACTCCGTGGACGCACAATACGGAACTTCCGTGGTGTATCTACGAAACTAAAGAGGAGAAAGAGAGTAGGTAGCAGCCATGCATGGCTAACTACTAACTTTACATTTCTAAGACCAGAAACGGACTAACCTTCTCGTTTTATAGCAACTGAGGAAGAGGAGAAACTGAGCGTCCCAGCCGAAAGAGAAAACTGTGTTTCTACCCACAAACAAAATGCTATGTGGAGTTCAGCGCGTGTTTAAGACAGAAAACAACGCAAGCGCCCAATATCCCGTCTGCTCTGCTCTGCTTGGTCTCTCTACTCCTAATGCAAGAAAGTTCTCAACATGGGAATTCGAGGCTGCAGTCTAAGCCCGAGAAAGTTACTGTTTCACGTTTCAGTTCGGGGCTATCTCTCGAAAACGTACACTCAACTGAGCTGCTGTACGTACGTACGTGTTTGCCATGGCCATGAAGCAGGATGATCCAAATTCTCACTTGTGTGTCGTTTTCGGATGCTACAGCAGTTTACAGCCATGTACAATTCTGTACTCATCGCGTTCTTCTCCCAGAGCAGAAGAGACAGGGTTCCGCATAAATTCATGGATGCTTTGGGAGAAAGTAAAAGCTCACAACGATAGCCCAAGCCGAGTAAGAAGCTATTACACAACTGGAACAACTGTGCTGCGTTTTAATGTCTTCATGGATGGGAGCTTTCGATGGTGTAAGCTCAAGGAAGACTCGAAGGAAAATATTCTATTACGGATACATGCCAGGCATATAATCTAATAAGGGTCGGGCTGACAACAGTAAGCCAGCGCTTCATCTGCCGTCTCCTCTTCCGTCCTGGCATCCGGGATGATTGAACTATATTTTATGCATGGATCTCAACCGACTTCCAGTTGATTAATAATTCCAGACTCCTACCACAACTTTAAACCCGATCAAATTATTTCACTTGCAGAAGCGTTGATCCAATTTCAAATGAAATCAAATAGACAAAATTTAGTCATTAAAAATACAAGGAGTAATGAAATGAGTGGCGTGCACAAGCTCAATAACATTAACTGAAAAGTTTTAATATCAGAGATTGAGAGTAAATTCTTCCACGCGAGACAGTTCATCGGGCAAAGTGACGGTTGCGACCCCCTTGTTGTAAGCTTGTTTAACGTGTGCATAATTTATGGGTTTGTGAGATTTAATATATAGATATCCCGAAACATGCCAATGTTAAAGTCCACAGTAAAAGGTCATCATGCAATGTTAACGCACAGCATTAATATTTCGGTTTCTAGTAAAACACGACGCTGGGTTACTATTCCGCTGTATTTTGTATTCTCATTCAATTTCGAGCCGCCCCTTCACATGAAGTTTATTGCCTGAGACTGGATTGCATGCTGCTCTGAAAAAGCACATGTTTGTGACTTTTACCAGAAAGGCGTGTTTATATAATAATTAGCTTTTTCTCAACCCGATTTTACTCGAAACTGCGCAGAATACATTGCTGGAGATTTAACCTACTTTCGATTCCATACTCTGTGACTTCAAATAATGTAAACGTTCCATCCGTGTAACCAACAAGATTAAATCGTGGGAAACCGCAGAGATTCATCCTTTTGTTTAATCGGCACAATTTGAAAAGAAGCAAAAATACCAAATTGCTTACGTGTTACAGTACTGCTGAAGGACAACTGGTTTCTTGCAGGAGTATCTCATAAGTTCAAAGTGCTCGTCCTCGCCAGCGCCAAGTATGTGGCAATTAGCTAAACAAGCACGTATCTCAGGTGTATACTTTACTTGACGAGTTTGTGGGCGATGAAAGCGCTGCAGAATTCATGCTGCGGGGTGAAGATGTGAAGTACGCCTGCAATTTGTTTCAGCCATTGCATTTTGAATGGAAATCCCACGAAAGCGGTTTAGGAGAATGAGAATATATATGCCTTATCGAGTCTGAACTAAAAATTCATCACATATGCATACGAAATAAAATGTGTCGATCCGTCTGCACGCGGAGATCAGGATAAGGAAGTGGTAAAAGAAAGTCAAGACTAAAATAATAGACGCACACGTAACACAACATGGGCTGAGTGCGACAGAGTAACTCTTCCACAAGTTACGAGTCGACAGCGTGGAGAAAAGAGTGAAAGCGAAAAGAAGAAAATCGATAACTTTCTCTCGCAACACTTCTTTTTATTATTATTATTCTTGCTGGAAACTCTTTCGTACATAAATACTGTGCCAGATACGAAAGTGTATTGCACTTGGACCTTGCATTGCTGAAAGTGCTGTAATGCGTAAAATTTTATACGGTTCTGTGCAAGAGTGGAAATGGTACCCGTGCTCGTGACACTGTTTTGCTTGGCATAATAAGGACACAAAGGAGTTCAAGCACAGCATTCCAGAGAAAGAGCACAAATTTAAGTGGACTTCCTTACTTTACTTCAACTCTCACGCCCAGAAAGCCGAAGATTGAAAATGATAAGACGCTTGATCCGTACCCGTGCCATATTTTGCGAAGCGAGTTACCAAAATCTGTTCTGGTTCCAACTGGGTGCAGCTTTTCATCTTTGCTTGTTTATTCAGAACAACAACCAGGATTAAGAAAGGAAGCGAATAGCCCGGACGGGAGAAAGGCATTTCCGTATAGAGCTACCACCACTAAACATGATAATGCAATCTTCATATTTCATAGTATTTTTCTTCTTGTTTTCTTTTCCTCGTAGCCTTCAACGGAATTATGAATAATGAAGGTAAACCCTGAAAGAATTAAAATTGATGACTACTCGAGTTTTACGACCATTTTGGTTGGGCACAATGTTGCTGCCTCTGCCCGCGGTCTCCGAGTCCTCAATTCGGAAAAGTTAGATAATAACTTGAGTGAAACAATAAACAAGCAACGGACGACCAACTGACAACAACTCGTCCGAGTAAATGCTAAGCCAATTGTGAGCATGCACATGTGGCATACACACATTAAATAAAAATATGGTGTGACACATTCAGCAAGAACTTGCACGAAGTGAAGTCACCGTTTTAAGACATCTCGCCTTTTTCAAAGAATGTCTCATGACGCTTGTCCTGAGCTTTTAACTGAAAGAAAAATTTGTGTGATGACATTTCAATTCAATTGTCTTATCTTGTTCGACTTATGTCATTATATTTGCCTGTACACAATATGCCACGTTATGAAACGCTTATTTAACTTGTTCCATGGGGAGAGTTTAATATCGATTCCACTGGAACATAAACTACTACTGTCATTATTTTGTTTGGCTAGCTCCTATGCAGTGGAAGGTAAAATTTGCTCTAATTTCCTGCAAACATCAAAATTGTTGAAATGCGCCGGGAAGTTACATACCACAAACTTGAAAGAAAATAGCTTTTCATAATATTAGCGTCATCGGAAAAAGAAACCGAGGAAGGAGTTCACAAATCACAAAATAATTTAATGGAAGGATCAACGAGGGCACCAAGTATATTTAGGAAATAATCCACTTCCTGTATTTTGTCCCGCGGAGTTTGGCGTGCGTGAAGCGTGTTTTTGTATTATGGATCCATCATTCACAGAACAGTTCATTCAGGAAATTAAGCAACTGAAAGTCCGAAAACACTTTACTTGGATGAATTTTTTGCCGAAGCCATTGCCGGTGTGTTTCTATTGACACTCCTAATTCGCTTCTAAGGATTTTAGATGACTGGGCATAAAGCAAAAGAGATGCGTCTGTTGAGATTCAAAACTTAAATAGGCATAGCATTGTAAGCCGAACAGTCCTTTGTACCCCCAGCCGTAATGTTCCTGTCGGTAATGAAGCATACGAAATATGGAGTCAATTAAGAATTTTATGTTTCAACTATAAACTTCAGTAAATTCAACGAATCGCTTTGCAATGCGTTTTACTGCCTATTCTGCTGGAAAGCCAAAACTTGTCCCATGCTGCATGCCAACGAATGAAGAATTTTAATGGGGCATAAAGCAGACGTTGAAAAACTCCGTTGAAGTACATTTGAACATTTGGAGGCCATTTCGGGGAATGCAAATGAAAAGCAATCACGATTTTGCCTTTTGAAATTAGCAAACAAATTCCAAGTTTCATGATTCCAGACTGCAAAATGTTGAAGCTGGAAAGCCATAACTGCACACATGAAATGTTGCTTTATTTGCCACAAAGACGGGCAGTGCAATTTGGAAGCAAGCTGGCTTTCACTTTCTCGCATCACGCTTTACTGCACATCAGATGCATGTTGACTCAGTTTGCATGGTACACAAAAGATCGTAATGAAGTGTCTGGTCGAATTGAAGGTAAAAGAAAGTTAACGGAAGAGAAAAAGCACTCATAAATAATGGAATAAATTCATGGTTTATATCATTTTCATGCACTTTCTTCGAAACAACAACAGGTTATCTCTTTTATCTCGTTCCATTTATCCGGAATTGAGACTAAACTCTTTCCTGCGTGCCAAGGTGAAAGGAACAGAAGGAGATTTTCTTCATATTTTATAAAGTTGAATACGGAGAAGTCAATTGTCACTTCATTACAGCACAATAACGGGTGCACTAAACAGACAAGACCATCAAAGCTCCTTTGTTAAATCATGCAAACCAATCTTGCTGTTTCAGCAAAATTTAATTGGTAGTTGGAAACTCTTTGTCTGAAATTAATGAGAATTCCAGCCAACAGGAACGCTCGGAGCCGAAACTTTCAACGTCTCGGCTTTTGATTGCACGCATACCACAATTCGTTATGGGCTTTGATACGCCTCGTCCCCGAATCTCGTCCTTGTCCTTGGTGTATGGTAGTCTGGAAATGGTTCTCATAAATGCTATGCAATTTTCATTGGAAAGACTGCAAATTTATATAATGACAGGTTTGACAATGTAATTCCAGTTACTGAAACTCAGGAAAACCTCAAACTTCAGCACACTTAGAAAACCTGCTCTACTCAAATGGTTCAGAGACTTTTGCTCGTAGTTCAACCGTTCACTGGCAAGAAACGGAAGCCGAAGGCAGCGAAATACGAAAGCAGTGCAAGGTTTCATTTCCTTTTGTTGGTGGAAAGAGGTTGAAGATTGTAATTTATTTCATCGATTTTGGTCACCTAAATTGGAATTAATTGCCCGCTCGATTCACGGTCACAAAATCGCTACTCACTTGCTCTGGTAGAACAAATGGTGTAGCGTTGTCCACATGTAGTCATGATGCTCACGAAGGTGGCCTCCTTTTCACGTGCAAAGGTGGTCTCGTCTCGTTCGGGGACTGGAGTTGCAGCTTCGAATGATAACTTCAACAGGACGATCTTCCAGCCAGGAATGATAACTCAGCGTTTCGGCCGTAACGAAGAAAAGGAAAAGCATAGGCACAGTGGAGTCTTGCCTCGTGGCTTTTCCCTGACGCCCTTTGTTGTCATACTCCCACAATTACGTTCGCATTAACAAATGAATTTAATGTCATTAGTTTAATGCATTTTCGGGTTTCTTAACTCCATCACAGAGTCTTCGCAGGAGCATGGAAGCGAGAGTTTTCGTCTCGAAGAAAATACAAACACAAAGGCTTTCTCTGCTGGAACTTAACTTTACCTGGACAGAAATCTTTGTCAGCTCACTTCCTTTCTTGCATCTAAACAGGAAGAGCAGAGCACGTGCGAATCAATGACCTAGACTTCTCAAGTTTCTTACACAGTACTATACATAAAGACCAACATGGCACAGACTCATTAAGTCTGATTTATTTTGTCATATTTGTGCCCGTTTATGGCCCGTGCTCATATTGTTGATGTCAAAATCATCATTTTAAAGCCGACCTTGGAAATGGGACATGAGTCTAAAACCTAGAGTCGCGTGTGTCTTTTCACTCCTCGTTTGTGTACGGATGAAGACATGAAATAATGAACTGCCCTAACAAAATTTCAGACACACAGGTGCCCCTGCAGCGTACACCGTCTGCGCAGATCCAAATTTCGTTTCGCTCTCCAAATATTACAGCAAAGTTTTGTTTACGCGGGATGCTTTTATCCTGGAGAGAACGTGGCAAATGCGAGTAAAGTGCGAATAAACTTCTGGACACACGACACGCAAGTTTTGTTTCTCTCTCCCAATTTTAGTTCATGCTTGAATATTTTATTTGCGGCTTTTATAATCACAAAAGCGTACTTAACGTCACTATAACGACCTAAACAGGCCTATCATAATAAAATTTATAATATAGAATAACATAGCTAGAAGCTCCAGTAGGTTCCTACGACTGCCACTCTTGTTAATCCCGCAGTTCGTTGATCAGATCACGGAAATCAGTCACATACCATTTGGATTTCGATTTCACCTCAGGCCGATAGGCATTGCCACCAAAGCCTAGACACACAAAAGAGAGTTCGTGTTAGAAAGAGAAGGAAGAATATCGCAACGGGGAGTCCTTTGCCGTGCCCTATATTAATTGAACGAAATATTACGACTTTAACCACGCGCCGCGTTCATAGAGCTTCTAGACTTTAATTTAGTACAACAGTAATATCAATATGCAAATATCAGACGGGTAAGCTTAGAACAAAAGGGCGATATTAATTTCTTCTATTCTAATTCCTGTAGAATTTGGACTGGGGCTGAATGTCCGCAGTTGGAAGCGTGAGGTGAAATGATTGTATTATTAAGTTTGGTTTGGACTGGAACACCAACGGAAAGACAATGCTTTTTATAGACGTGCAATTTTCAAGTGGGGCGTGAGTGAAATTCATTAAACCAGCTTTGTTATTGCGACGCAAAAATCATCCATCGCCGTCGCGGGCTATAATATAATAATACGGAATTATTATGTCAGTCATGTGCAAACCTACCGATGAATAGATCCGCAGGTGGAGACGCTTCCCAGTCCGTAATTCCATCACCGATCATGACAACAGTTTCGTAGCCATGCTTCTCTTTCAGATCTCGGATAGCTGCTCCTTTACCACCGCTGCGGGATGTCAGTTGGTGTTCGTCAAATCCAGCGTATTCACCTGGTTTGGATTAATCAGACCAGAAGAGCGTTATAATAATGTGAGAAAGACGACATAGCAAGCACAATTCTTTAAATTTTAGACTCTCGTCTCTAATATCCGACTTCTGAGGAGGAAAATGCATCTTACGCTGCTTATGAAAGGAGACCACACTTCATCTTTCAGTGCGGATGTGGTTTTGAAGAAAACCCACATTTCGCTTTTCCACGCAAATAAAATAGAAAAGCGGCGGCGAAACTGAGATTCGCTGAGATGCTTTAGGCTTTAGGAGTTAAGCTTTAGGAGGCAGTCATTGAAAGACTCAGGTTGAAATTTTGCCGGTAAAAAACGGCAAAATCCGAATTGGCGAGACGAGAATCAGTTCCAAAGAAATTGAGCTTACCGTCGAAGTAGAATTTGAGTTTGTTTGCGTAGACGTTGGCAGTAGGAATCGCCAAATCTCGTGCGACAGGCTCGATTATGCTTCGGAATCCACCAGAAATTAAATAAACTTCCGTCTCACGCTTGTGGAGCTCATGGATCAGTTCCCTGCAATCGCAAAATTAATAACCCGATGAGAATTTACAAGAGATTCGTTGTATTGCGGGTCATTAGAATACTATTCCCACGCATATTTATGCCAACACCTTCGTTGATGAAATATGAAACGCAACGTGGAACTTAAGCCCTGAAATTATTTTCGGGCCGTAATAATACCACATGGCCCACACGACATTCGCAGGAAAATGACAGGTGAAGTGACGCTTCAAGCACAATGCCGCGAGCATTGCATTTATTTGAGCGGGAATTGCGGGAACGAGAGCGTTGTCGGCAACGGAAACTATGTGGTTCCTCTAAACAAACGATTTCACGCGTCGAGCACATCATCTGCGTCAGTTCCCACGTAAAACTAAAAATACGAAATAAATGAAGTAACTCAAGTTTCGCCTTTCGTCTTTCCTCCATTTGCGAAATGAAATGCAAAATTGTGTTAATTTAGAATATATTGAAAGCAACGCACGTGCATCGAGGAAAGCGAAGCCTGAGACGGGCCAATTATCATACGGCAACTTTTCTCTTCAAGTGCTCATCGTCATTTGCCGACTTTCATGTGAAGCTCATAAAAGCAGCAACCTTTTTTATGATTAACTTGTTTTATTTTATTCCACTTTACTTTCAGCTGTAAAAAGTTCTTTACATGCTGAGCCCTCCACCCGTCACTACTGCAAAGAAGCCTGTTTAAAATTGTACTTGAAGTCGAAAGGGTCAACCATAACTCCAGAATGGTAGCTTGTGTTCTGAACACGAATTTATCGCGAAACTCAGGCTGATGGAAGAGGCAGCACCAAGCAGGGGATTTGAAGTCACTGTTGCACATGCGATTGTGATTGATCCTCGTTGCAGGAGCATCAATAACATGATTTTGACTACCGCAGAACATAAAATGTGCGGCCATGGAACATGTTTTGCAAAATACTTTTGACATTTAATTTAATTTTTGTTTATTTATGGAATCCAGGTAAATAAGAGCAAACTAGCTTCTCGGATCTCGCCTCAATCTTCTCTCTTTATCCTCCCAAAGCCTACTTTTGATAGAATTCGGCAAATGTTCTCGATTATGCAAACAAATACAAATATACAATCAGCCTGAGGTGTGGTATTTACTTTAACCATGCATGCCTTGGTTTAGTTTAGCTTCGGTTACGATGTTACGAAGGATATGTCTCGCAATGGATGCAGTTTTATTGCATGTAATTGTGAGCGTTTCTTCTTATCACATGATACACGAAGGAGGGCAGTGGAATAGAGTTATACAGTGAACGCATACACTCTATAACTGTGAGCAGTGAAACATGCGCTTTGATATCTATAATTACTACATTAATCCGCTGGAAAATGGAAATTTCCATTTCACGCCTTCAAATTAGTTGGGTTGGGTTATTAATTTAGAAGACTCGAAAATATCAATAACATGTTGTGTTTGCATCGACTCATGGCCTTATAAATGTTTATCACGTTCTTCTCAAAACAGATTGTCAACAAGTTAAATTCGGTTTCGTGAACACTGACTCGATGGTTTAACGAGTCAGACAGTGAGACACTTTTTTTTTGCTGCTGCAGCCACTTGTTATTGATCATAAACGACCATCACTGAGCAAATACCATGATTCATGCAAATTCACGGATTATAAATGGATATCTTTGTGCAACCAGGAAAAGTAGAATGCATGCGTTGACAGAAAATGCCAAAGTCCACTAGTCAACAGAAAAGACTGATTAATGCTCAGTTTTCAGTCTGCTGTGTTTACGTACATAGTTTGCTCAATAACAAGTCCTACGTGGATAAAAACTGTACGTGCCAATTCCAAAGCAGCCGACACAGATGCGATTTTCAAAAAGGAAATTTTCCATGTGCATGCACAGGGCCATTTCTCACATGATTCCTGATTCAAGGCGTTGCGCACATTAAAAACTATTCCGCTCAACGTATTCTTAGGGCACTGGATTTAGTCACATGAAATATTGCGAAACAGCTCAAAGTGCACCAGCTGAAATTGATCTTTGCCATGTCATTTACAAGATAAAAGACACACCTTCTTTTCTTGCCACTCGAGGTCTTGCATTCCCTAAGCGGCTGACACGGACGTGATATTTGCTGTCTACTCTCATTCCTTTATCGCTTCACCCTTCAGACTCAAGACTCACGTCAGCCATGTCATAATGATTAAAGCCGATTACATGTGAAAGGTATTAAGACCAATTCCATAAAATTCCAGATTTACAAACATGTTTTCGACAGATTACAGTCTGTCATGTGAGCGGACACATCCTGGAGGAGGGAAAGTCAGGGAGTAAAATGACTTACTTGACGTATGGAGTGAGGATTTGCTTCTGTTGATAAATAAAATTTCGCAATTGAGTAGAAGTCGGTCTGATAATGTCAAGACGGATCGCAAGAGCTTGTCTGAAGTCCATTCCGCCTTTCATGGCCTGTGACGTCCTGCAAGGAATTACAAAGAGAGACATGTCTTCATAATTCTGCAACCACTAGATTTTCCGGACAATGCAAAAAGTTAAACTCAGCCTTGGCTTGTCTTGCCTAGCAGAGGTACGCAACCTTGAATTTTCGTATAGCTTGAGAGCATCAAACGCAATTTTTTCCGCGACGCGACGTTGGTTTGATTGTTTCAGCTTTTAATTACACGCGTAGTAAAATGCCGACAACAAAATGACAGGAATTGAATGCATATGTCGAAATGGGTAACATTTTACACCGCAGCGAATGAAATTAACCTCAGACGCCCATTTGACATATGTTACATAACGTAGATCTACATTTGCAGGCTGGATAGCTCGCTACCTTAATGCAGTAATTCAAATCAGACATGACACGAACGGCGGAAAGGGACAGGGCACGACAACGTGTCAAAGTCCACGGAGCCACGCCCACAAATGTCAATTGAACTCGGTCTAATCCCCAGGTTAACAGGAACGCGTTTAATCCCGCACAAATTGCAGGGAATTAGCAAACATGAAACATGTAATCGCTAGTATTTGATAGCGGTTATTTTTGGAGGTCAATTCTACAAAACTCATCAACATGTTGGTCACTACAGCGATTACTATGAATCAGCCTTGGAAGATGTCCACTTATCTTTAAACGGCTGACGACATGTGGCAAGGGAAATTCATCAGTTAATGGAACAGAAAACAGAATGAATGACAGATTGAGCATTTTGACTCGCTGACGGTAACTACTTAAGTAGGAGGGTGTGCATGCAAGACGTCCGTTACGCTAACAGATAAAGATTACGTGCACGCAGGATCAATATTTGCCTGACTATTTGAAGGATTTAACATTTAGACAGGATTCGGGTATGCACGTGCCGTCGGAATGATAAATGATTTTTTATAAGCTCACGGCCAGCAGAAAAACTGCTGACAAACGCGTGTACATGAGTGCAATGTTCAATGTCCTCGTGTATAAACACCGCATCGCTGCTCGTCAGATATGCTCCTTCTGGCATGGCAGGCAGGCCAAGAGAATTGCTTCACTCGCTGCCATATGATTGTGAGCAATGCTTAATGATAACAATTACAACTTCTCAACTTTGTAGAAACTACAGCTCAAACTCTTGACGCTAATTGTTCATTGAATCACAACTTTGATATGACCCTTCTGCCTAGCTTGAACTATCAACTTCTCTAATTACATCAGAAGTTTATCAAGGTAGCAGCGTCTCCAAGCCTGAACACACATGTTAATGTCTTCACACTGACACAAGCCCAAGGCAGGACAGTGCGAGCAAAACTTCTAGCGTCAGCGTTGAACGAATTAATGAGGTTATATCGCGTCGCACTTGAAGACCAAAAGAATCTTGAGTCGTCCATAAAAAAATTAGAAAGCCGAGCGCTCTTAATAACGAATGAATGCCTAAGGGCGCCAACCATACAAGTTCTCCCGGGACTGGGAAACGCTATCTTTTGCACTTTCTGGACCGATTCTTGCAACACACAACTTGTCTCGCTTCTGCATTCTGCATTGTTGTCAAAATATCTTAAACTATACGGGAAAATGAATTGCTGGAATGATTGAAAAGTTCGCTCAATGGCGACAGTCTGGAACTTGTAAGATGAATTATTAATGAGAGATTAATAATAGCTCGCAATTAGTACGATTTGCATCTCATATAGGTTGCGTGCTAAAACGTAAAGGGAAATGTTAATCGCTAGGCGTTCGCTGCTTGTCATTGTGGGAACATGAAACGCTTACAGCGACAAAGGTACCCTTCCGGTTTTGTGCAGAGCAGAGGTTTAATTTATGCAAGTGCGTGCAAGTGTCAGGAATACGCCAAAGTCTATGCAAAATGTAATGTAAAATTGCAGTATGGAAACTTACAGTTGCTGCACCTCGTCTCCTTTCCCGCAGAATTTGGCCAGCTCGTCGATGGCTTCGTCCTGAATGACGGTCGAGTCGACATCGAAGCAGACGCAATTGGCCTTTTGCCAAATGTTCTTTGCGTGATTCAGTTGATTCATCTTGTATGCTGGTGTGGGATTCTTACTTAAAAGAGCTGTTGTTGTGGCAAACAGGCGTCTTCTGATAGGCAACGCTGCGATGCTCGTACTGTTTGAGATTTTGGCAGAGGTTCCAAAACGCAGGAATGCGGTGCGTGCGATGTGGCTCTGTATCGTGATGGCTGTACGTTTGTTTACTTTATTAGCACGGGAAGGTAAACTTGAATTTGCAAAAGTGTGAATGTGAAATGGCGAATATAAATTATCATTCGTTCAGATTTGCGAGATTCTCGTCTCGTTTTCTTTGTGTTTCCGCCGATTCAACTTGGCTGATAGGGAAGAGAGAATTAAAAAGGACAGATGATCGATCAAACGCTCGAATATATACTCTCGCACGAATACTTTCCTGTTCCACTCTAGATAATCTTCTTATTAACAATAGACGAACACGTTTGCTAGCGTTGTATTAGTGATTCGACTACAACTGCAGCTACAACAGCCAAGCTTCCGATTGAATCGAATGCAGCTTAACTGCTCAACCAGTGCTAATGCCTAACGCCAATGGAGTTATACCGCTCGGCTGTAATCTCCACACAATATGTGACTTCAAAGTGGTGGACCTGGTATGAAGTTAAGACGTAATCACGTAATGATTAAGTAATAGCAAGCACAGCAAGACTCGCGCTTCAAAAGTCTGCTGGTGAAACTGCCACCTGAATGAGTGGGCAGTGAACAACTGGCAACTCACAATGTTTGTGAGAGAAAAACAAGTTTAAGCCATCCTGCTGCAAACAGTAAAAGTATGCAGTCAGTTTGCGACGAGGGTATGACCATCCTCGTGCCAAATGCTCACGCTCCTCTTTCTTCCCATCCATTCATCCTACCAGCTTTGAAGTCTAAGTAAGTCATCTGGGAAGAGTCTGATGATGCGGATGATGGAAAACGCAATTTTGTGTCATCATTCGCAGTATCGTAGTAGTTAGTCAATTCCATTAGCTGTGGTGTAATGAGTGATGGGAGAAATTTGCGGATGGAGGAAACTGGCCTGAGAATTGCGAAATAAGACAAAATGCAACTGCACCTGTAAAACGCTCGTAGATAATGCTTGGATAACACGAGTCATGAGCCAGAATCAAGCGTTACACAATTGCACGTAATAAAAGTGCGTATTAGATTTCACAATTATCAAATAGCAATGGTGATGGAAACTTGCGTGGTTTTTCAATGCGAATGACTAACCTTTGGCAATGTGTACGTTAGTGATATGCGGTTGATGAGGAAAAATTGGCTTCACACGAGTACATGAATGGAAAATTTTGTATTGCTTGCACGTTTAAAAGAATAATGAGACATCCAAAGTTCATGTTTTACATTACATGAGCACGAGCTAGGGGAAAAATACGGATGTTAATGAGGAATAAATCAAGCTCGAATTCAACCACAAAGCCTGTTGGTTTTGTGTTGCGAACTTAAGCCGCAAAATGCGTCTATTCATAAACTTCACTCGCTTCTCTCATGCTTGTCTGAATTGAGACTTAGAGCAGCTGTTTGGTTTGGTTTTTCGTCCATTCGACTTGCACATGTTGTGATTAATTACAGATTAATAAACTAAGAGAAGGTGATCACTGATTCGTTGGTATATCTTTAAGACTTCATGACGCTAATTATTCTACTTTTTTACAGTTCCGTTGGCTGATTTCTTAGTTGCTTTTCCCTTTCCATAACTTGCTGTAGATGCCTTCCCAAAAGAGGCGATGCCTGAATCAGTAGAACGAGCTCCACCAACGGAGCCTGGAGTTTCTTTACGCTTCACAGATTTGCCAACTCTCTTTCGTTCGGGTGTGGTTCTCTTTTGGAGTGCTGTCGCCAATATGGTGTCGCTTGCGTTTCCATTTATCAATTCATTCATGCTAGAAGGATTTCCAACCTGAATGTAAACCAAAATGTCATCATGGTATTACAAAATTGCAGGGCTGTGGCTGTAGTTTAGTCGCTTACCATTTTCAAATAGTCACACAAATCTGTCTGCAGAAATTCATCCGAGAAAGCCATCTTCTGTGTTTCTACTAATCGCCGCATCTTTGCTGCTTTAAGCATTACTGAGTGCTTCACATTCAGTAACTCCAACTCGACTGTTTAGTAAAAAATAAATAATGCCAAGTGCCAATGTTGATTTCTATTGAGGTCATCAATGCACGTATGTCTAAAAAATCACCTTACCTTCAAGGCGCAATTTAGCACGTGCGCTAGACGGCTTTGACAATGTTTCACCGACTTTTTTGGATTCGCTATTTGTACCTGGACTTGAAGATTTTGTTTCGCTGTTGCCAGTGCCTTTGTAGTCATCGTGCGGTGAAACATTCAAAGACGAAGAACTTCCATAGCGTTGGCCCTGAAAGACTGGAATCTTCGACGGTCGCTTGTTTGGAGTGTCGCGAACATCCTGAAGAGATCTGGTCATTCCTGGAGTTCGACTTCCAAGGCCAGGGCTGGCGGACATTTTGTTCTGTTGGTTTCTTGCATCAAGCGGGCTTCGAGGCGTCAATGAGAGAGCATTTTGTTTCAGCTGCGTCACAGATTTTGATTTCCCAATAGGAGTAGAGCTTTTGTTAAGCTTGGATGGCTGGCTGTCACTTGGCAGAGAAGTTAGCGAACTTGTCGATGAACTGCTTGTAAGCGGGCGATGTAGAGTACCTTGATAATAAAATACAGGCTCATTTCAAGTTCTATTCATCTTATGAGGCAAGGTTTATTTATATGCTGTATGTTGATTAAGTTTTGGTTTACCTGTGGAACCAAATGCTTGATGATTCCTGGCTGGACTAGCATAAGACTGAAAGGACCCCACTCCACGCCAACTAGTGCTAATGCTGGCTCCAGAAGGTCCTTGCTTCACCGATTTTCCCTTTTCCTTATCCTTTTGCCCAGTTTCTTGTTTAGTTTGCGCTTGCAACCGCTTGCTTGAGTTGGATCCAATCTTATCTCCCGATGTCGAAATCGGAAATTTGGAACCTTTCAGTGCTCTACCTTTTGGGTTGGAAGCCATTTTAGCGAGAAGAAAGTCAGTTACTGATGAAATTAACTGCGCAACTTAGTCAAATTTAAGACAGACACTTGCAAAATTTACGTCCGAAGAAGAAGAGGATCTTATCACTTCCGTCAAGAATGAATATGTGAAATAGAGACGTAAGAAGATGTTTAAATCTTGGTCCTCGTTGTCGGTAATTACACACAGGTGTAATTTACAAAAGAAATACCAAAAATACGCAAACCGTGAAAAACTTTGTGAAGGTTTCCTATATTGCTCTCAAGTTTTCGTGGCAGGAGCAAAGGCTGAGAGGGTTCCAACCTGTAGCAGCATTGAAACATTGAATTTACCTGAGCCTATTGCTGCGACTTTTGCCCTGTTCAGCTTGGAGTTGTCAGTTACGACTTCATACTCAAAAGCGCGCGACTACAACTTTGACTTTTCGCTTCTCCCCTCACTCAGTTGTTTACTGCTCCCAGTCGAAAATGTGAGTTTACTGATTTATTTGGGCCTTCAGCTGATTACAGAACTGGATAGATTTGAGTCTCATTTCATGTGATCTCGAGTTTGTGTTTCACACTCAGCTAAGGCAAGATGGATTTATTAATAAAGGCAGAATCAGAGAAACACGCCAAGAAGGAATATGAAAAACGCCGTAAACTGAGACTCCTTCAGGTAAGCAATTTAGATGTCCAATGCCCAATGATTCGCTAACGTCACAATGAAAATAAGGTCTTAACAGAATACCTACCTATAAGCTGATGCCATTTGGGGTTTTGGCCATATATTATAAGAGTTTCTATTTTATTCTCCTAGGTTCGAAAACAAACAACTGACTGGATGGTAAATACACGGAGGCAGTACGCGACCAAGAAATCTGATCAGTTGCAGAATATTGTCGATGAAACTGCAAGTAAGAGAGAAAAGGAGTTCAAAGAGGCTATTAAGGAAATGACAAACGAGCATGTGAATGGGATGCAGCAAATTGGTTCAGCACACCGCGCCGCAGAATTAATAAATCACATGAACCTACCTCAGAAGGAGCACGTTGAGAAAATTAAGCGACACAAGACTGCTTTCAAAAGACATGTCGGTGCCTTAAAGTCGAAACGAGATATTGATGCGAAAGAGATTGAAGTAAAACAACAGGCTCGTAAGCTCAAGGAGGAAGTTCGCCAGAAAGAAGATATCATCGCAAAGGAATTGGTTTTAACTAGAGCATTTCAAGTTCCAGTAATTACGTCCAGGTAACCATTGAAGTCGATTGTCGAGGTTTCATTAAAATTAGAAATTCTTTTTATTATGAGTTATAACCTTTTCTGTTCTTTTAGTGGAAAGGAAGACGGAAAGAGCGAAAAAATATACCCAACGAGCCCCGTCAAATACTTAAATGTTCCAACTGCTCAGAAATCTCCGAAGAAGAAGCGTAAAAGTAAGCGCAACGTGTCCAAAGAAAATAAAAAACCTGAGATTCAGAAAGACAATACTTCTCCTTCAAGTGTGTTTGAGATGGTTGCAACCGAAATTGCAGCTGGTTCGACTCCTCCAATAATAAAGGAACTCCCTGCGTCTTCCAAGGAGTCGACGAAAATTACTACTGTTCAAGAAGATGGCAAAAGTGGTATGGAACCAGTTACTTATTTTGACGCTTCCATCCCTCTTCCACCAATTCGCTACATGGCTCCCGCGGGGCTTGTACAACCAATCAGCAGACAGAGTGTCACTTCTAACGCCTGGCTCGAGGGTGAAAAACTGAATAAAGAAGCTCAGAGAATTGAAGAGAAGCGACTTGCTGACCTTCGTGAAATGGAAAGAAGAGCTCATATCCGAGGACAGAAGGCTCTCAGAATTGCAAAACTTGAGCAGCGATACAAACAATTGGAAGCGGATTTGTTGGAAAAGAATCAGATGCAAGGCTTTCAGCCAGTGCTCGACAGCTCAAACCGAAACAGTTTGCTAGGTTTGGAGGACCCTGAAGTGCCTGAAGACGAACAACAGCCACATATCAAAACACATCCTGATGACGAACTTGATACACATGTCAAATTTCTTCCCGCCAAAAGAGGTCGACCGCTTAAGCAAAAGCAAAAATCGCCGTTCACTACAAGTGCTCCTGTACCGCAGCCACAAAAGATAGATTCAATTGCTCTGATTAATGGAAGTACGTCGAGCAGTTGGGCTAATTCACTTCATACGCTGTCCACGCTTTCCAGCTCAGACGCACAAGACATTCATAACTTTGAATCTGAAGATGAGAGCACTTCAACGATGGCACTGTTGGAGATAGCGTATCCTGAGGGAAGAAAATCGTCCCACACTTTACTCCCTGTCACCGACAGCACGGAGTCCTCGTTGTCCGACGTTTTGGCTGGCATTTGCATGCAACAGCAAAAGAGGAGGCAATCGAGTCAACAGTCACCATTGAACACAGGCAGGAAGAATGGACATCTTAAACGCCAGGCTTCATCCTACACAACAACTCCTGGAGAAACAGACCATCTTCAACTTTCAGTGCCAACCAACGGAACTAGCGGCTCACCTAGCAGCTGGTCCACATCCTTCTGCACTCTCTCTAGCCTAGAGACATCTGAGATTACCAGCAGTGAATTGAAGGAAGAAACCAGTTCCAGTTCTACTTCTACGATGGCTGTGCTTAAAGTTCGGTGTTCTCCTGGAAGGGATTCGAGATACCTCCAATATCTCCTGCACAGTACAACTGATTCTTCCTTGTCAGATGCGTTAAACAACTTATGCTTCCAGCAAGAAACTCTTCACTGGTCAAGCACCATCAGCACAAGTACAAGTACCAATTGCAGCAAGGAAGAAAAACCAGAAAGACCGCTATCATTGGGATCTTCGGGCTCCGCATCTCATGATACCAGCAGTCTCATACGCGTCACTAAAAAAATGGTTAAACTTCTGGAGAAGGAAAATGAAACTCCAGCTTTCGAAGCTCCAACAAGCTGCAGCAGCATCAAGCTAAACACAAGCAGCAGCAGCAGCTCCAAATCCAAAGAAACAAACCGTGGGACATTTGGCACAGACTTGGGCAATACTCTTTTGTCGTCAACGGCGCAATCCGAGCAACGCACCACTACATTGCCATTACCACTGCCTGCTCCTGCCAGTTCTGCAATTCAAAAGCTGACAAATGAATGGACCAACGTTTCCATCGAGAAGCCGCCGTGGTAAGCACGAATCAGTGTGCAGATCATGGTTCATAACAGCAATTCCTGTCTCGTGCGTCTAGTCTAAAATTACTTCTATATCTTCATTTCAGGTGGCAGACGTGAAGGATGAGGATTGCCAGTACAACGTTCAGTTTTGGGTTTAAGTTTAAATTGTGGTTTGCAATTTTTCCTCGATTAAAATGTTCAGGTCGTGTGATAATCAACAGCGAAGAACGAAACGAATTAACTTCCTTAAAGTTTGATGTAATGTAATTTATTCAAACACAGTTATGCATTGGAATATTTCCTGCTTAAAATTATCATGTAATAAACAAGTCATGGGCCATTTTGGCCAAATTTCATTGCGAATAATACCATGCACTTTGCTAAGAAATGTCCTGGTAATTTGATATATATTTCATCATTCTGTGGCAATAATCAATTGGCAAATCTGTTCAATGAAATCATGATGCTGTAAGTCTCAATATATCCTACATGATTTCCTCCACGTACATCCTCATTCGGCATAGCCTATCTGCGGCTAATTAAACGTGAAAGGTTGTAAATTTTCGTCGTTTATGAATTTGTCAAAGGCGCTCAGTCATTGCGAGGACAAACAACAATTATCGGCCAAAGCAAAGCTAAAGCAACTAAAATCAGCAACCATCAAGCCGTGTCACCAAATACAACCATTTCATACGAGAGAATTTGCTGCAAAACTTTACTGTGGCAGTGAAGCAGCTCACACCGACCGAATCGGCTCCGTGTCTGGAAAACTGGCTTTAGGATCCCGCTAAGTATCCAGCCAGAGAATCCAAAGGTCACTGGCTCGGAATAATTGCGAAAGCGGACAAAGCACACATGGAAATTCTTGTGTGATACATACATGTGAGAAACCAGCACGAGAAGGTACGCAAGCGCAGACACGTTTTGAACTGAAAATAACACGCAGAATAGATCCAAGAACAGAGTCAACAACGGAACAGCGTGGGGTGAACGGTAAGACAGGTCAATTAAAATTGGGGAATTCTTAATATCGTTACTGCGTAATCGCAGTTCTAATGCAGCATGGTTGGTACATACGATGCTTAATGAACGAGATATGGATTTCTAATGGCATCAGGCAGGCACGGCACGGAAGGTTGTACCAGGCATTTAGATCGGCTAGTCATTAGTACGTTTGTTACGCGTTAGCGCGTAACGCGTAAGCATTAACTGAATCCACTTGCCAGTGGATTTAATGGGTTGTTGAACTTGCTGAATTTAAAACCAACTGAAAAACACTTCAGAGAACATTCATCCTGCCTGCCATAAATCCCATAAATATCAATTGTCGAGTCATTGTCATCATTTGTCATTAGAAAGGCAGACGCAGCTTTGAGTAAACACACACCCTCAAGCGAGCACCATTTAAACACGAACCTGGGAATTAATCTTCCCCTCGCAATGCGGCTTTGCTTAATCAGCCGAAAAACCAATAAACCAAGTTGTACTTACGGCCTCTGGAATATGGAATTTAAATTACCGAGGATTGCAGCTCGTCAATGTCAATTGAGATGTCGGGTCACGGAAGGTCAAATTCACTGGCCGCCGAGGCGGATGATATTTATCATGTACTATCTGCCACAAAAAAAGGTTGTCTAAAGGACGAGCACGAACGGTGCAGCGCGTGAGTGACGAGTCAACGCTTATCAGACAACCTACAATGTTAGCCGCACTCATGTTTTGTTGTTTTTAAATCCAAAATTCCTGGCTATCATTAATTATATGAGGACAGATTAAAAAGGTATTACAGCCAGCAAGCAATTGCGCTGAAACACAGCGAGGTCTATATAAAGTCCTCCGCGTACTGATTCGACTAATTGCATTTTGTTTCTTTCTTTGCCAGAATTCTACTAAACTACTGCACTATTGAAGCGCTTTAACTCTTATTTTCAGGGCCTGCTTTGAGCAAAGTTGGGCACCATGTCGACCTACACGGCGAAAGCTCCAATGCACAAAAACCGCAATACGACAATCAATCGTATTGGCGGTTACATTTCGAGGGACAACCTATACAGAAACATTAATTTGCCCGCTAAACTGTACGGAGCTACCGTACCGTTCTCAAGTAAGTCGCAGAAGATTTTCAATTAATCCCTGACAGATGTATCCATTTCCTATTATTCCTATTGTTTTGTGCCAGGTGTTGATTTTTGGACTCTACCTGGAGGCTCTGGTGCCTGGAAAGATTATGTGTTCCTGGATATCATTGACCAGGATTTCCAACCTGTTCAACCGAATCAAAATTTCGGCCCCACATGGACAACTCATTGTGGGTTGCAGTAATTTTTACAAGTGTGCATTGGTTCCCCCGCAGACACGTCTGATTTTCCTTTCAGGGTTTCGAGTTGTTATAAACGTTCCTACAGCATGGACGGGGCAGGAAGTTCATCTTCGATGGGGAACTGGCTGCGAGTCTACGCTCTGGGATGACAACGGGCGAGTTCTCCAGGTGTGTATTTTGCCATTTTGAAGCAACTGAAGCACACGTTTATGGTGAAACTGCGCAGGGTATGTCGCCTGGCTATCGCGAAGAATACATCATTTCAAAAAGTTGGTCGGGCACGGGACCCATTACATTCTATTTGGAGATGGCTTGTAATGACATGTTCGGCGCCGGCGACGGGGATTTGATCGGTAATCAGTAACCACCATAGTCTTAGCACTGGCCATCTCGTAAGCAAAGTGAAACTCGTGCTTTCATTACCTTTGCCACAGCTCCATCCAATCAGAACCGCTACTTCTCAATTAATCGAGCAGAGATCGCCGTCTTTAACCGAAACATATTCAAAGTCTTCACTGATTTGGAAATTTTGCACGGAATTGCTTGGCATCTGCCAAATGATCACATCGGATACCAAGCTTTATTTGCTGCCAATGAAATGGTTACATTATTGAAGCGTGACCAGATTGAGTGAGAATTCACAGTTCCTTGCT